>JAOXXN010000395.1:126023202-126038111 GCA_026770055.1 Myrmophylax atrothorax
TTCTATTGACCTTATCTGAGAGTATGAAAATAAAAATGAACATAGTATAGTAATGAATGTAAAATAATCTTAAGTACACTAGCCAGAATAAAACCATAAAACTCTTCTGAAAAATATTAAATTACAAAAACACTCAGATGAAATTTTTCATTTTTTAAGTGCCAAATACTACGTATCTGGATAGTGAATTGATTTGTGAAAAAAATTTCTACAAATATTTTTACTAAATATTCTACTAGCTCTCAGAGGGATCCTCTTTAGGTAATGTTTACAGAGAATCAAGATACTGTTATTTGTAATGCCCTGGTCAAAATTAAATAATTTGAATATTAGATAATCTTCCTGTATAGCTATTGTAAGTAAACTAGTGCGAGGAAAGTTGCAAAGTTATGAAAGTTCTGTAGTCACCTAGGAGGGCTCTTCCAAGCCATTCGGCATTGCTTGAACTGTGGAAGCTCTGGCCACCTTTCTGCAAAGAACTGCACAGGGTGCAAGAGATAAGGATTGCCTCAAAAATAAAATAAGACATAGTAAATATTGGCCTATGGCATAAAGGTGTGAGATAATAGGACCTCAGTGGCTGTGACACAGCTAATATCTCATATTACCTTGCACCTGCTTCCAGCACAGGGCTCTGCTAATGGCAAAGGTACAGCTCAGTTTGTGCATGGCTGTTTATTGTGCATAGGATCAAACCTGACCTCTGGGAGGGAAAAATTGTCATAACCACAGAGTTTTATCTGCTATGGGCTACAGTTTTAGGCTTTTAATACTAACTGAGCATTTATTTTAAGTGGTGAATGATTATACACCAATCCATATAAAAGTATAGAACTATCTGACCTATAACTCCCTGTCCCATTAACAAGAACAGCCAAAGTCTGAAGCAAGTAAAAACTTGTGTCCAAATAATGAAGTATTCTTAAACTTTTCTTGCAACCAGATAGTAGGAATATGTAGTCAATATTTTCTAGCAAATACCAACAAAACTTTATTTGCACCTCCTATTCAGGGAATATATTGAATTGTAAATAACATGTTTAGATACCAGAAGATATTTGTAGGTGGACATGGCATGGTAATAAATACAAATTTTATCATTTACAGTTATTTGACACAACATTAAACAATCTGTAACAGAAATGATGGGGTAGTTCTGTGTTTTTGTCTTTTCCTTTTAATTCTGTACCTTACTATGAAAAAGGCATATATAGCGGCAACACACACAGATTTATAGAAACAACATAGGAAAAAGAAAGATGGACTATTATGTTGGTGCATTTTACTTGTCCTTCATTAGGGATTCTCAGCACACAGGCTTCCTCTTCTTGCTTGTCTTTCACATTTGAAAGAATCCACATACCTCAGAGACTGGGGCCAGAAGTTAAAAATCACATTTGTGTGCCATGAGACTGCTGAAAGCTGTTACCTGTATGATACATTTTCAGGATCTGTACCCTTCGGTTGGAGCTGCAGATCAGTTTGAATATAGCTTTGCCAGGTATATATATATCATTGCTATTGCCTGAGAATCAGTTTGAGCTGTATGTATGGAGCTGTATGTATATATATATGTGGAACAGCTGTTTGTCCAAGGTAACCAAATGTATTCAAATTTTGGAGTTCTGGAAAATTTGGTTCTTTTTACAAGGGCTTGTGGTGATAGTACAAGGGCAAATGGCTTTAAACTGAAAGAGAATAGGTTTAAATTAAATATTAGGAAGAAATCCTTTAATGTGAGGGTGATGAGGTACTAGAACAGGTTGCCAGAGAAGTTGTGTATGCCCATCCCTGACAGTATTCAGGGACAGGCTGGATGGGGCCCTGAGCAACCTGGTCCAAAGATGTCCCTGCCTATGGCAGGATGGCTGGAACTGGATGATCTTTAAAGACCTTTCCAGCCTAACTCATTCCAATGACTAGCTCAGTTGGTTAGAGCTCAGTGTTGGTAACACCAAGGTCATGCGTTTGATCCCTGTATGGGCCATTCACCTAAGATTGTACTTGAGGATCCTTATGGGGTCCCTTCCAACTCAGAGTATTCCATGATTCTATGATGCTTCAGATATCTTTATTCTGAAATTTGCATTAACATAGCTAAAGCTCATCTTTTTGTCAGAACTGACTGGTAGATAAATAGCACAAGAGAAATTCTCCCTTTCAGAGGTTTCACTGACTGTTGAAACTGTATTGTTTTAATCAAAACATTGCTCCTGATATAAAACATTTTAATCAGAATGAGGCATAGGCACACTCCAAGCCTGCTTGGAGACTTACAGTAGGGAGCTGTGCCCTCTGCTGCTGGCTTGAGCACAGTGAAGGAATAGCAGTAAGAAACAGACTGAATACTTTTGACCTGAAACATGGGTAAAATGGGACACTTCAAAGATAACTTCTAACTTAACTGGTTTTATAGGCTAAGATTGTTGTCCAAAACCAATTTGTGATATTAAGGTTTTAGTCAAAATGCTACAGAAAATTTCATTTGTGTTTGATTGTCAGATGCTTTGGGTGGTTAAGAATATTTTTTTTTGTTTCTAGTCCCCTGAAAGACTCAGTAGTGAAAAACATGAGCAACAGAACTTTTGAGAAGGTTTGTTTTTCTTTTCTCAGTGATGAATCATTAAAATTCATTATTTATTCTGAAAGAGTGGGTATAAAAGTGCTAACTCTTCTATCAAAAAAGCGGTACAAAAACAAATGTTACATGATTACTGAAAAGATTATTGTTCTTTTTGTTATTGTTGAACCTTTTTTAATGAAATACTGCTTAATACCCAATTCAAAGCTTATTTGGCTACATTACTGGCTGGATATTCTGCTTCTAATTTGCCAGTCTAATTTCACTGTTCACCTTGATTATAGTCACAGAGAATAATTCCTGTGAGCTAGTGAGGGATACAGTGCTTCTCTCACAGTTTCTCAAAACAAAGGGACGGGGGAGAAAAAAAAAATCATATTTTCAGTGTTGGCTGTTTTGAAGTTATTATAATGAATTTTTCTCTTTGAGCTACTGAAGTACTGAAAATACACCTGCACAAGTAACACATTAAAGTTTTGTTACAAATGTAAAATGCAGATATGTAGCTATGGAAATAAACATATTTATGCACCATAGTAATAGTTCAACTGATTTCTATTCTAAAGGTTTTATTACACTATCTGTGTTCTCTCTTTTTATGTTCCACATTAAACTCCATAAGCATAAGGCAAGATGTAGAAGTAGGGGAGCAAAATCCCTCCCACGGTAAGAGATCAGATTTGTGACCACTTGAGGAATCTGAACATATAGAGGTTTATGGGATGATGAAATACCCCTGGAGTTCTAAGGGAAGTGGCTGATGTAGTTGCCAAGCCATGGTCCATGGTATTTGAACATTCAGGCAGTCAGGTGAAGTCCTAGGTGACTGGAAAATGGGAAACATTGCACCCATTTTTGTAAAGGGTATAAAGGAGGACTCTGGCAACTACCCATCTGCCAGCCTTACCACTTGGGAATATCATGGAACAGATCTTCTTGAAAGCTATGTTAAGGCACACAGAGGACAGGGAGGTGGCAGCCAGCGTGGCTTTACCAAGGGAAAATTCTGACTGACCAACCTAGTGGGTTTCTATGATGGAGGAAGTATATCAGTGGACATGGATGTCATCTATCTGGACTTCTGTAAGGTCTTTGACACAGTCCCCCACAATATCCTCTTTAAACTGGAGAAAGCTGGATTTGATGGATGGATTGTTTGGTAATTGAAGAATGAGGAATGGGTTGGACTACAGCAGCATCCAGAGGGTACAGGTCAATGACTCAATGTCCTGATGTACATCAGTGACAAGTGGTGTCCCTCAGGGTTCCATGTTGGAACATGTACAGATTAATGTTTTTATCAATGATATAGACAGTGGAACCATGAGTGCAACCTCAACAAATGCAAGGTCCTGCACCTAGGTCAGGGCAAACCCTCTGGTATGTATAAGCTTGGGGATGGAGGGATTGACAGCAGCCCTGCCAAGAAAGACTTGGGTGTGCTGGCGTATAAGAAGCTGGACATGTCCCAGCAATGTGCCCTTGCACCCCAGAAAGCCAGTCATACCCTGGTCTACATCATAAGAGTGGCCAGTGGGTGAAAGGAGGTGATTCTACCCGTCTGTTCTCATGAGACCCCAGGTGGAGTGCTGCATCCAGTCTGGGGTCCCCAGCACAGGAAAGAAATGGAGATGTTGGAGTGGGTCCACAGAGAAGAACCACAGAAATGACTAGAGAGCTGGAGCACTTCTCCCATGAGGAAAAGTTGAGAGAGTTGGGCTTTTTCAGTCCGGAGAAACAGAAACAGTATTGGGGATGACACAGAATTCACAGGTACTCCAGAGACATTAGACCAACTCTGTTACGTATAGGACCTCCATTTCTGTATTCGCACTAAGAAAACCCCAACCCTAGTTCTGTATAGAGTTCTTATAGTTGTGAAACTAACAGGCATCCAAGTTGGGACATTCTAGTGTGTAAACTGAAGTATGAGACTATCAGGAATGATCAAGATTTAATGCAAATTGCAAAGAAACTGACCAAGGTATTTGCAAAAAACCATACATATTTACTCGGTAACTATCTCTAATGCTGGACATTCCACTGGGATGTGAGTGAGCCCTGTGATGCTAAACAAGAGGGGGAATTAGTTGTTTTTAATAGATAAATCATATCTTTTCTATTCTTAAATGAACATCTGCTTTCAAAAATTTCTGATAAAAGTATGATGTGCCTCAAAATGTCAAAAATATGACCTGCTTGCCCTTAGTTTCTGTTGCAGTTCAGATGAACCACATATTCCACTCTCCCTGCCACCATGAAATCACACTCTTCACTACCTAGTTATCCTACTCCACTCACAGAGACCACAAGAAAAATAAACCCTAGTATAGTGCCAAAGCAGCAGAGAGACTTGCGTGAGCACCAGGTCAGCAGAAGGGGCTGAATGTATCCTTTCAGTTTAAAATAAGTTCTAGAGCTCTTTTCTGCCCAGAGATGGCCTTGAGAACCTCAAACAATGTAAACACACTGAGATGAAGGAAAGCAGCCAGTGAGCTGATCTCAGCTTGACAACAGGCAGAAAGCAAGAGTGTTGCTGAATGAGATAAGTGCATGATGGCACACTTGTGCATTCATGTTCCTACCTCTTCAGAGCAGAAAAAATCTTGACAAAATCTCCCTATCCATTATCATCTCCCTGGCCATTTCCCATCTCACTACAGCCTGACAGAGCAGGTATTTCACTTCAGCTCTGAAGAACATCTTCACCTGGCAGGACAGATAGTAAAAAATTGGAACTATTGCTTTTGTGAAGAATTCACATTCTGTCTGTTTCTTTGCAGTTTCCCCCAATTTCATGCTTCCCAGTTGCAGGGTCTTGAGAAATTCCCACTTTTATTTGAAAGGACTATAACCCTTGTGCTTCTTTAGTGGAAGAATAAAACCATTCAGGATGATCTCAATAACATCAGTTTTTGACAGCTTCCTGAAGTGACAAGAAAGCAGTTTTAAATAAAGATATTTTGGGTTCTGTGTTTTAGAAACCGAATAAGAAATTGTGAAGAGTCTTTGCGGGGGCTGTAAATTGCAAGAATGGAGGACCCATAGAAGCATTAGAGATGCAGAAAAATATCTAAGATGTGTAAATTAATATGGGGGCAGACTGGATCTGAAGATGTGGGAAGATGGAAAGAAAATGCATGTGTAGGACAACCTGGTGGGGTAAGAGTTCTAGCTTGTGGCTTCCTTACTTACACACCTTGAGTATCCCTAATGTAGATACACAGAACAAAGCTATTTTTACTAATGTTTCATGTACTTTAACCCTACACATTTCCTTTTACATGGCCAGCCCTTCTGGATGTGTATTTATTTCATCCAGAGACTTCTGAGAACACTAGCTCTTCTACTTCTTTCCCACATTTGTATCAGCAAATGGAATTAAATTTTAGCAACCATTTTAAGAAGGAAATATGAAAGCTAAGTGAAATTAATATATCTCATTATAGTATGTTCTGAAACATATGTGAGATATTTTGAGGTTGTTGTTTGGACTAGATGACTGCCTGAGGTCCCTTCCAACCTGAGTGTTTTGTCTAGAATGTTATAAAATATTTCTCTATCACTATAAAAATATTGGAACCCTAGCTAAGAATATGGGGTTCCTGGTTTATTCTATTTATTTTCTATGATCAGATAAGTAATCAAAGATTGTGTTGTGTAGGATATGTCAAGAGTTAAAGGCAGGGAGAAAGAGATTCCCCAGGCATTGACTAGGGAAATGTGAACATTTTTGTGCAATGATTTTTCTGATTCTTTGCATTTGGATTAAGGTATAGGGATATAATGATTGTTCTCTGCATTTTTATTTGTGGTGAAATCAATTATGTGAATAAAGTTAAACAGCCAACAGTCCATCATTTATCACTTTCTTAAGATAAACTAATAGCATTGAGATTTCAGATATGTGTATTTGTAAGAAAAGTAGAATATCCAGTAAGTGACCATGTGGGATGTTGCAAGTTGGGGATGATCTCAGCTATTGCATACAGGAGACTCGTTCTAAATGAAGGGGATCGTAAAAAGCTATAATTAGCTAATGCTTTGTAAAAGCCTAACCTAAACTGTTGGGGTTTTATCATTCCAAAGTGCAATACCATAGGGAGATCACATACCATGTAGTAAGTGCAGACAGAAAACCAAATCTTATGAACACAGTATTGTCTGCCATTATTTGAAGGCAATATTTTAATTTTTGTGAAACATATACTTTAATGATGCTCTGATTGCTGAAGGACTATCTACTTATTATATTGGAATAAAACAAACACATCAAAATTAAATGTCACCAAGTTATGTTACTTTTATTTATATACTCACAGGTCATGCTTCTTTAATCTCTAATCTGTGCTGTAGATTCTGAAGAAAGAAGATGGGTTGATGTAGAAAACAGAATCTTGTAAAATCAAGTTGACTTTTCTCAGGAGTGGTTTCATTGTTATTTTTATTTATTGTTTAAAAGTATCCATGGTGTTAATGTAAAAACCTGATGAAGGATGGCTGTGTCTGTTCTGCATGAATCTTATTCTCTGTCCTCAGACAGTTTTCAAAGTGTGCAGCTATGTAACAGTTCAAACCCTAGCTGAGACTAAGTGAAGGGGCACAGGAGATCCTTCTCACAGAGGACCAGCAAATGTGGCTTGGCTTTTGCTGTCAATACATCGGTAACAGAGAGAGGCACCAGAGAAGAAGGAGGATTACCAGCAAAGCAAAGGCTTTTCAGGAGTGTGGTTAATGCTGTCTTAGAAAAGGCAGGCAGTTTGTACCATCTGCTAGACATGCAGGAGAACATCAAGTGCATATATAGTTTCTTCAAACACAAAATTTTATGTGACTTTAAAAATAGACCACTTCTATTTAAGATAAAACTCCAATATCTAGAGTAAGAAAAAATGTTACTCACCCGACCTGTGTCTATAAAGTGTACAAGCATGAGCAGTCCAACTGAAATCAAAGGAACTGGGTATAAACTTTAAATTCTTCATCTGTTTAAATTCTCTGCTAGATTGGTCTTGTGTGCCAGATGGCTTAGCTGGCCAGCAGCAGTGTTCTTTTCTAATTTGGGAAGCAGAGGAAGGTCTTGCAACCATTTTGTCCTACACAGCACAAATCTGTCACTGTAACAGTGTATCAGAGGTCCATTGAACTCCTGTTATCTTCCTCATTGTATTAAATAAATGAAAGCTTTAGTTATTATGCCACAGAAGCAAATGACTCACTGAATAGATAAGTGACTGGCTAGTCACAGCAAATCTTACTCTTTCTGAGTCAATGCTAACACCTGTGATCCATTTGTATGATAGATGATAAATATAGCATATATATTTGTATATCATATATATAAATATGTCATAAATATATCTGTGATCCATAAGGAGGTTTTCTCCACAGGGAAGATGTCTTGCCTTCATTGAGACACTGGAGCTATAGTAGTGACTGCTAAAGGAGAAACATCAGTTTCTAATGTGTCTTCTTTCCAAAAACCAGCAAAACTATCATAATACCAAATGACTCACATTTAGCATCACTCCTGCAATTGGGTTCTGTATTAAAGCATGAATGACTATGAAACCTTTTGAGGAAAAACACATTGCTACAAATATAAACCTTTTTGCCGAAGAGCACATCCAGGAAGTCCATTTTCCAGTATTTCAGGATGCCTAGTAACCACTGCTATTGGATGTTAGTCTGTAGACTACCACACAGAAAATGAAAGTCATATAATATTGCCAAAAGCAAAAGACTGCTGTCAAAGCTGATAAATTCAATAGAGTTAATGAAGGTGTTCTGTTGTGAATGATGAAACAAGGAGACTTAAGGTACCTTTAAAAAAAAAACAATTGGGATTAGAGCATTGTGATTCTATATGAGATAGCTTAAGCTCTCAGAAATTGTGTTGGGTAAGAATTACTTGACTTCATGGACTATACATCCAGTTATTGAATAAATTCTTTGTATTTGCTTGCAGTTTGGGTAGATCATCTGTTATTTTACCATATGAAGTAATTGTTGGGGATATTTTTACAAGATTACAATTTATTATTTTATTATATACAAAGCTGTTGTCAAACACAGACCTTTAATAAACTCAGAGAAGTAGAAGTATAATGCATTCAGCATCTCTGAATTTATAGCTAAGCAAATGCTACTGGTCCTTGAATACACAGATGAAAATTGTTGGCCTGTTGCCCAATTGTGTGTGTAAGACCTATAATTGAAACACTAGGTTCATTGCCTCTCTCAAAAAAGGTATAGTGATGCAGGGCTAGAGAAATATTTTCCATGTCTAATGCCTCAAAATACTTTGCTATAATTTCTGCAAAGAACCTTTGCAAAAAGCACATGGTTAAATCTGAAATACCCACCAGAAGCACATAGAAGACTGAATAGCTGAATAGTGATAGTGAAACCAGCTTTACAAACACTAATATTTAGGGACACAAACTCAGAAAGACTAACATGAATTTGAGGTTGTTGTGGGTGCTCAATATGCTGTTTGTTCTACTCAGCATGCTGCTTGCAGACCATAATTCTGTAAGAAAATAATGACATTGATCGGTGATGTCCTGTGGTGAGGTTACCCAGAACAGATCAGATTTACCTATTTAGTGAAGGTGCTCCTGCAATGAGAAGTTAACTAACATTCAGCATTTGTGTGCCTGTTTTGATGAATAACAGAGTTTGCAGCAATCCTATGATTCATCTTTAACAAAATTTTGGGAGGCAGAGAATAGGATGCTGTACTTTGTGCACAATTACAACAATGTGAACTCTGGCCAGGGAGTGACATCCCCAGCTCTGCAGGGGACATCAGGGTTAGAGATAGGAGTAGATTTAAAGGCTTCTCATTTTTTTTTTTGCCATATTTCTTGTATTACAGCTGGGATTTCCTGAAGGAATTTGTTTTGTGAATAGATGGGAAGTCTCTGCTGTGTCCATGTGCAGTGTTTGACAAACAGGCAAATACTGATTGATTATATAAGCTGCCATTGTGGACTGGCTTGAGACTTCTCATAAGCATTTACTGATCTGTAATTCTTCATTATCATATATTTAATCCTCATTTCTCCATTTCAGCCCAGCATATCTCTACAAACTAACCAATAATATCTACTAAGGAATGAGGCCAGTTACATTTTGTATCTGGTTGTGCAACACTGAACTGGTGCAATATTGGCATCCTCAGAGAATGCACTTGTGTGAATCCTGATCACAAAGGTTTAATTGATCTTAACTCTGAGCAAACCAAATCATTTCACAAGTCTAGAATGATTGGTTGACTATGTACAGAGTTTCTTGACATCACTAGAACTGAGGGAAAGATGTTTCTTGACATCACTAGAACTGAGAGAAACCCAGCACCCAGCAAATGTGAAGACTCAAAAGATTTCTATTCTCAGCCACTTTCCACAGTAAAAAATGTGTTGTCTTCCAATGACAGTGCCTAGGATCTGTGCCTGTGACAAGCTGGAGGGCATGTGCAATCACCACTGTTGGGACGTCCAGTCTGTAGTTTCAGATGGTTCATGTGGCTAAAAGCATGTTCTGGGTTAAGGGTTTCAAGGTAGGATAATAGAAAGTGCTGTAGTGTTCACTATTACTGATGTCTTTATGTGCTGATTATAAGCTGTGTGCATTATTGTAGTAGCAGATACAGCAAATATCAGAGAGCAACTCTCAGGGTCACTCCTTGGTATGATATTGCTTCCAAAAAGGCTTGAAGTGCAGTACAATGCAGCAATAGTCACTGTTTTCATTGCAAGTGTGAAGCATAATTTCCTTATTTACCACTAGCTTGTCTTATCAAGGCCCTGACTAACCCTCTTTGCAGACCAGTTAGGAAGAACTGGAGTGTTTGTCAGAAATATTCTGTCCTTGCCTAGGAAGAACAGTTCCACAATGACATAAAGGGTATACTAATAAAATACTCCTCAGTTGAAATATCCAAAGAGTGCCTATTAAATTGATATTTTTTACTGATTTTATAGATAGCCCTGAAGCACCCTTAAAATCAGGAGTAAAGAACTTAATTCTGAAAGGATCTGAGTACTAGGGCTCCACACTTCAAACATATTTCTATACCCTAGCACTACCGTGGGTATGTAAGTTCACTGAAATGATTATGAAGCTAAATGACAGAGTTTGACTCAATCACATAAAATATGTCTAGCATATATCATTTAACCAATCATGAAATCTTGGCATGCATTTAGGAAAGAAAAAAAAAAGAGTAGGGTTGTGGGTTTTTTTCAAAATACATAATGTAAACAAGCATTGAGCAACCAATGCATTTATAGAGAATGAAGAGTAACACCACAGAGAAAGTCAAAGAAATTTGAAGAAAGAGAATGAGGAACAGAAAGACACAGAAAGGTAGGAATAGAAGGAGAAAACTAACAAAACCTTTTGTGCTGGACTAACCACTGTGTTGAGTCATGCTGAACTGTCAGACCAACTGCATTTCTGTTAGTTGTACTGGCAACTTTAATCTGCGGATGAGTTTTAGAATCTGTAGCCTAAGCCTGTACGCAGTCATGCTAGAGAAAGCTGAATGTAGCATAGGAGCCCATCGAGATGTATCAGTACAAAGTCAGAGAAATGAGATTTAGAATGCAAAGGATAGAATCCGAGGATTTTGTTCATAAGACTGTAATTTACTACTGACTGTAAAGTGAGGTACTACTCCATTACTGTATCCTCAGATTTTTAAAGATTACAGTTTAGAATCACTGTATATCATTCTTTAAGTCTGTTTCTGTGGGATTTATTTAAAAAAAAGCTTTTGATAGATTATAAATTTCTTAAACTCTTCTGAGAAGATCATTTACATTTTCAGCCAATATTGTTTCTAAGTTATTAAAGGCTTTTTGTTATGGTTTTGTCCCTCTCTTCTAGTGATACCCACTCTTCAATATGTGTGACAGGTATGGGGTTCCTTATACTACCTCTCTTTTTATTACATACTACTTACACTTCAATGCACATGTAAATGTTTATCATTTCAACAAGTCCAGTTACCTTTTTGCTATCTACAGATGATTCTTTCAAAGTTGCTTTCCGGTCTCAGGATGAAATCTTGACTCCATTGAAGTGAAGCACAGATACTGATAGAAATGGAATGTTATACTCTGACCTTTTAAATGGTATGGATTCATAAGGAGTGACTTTCTTAGAACTTTGGGAACAGCCCTCCTCAAGAAATTTCTGGAAGATGTTTATGAGATGAAAACTCTTCTGACTGCAGAGGGCTGTATACATCCAATGATTTCCTCTTAAATTCTCTTTCAGGATGATGCATCTCACTGGAAAATATGCATCATCAACTATGTGACATACTACATTGAGATGCTGTTCGTGAATCTTTTAGAACTCCTCCAGTCATGTTAGCATTTCCATAATCTGGTTAGGGCTGTTCTCAGGTAGACCCTACTGCCAGAGCACCACGCAAGATGAAGGTCATACATAAAACTCTGCCTTGATATATAAGAGTTGCCAATCTGCTGGAATTTCCAAACGGGCATGTACAGACCCTATAAAAACAAACAGTACAGGTCAAATTTTCATACTTCGATTATGTCAAGTCAGACTGTGCCAGTGTACATAAAAGCAGACAGTCCAGCTCAGACTTGGATTTCAGTGTGAGTGCCATAAAAGACCTATGGGAAAAAAGAGAAGAGTCATCTTCCTGCAGACTTTATATAATTTTTTTCATTCAGGTCTGGGAGATGTGTCTGAAATAGGCAGTATATTTTTGTTGTACCAGATCTGTATGTGATAAATAATAAACTTACTTTTATTTTTGCTACTACTGTTAGTCCTTCAAGTCTATGCTCACTTTAATGGATTGCCACAAGGAAAACTTGTTCAGCTCTTAGTTCCTTTTGCTAAATCTGAAGTCTGGCTTATTGTTTCCATGTTTACTGTATCTCATTGACTAAATATTAAGTTCTGCAAATGGAAGCATAGGTTTTGAGCCACAACAGGAGAATGATGAGATTTTGCAAGCAAGGTCCTAGAGTCCAAACTGCAAACTGCTGGGTTACATGCCTTCTGAGATGGAAAGATGCATTAAAAGCCTGCCTAATGTTTGTCTAGATGTGCTACACAAGTGAACATAGCTAAAAATCTCATTGTTTATAAAACAACAAAATTGACCCAATTTGCTTCTCATTTTCCTTTGGCAGATTTTCCAATAAGGTCTGGCTCTTAGTGGGGGTTTCCATTCATTCCTACAATGTTTTCCATAGCATGACATCTCAGCAAAGTGGAAGGCACATGACAATTTGGCTTTTTGGCTATGGCGTGCCACCATGACATTCCTCAATCAAAAGCACGGAGTGACATGCCTTTCTTACAGTGTATGGCATGCAATGTGCAATATGTCAAAAACACTGCTGCCTATTCCATATTGTGTATTGTCAGATTCCTTTCTGTTGTATTGTTTTCTTCCACAAGCTATTAAATACAGCGGAAGATATTTTATATTTAGATTGGCCACAGGCACTGAGTAAATGCTTTTGCTCATTTAACAATGTGCTCAATGTGGGCACATTCTGCACTCTGGTAAAGCCCTTTGCATGACATCACCCATGGGAAATATCCCGCAGCATGGTGGAACCTGGAAAACTTAGCTTTGAGCAGGGGAATTCTTGAATGACATCCTGCTGGCATCCTTACTGCTATGTGTCCCCTTGCAGTCAGTCGTTACTAGCTGTCATGATGGCCCCTGGAGACAGCTGGAAACTGCCATGCTGAGGCAAAGCAGCATTTTGGTTGTTCTAGTTTATGTCAAGATATTGGCCAAGCCAGTCATGGCTGGCAGAGCTCAATGCTGCTGCAACTCACTTTTCCATGCATCATTCTGCTGCATGTGTTTTGTGTGCTATGGGTAAAGCCATGGCTTTGGGCCATTTTCCAGACTCCAGTTAGTCCTGCTTTCCATTCCCAAAAAAGAAAGTCTCCATGATTTCAGGCAACATATTTTCGTAGGAGAGATCAGCATGATTATTCCTTTTGTTTGTTTAGCAGAAGCAAATGCTGCATCTGAACTGCAAGTCCAGCGTATTCCAGAGCACATTATTTACTGCTGGTCCCTCTGTTCTGATCTTTCATTTAGGTGACAAATGTACAAAACTCTCTTTTGGATGAATAGCACCTTATTGGTTAGGTAGTCAACATGACTACCACGTTTTGTTTATTCTGATAAGCTTTTGAAGTAAACTGTTGTCACCAGGTGCCCAACTCTGATCATGTGACTGGGTACCAGTTTCAGACAAGAGCATGTCTGCAATTGCTATGTAGGCTAAACCCCCTCATTTTTGGTCTTATTTCATCCCACTGCATTTCTCTTCAGTTACATGGGTGGTTTAATTACCATAACAGAGCTGCTTAGCACAAAGCGTGCTGGTTTATATCTGCTGAAATTGGAGTATTCTATTTTTTGATAATACATTTTACAGGTACAGCAGGGATAGGAAGCTGTCTGACAGGGACCTTTTAATGCAGAAGATCAGCTAATTTCCTTAATGCCATCACTTTCCATGCTACATCACTTGCTTTTTTATTAAGTCCTTACATTATGATTCCGGTATTATTGGATCATTCTAAGAGCCTGAGAGAAGTCAGGTTTAGTGTTTATTCAGCCTGCACTTCACCTAGCAATCCCTTCTACCTCTCAGAAATCCTGAACTTTTTCATTAATGGTACAGGTTGATTTTGTTATGCTGTTGACTTTGCTATTTCAGGTGGCTGTTTGCTTTCAAAACTTTTCCAAGGTTTACAACATACTGATGTTTTGTTGCACTAGGCAACACTGCTTTTCTTAAATGTTTAAAGTTGCAACATTTTCTTAGTTATAACAGTATTTCCATGACAGAAGTATTTACCTCCTAGAGTAAATGTTATACAAGTTAGATAATAGTGAATTTCTGAGCCAATATCAGAAGAAAAGGATAAATGTGAAGGTAGGTACTAAGGGAAGCAAAAATAACATTATTCTGATTATCTCTTAATGAAGACAAAGCTACTACACTTGCTTTTTGCTCTACATTCGATGAGGAAAGCAACAGGAAAAGAACATATTCGGTGAGACACTTGATGTGACTCAGTACCGGGGGCTCACTCCAAGTGCCCAAACTGTCAATCTGAGCATGTTGCTTACATGTAAGTCACTGCCTGGAAGCTGCAATGTGCACACTGCCTTGCACTTTTTTCTGTGTAATACAAATCATGTCCCTTACTGTCCATAAATGGCTCCAATAAGCATTCCTTATATATATGAAGTTGATTAAAAGTCTCTCTGAGACTTCCATGAACAAGGCCACTAAAG
>JAOXXN010000395.1:126040343-126054825 GCA_026770055.1 Myrmophylax atrothorax
GAGGCGAAGCCGCGGCGGTCTATAAAAAGCCCCCCGGGGCGGGAGGGAAGGAGGGAGCGGGACCGGAGCGGCATCATGGCCCAGTCCGTGTGGGGCTACGACAGCGACAACGGTGAGCGGGGTCGGGGCCGCCGGGCGGGACGGGGCTGAGCCCCGCTGAGCCGGGGCGACCTTTCCTTTGCCTTTGTCCCTCAGGACCCGAGCGCTGGCACGAAAACTACCCCCTGGCCAAGGGAGACAAGCAGTCACCCATTGAGATCAACAGCAAGGACGTGCAGCACGACAGCTCTCTGGGCGCTTGGCATGCGAGTTACGATCCCGGGGCAGCGAAAACCATCCTGAACAACGGGCGCACCTGCCGCGTTGTCTTCGACGACACTTTTGATCGATCAGGTCTGTTTCTGGTTTGGTCTTTTGGAGCCCCGGTCATTAAAAAGCATCCTTTCGTATCCAACCTGTGAACACCAGCAGAGAAAAGTCACTTGGGAATATAAAAAAGTCCTTAGTAAGATATACAATTAATGAAATATATCCGTATTACACTGAAATATCACGATCTCTCTTATTTATCTTGATGAGATCATTGTTTTCTTGTTGTTGGTTTTTTTTTAATTTACCATTAGAGCTACTTGTTATTGTTCCATGTCTCTCATATGGAATCTAAACTATTTAGGGCCAGCATCATCTCTAAGCTATGTTTGTATGGTCCTTTGGTATTTATTACCACAGTTTCTACACAGTGGCCTCAACAAATCATAAATTGCACTTTTATTATCATAGAATCACAAAATGGTCTGGGTTGAAAGATCCTCTGGTTCCAACCACTCCACCACCACCACTTTCCACTAGACAATGTTGTTTAAAGCCCCATCTAACCTGGACTTGAACACTGTCAGGCACAGAGCATCCATAACTTCTCCAAGTAACCTGTTTCAGTGCCTCACCACCCTCACAGTAAATGATTTCTTCCTAATATCCAGTGTAAGCATACTATCTTTCAGTTTGAAGATATTCCTCTTGTCCTACCATTAGCTGCTCTTGTAACAAGTCCCTTTTATAAGCCAGAATGCTCTTTCAGAAGCACTACATAAAATCAGTGCCATGACTGAAAGCATGGGAAGTAAACTGATAAAGAACGTTCTCACATGGTGGTCTTGCTCTGTCTTCTTTGCAGCTTCCTAAGGGCTGAAATGTTTTTTACAGGCTGCTCAAGAAGATGTCTGTCCAAGAAACGGTGTTGGGAGAAAGACTCCAATTTGGCCAAGCAAAGTGCAACCCTTCGTGCAGCCCTTCCTCTAAATCATCTTCCCTCTGTTCCCTCCCTGCCTCTCCCCTCCCCATTGTCTCTCTTGTTGCTTTAGGCATCCAGGGTGTACTTTCAGTCCTGGCTGCCCTGACATTCTGGAGGCTGCTGGACAGCAATTTAGGACTCAAGCATTTCATAGGAATGTGTCTGATCAGAATCAAATACAATGTTTGACAGCTCTGAAAGACCTCATGAGCAAGAATTTCATAGACATTTTATTGTCTTCATTTGTTGACTTCTGCAGTGGCAAGAGATGAGGATAAGTAGAAGTCACAGATCCCATTTTAATTGGAAAAAGAAATGCAGCATAAAGATAATGCTTTTTTCCAATCACATGGAAAATTATGAATTTCTAAAAGATTTGGTTTTATGCTAGAGAGATTTGTATACTGTTATGAAGTACTGTTTTCAAGTGCTTCACAGTATTTGAGCTCTGGAAAGGGCCACCTGTAAGAAATGACTGCTAAAGGAGACTCCAACTCTGATACTGATTTAGCTTGTAAATGTAGGTAGATTGCAAAAATTCAGCTTGTGAAAGTCCCTGCCTCCCATTGATTACAGTGTGAAATGGCAAGGAAATACTTATGAGGAGTTGGGCTTTGGAGTCTATGCTTTATTTGTCCTATATTTAGAAAATCACAATAATAATAATGATGATATGAAATGTTTTCCATTGAAGGTTTCTACAGAAGGTTTACTCAATACCATATTGAGTTATGATAATTTATTTATGTACAAACAAAAAATAAGAGGAACTTCATGCCTAAAACTGAACAGTGGGGTTTTTTTCCTGGCCCTCCCCTTGATGCTTGTGACACCTACCAACTAAAAAGAGAAACTGCAAAGTTAAACCTCTTGCTCTGTGTAGGTATTCCAACACATATGACATCAAGAATTCATTTGAGACCATTGGGCAAAAGAGGATTTATTATTTCAGTGTTAACTTTGAACTTCAAAGCTATTGGTAGAAGTTCAAACTTGAATGCTATTTAAACAAGGTTTTCTGGCACTGCAGTTGTGAACTACATTATCAGCTTTCTGTGTAAGGAAAGACGACTCATTCCAACCTTAGGTAATGAATGAAAAATACATTTGAGAGCTTATCCTCTAAGCAGTCCCTGCTCAAAAAGAATCTCCAGGCTGAAAGAGCAGGTGTGATATTTTGAAAGTCAGAGTTGATGTCAACTGTCAGACTGATGCATGGTCAGCATTATTTGGCTAAGGACAGCAAAAGTAACAGCTTCTTAATTTGTTTCATTGGGGGCTCAAGAACAATTTTGGTAACTCATGTGCTGTAAACTTTATTGTCTTCCCTGACTTTCAAGAAATAGATTCTCTCTCTCTCTTTTCTTCTTTTATTTATTTATTTTTTGAAGCAGCATTGTTAAGTTGTCTGAACTGTAAAAGATATTCCAGTCATGGACTAGACATACTCCTCAAAGCACCTCTGGGTTAATTTAACAGCCCTAACCCCAGTTTTTTTACAACAAAACCTTTCTTGACAGGAATCATCTGTGAATACCTTCCTTCTCTCTCCACACCAGGAACTATGGTGTGTCCCCTTGCCAAGAGAAAAAGGGGCTTGTTGGGCAGCTGGGGTTTGATTCTGTGCTTCACTCACAGCACCGTCCACAGTTCTGACATCAAACAGAACTCCTGAGTGGTACAGAATTTAGCCCCAACCATGTAAACTGGTGAGCGTTGTGACACCCCACTGCAATTGGCTGGATTTAAAGGAGGCTCTCCCATGGGCCCCCATTCAGTGACTTTGTGTGCCAGGGTTTTGTCGGTTGGTGCTGACACAGGTTGTCCTTTGCAGTGCTCAGAGGGGGGCCGCTCACTGGAGCCTACAGGCTGCGGCAGCTGCACTTGCATTGGGGTTCCTCTGATGACCACGGCTCTGAGCATGTGATAGATGGGGTGAAATACGCAGCAGAGGTAGGACTGATTTTCAGTTGTGATGTTCAGTGTTAACTGGAATTTGACTGATTTTGCATCTGAACAGATCAACTGTGCTCTCTTTGGAAGTATTTAGTTACTGATTTTTCTCTGTGAAACTTGTGAATATTGCTTAGCATGCAGTAGGATAAGTTGCATCTATTGACAAATGCAACAAGTACATCTTTGCAATTATTTACTAACACAGTTTCTTTTCATCAGGCAAGAGCTTTTGCTGATATTTTAGAATGTTTTAGAAATTTTTGTGATAAGCCAATCTGTTATTTCCAAATAGGAAGATCTGTCTTCAGCTCCTGTTTTTTGGCTTTTAGCTGTTTCTGGTATAGCTTGAGTTACCAAGTTAGTTTCACTAATGGACAGAAAAACACATTAAAAAGCACATTTCACAATTTAAGATTCAAAATTAGATCCATCTTAAAACTGGTAGCATCTTTAATTTGTGAATATCTCTAAAATAACTGGGTTTATTTTCAGGAACCATGGAAAACAGTTGGTTTTTTTTATTTTGTCTTTAAATGTAAACTCCTGTGGGACTGTTCAAATTTGCTGAAATTAGACTGCTTCAGGCCCTGAAGACTTCTTCAGGTCATAAATATAAGTGAATTAGCTATTGATGCTAGCGAATTACAAGCAAATATTACCTTCTTCCTCCATCTTATTTGAGAATAGGCTCAAAATATATTTACCTATGCCCACAAAAATCCTGCAGTAGTGTTTTCCTACTTTACACCTACACCTTCAAGGTACAGAGCTTAGAGGGGCTTTGCCCACCTATCCCAGGATAAAACAGAGGCAGATACTTTCAGGATCAGTGTGCACAAACATCACACAGATGACTGTGGGTGATGGGTTGGGAATATTTTTCTGTACCTTAATCACAGCCAAATTTTGCTAATGCTCTACTTTCTGTCGTCAACTAAAAAGAAAAATTTTGCTTCCTCAAGCTATTTCTTCGTTAGTTCAAACGCAAACTTTTTATGTTACTTCTGTTAGCAGTACTCATATACATATTGACAGGACAAGAAAGCCTGGAATGTATGAAATTTTGCTACATTGCAACCAAAGGTATATGGTTGTTCCACCTTTATCTTTAGCAATTAAATTCTTATCTTCAAAAGAAAAGAAACAGATACATTAATTTACATTCATGGAAAATTTGTTGTCATTTTTAAACAAACTTTCAAAAAAGACTTTTTTTCCCCCCCACCCTGTATGGCACTAAGTTAAAGATTGTACTTAATCTGAGATTCCACACTTCTGGTTGCAGCATTTGTAGCTACATGCATGAGCTAGACATTTTCTGGACACAGATGAAAAAATTTGAAATATATCATGTTGAAAGTAGACATGAGAAAGAAATGCCAGATTACTATCCCCACTCCTTTTCATTACAATATGCTGAGAGTAATGAGATACAAAACAATAATGTATGCAGCACATACAGCCCAGTGTAAATCCTTGAGCTGATATCTACATAACCTGAAGATCTAAAAATGTACTCGAGATGAAGTGCATGTCAGTAGGTATTTTATACACTGCACGTGTGCATGTTCATGTGCTTGGGTTAAACTATTTATAGTTGCATTGTCTGATTATTGTGGGGTAAATTTCATTCTCATGGTTAAAGGCAAAGCAATGCTTCATAGAAAGTGGGAGGATATAGAAGCATGGGAACAGCAGTAGGAAATACTTACATATAATTTTCATTTTCATGTCCAATCCTTTACTTAATATGTACTGGAAACTTTTCTTAATTTAATTTAAGGTGAAGATTGTGCTGTTGGCAATTTCTTGTATTTATAACTGAGGTTTCATTGATTTTTAGTTACATATGGTGCACTGGAATCCAAAACATGGTAATTTTGCTGGAGCTTTGAAACAACCTGATGGTGTGGCTGTTGTGGGCATTTTTCTGAAAGTAAGTGCAAAATATTCAGTCTTTATAATTTTCTGTATTTTTCATCTTCCTCTAGTGCCAGGGGAAAATGATCCCATTGTTTTTTCCTGCACTGCATCGTTTTGTAAGAAAACATTAGAGGCAATGTACAGGCTGAAGTCACACATGCCCTTGGGCCCTCCAGATTCCATGCACTAAACTGTTCAGAGCCAACTTCTGACACCATTCATGATACCAGTGGTATAGGGGGTATTGAACAAGAGACACACAACTTAAAGCCTGAGACACCTTCTGACTTTGTCCCTCATAGCTGAGCAGCCCTTTGGTGTGGCGTGTGCTGAGGAGGACAGTCAGCATCGGAGGAGTGTTTCCCATGGTCTTTTGTCCACTAGCAGGTGTTGCATCTGCCTGTCAGCAAGGTTATGTTGACTGATTCCCTTCCCTGGTCTCTAGTTGATTCCCACATAAACTGGGAATCAAAATGACTTTAATGAACCCACTCCAAAATTAAAGAATTGATGGTAAAAGAAGTTCACTGAACATTCTAACCTTGAAATACAGTAGCTTTGTAACAAAATAATATTGTTCCAGTATTTCCCAATTGATTTTTTAATAAATTTAACAGAAAGAAAGCAATCTTAGTATGAAATCTGCATGTGGTCTAGGACACTGAGAAACACTAATAGGCATACAGGCAAATAGTGATAAATTATGCAAATTTCAACTATGTGGCTGTCCTTTTTATCTGCAGGTGAGTATTTCAGCTTGAGCACACCATCAGAGAGTAGGTTTCCTTTTATTGTTTTATCACTTGTAAGTGACATTTGTACAAGCAATACCAAGTGGATGTAATTAATTTTGCCGCAGTGTCCCTGGACAGACTAGATACAATGCCATTTTAATTCTGTTATACTGTGAGCCAGGCTGACCTTTTCTCTTGTGGTTAGTTTAAACTGAAGGTCAGCACCTGTCCAGATTCTCCCCTATGAGTATGTCCTTCAGTTATTCTTCCTTTGTCATTTCTTTGTCTATTTGAGGCTAAAGCATTATCTTGTAAAACACAGATTATAAAGCATACCATGCTAAGGTCAGCTAAAAGGTCTAGAAAAGTAGTGTCACTTTATCTTCTCTGGCATTGTTTCCCTCTTTCCTTCTTGCTCTTTGGTGAAGGAGCTGTTGGGGTTTTTTCCAAGTTTGTCATGTTCTATTACTGGGGTTTGGAATACTGCTAAAACAGGATTTCATTTTCTCCTGAAGAGTTGAAACTAATCTATTTTGGAAAAAAAACCGTGGCAGCAACAGCACATCTTATGCATACTGTCTTCACTCTTCTGGGATGCAGAGCCATGTCAAAGCTTAGGAAGTGCAAAGCATCAAGAACATAAGCAATAAAGTGACCCCATAGCTTGAGGACATCAAAACACGAATCTCATCATATGCCTTGTGTCAAGTCTGATCTAACTGCATATGTACTGCAGAACATTTGAAATGTCTGCAGGAATTTCAGCTCTTCAGACAATCAGCACTTTGCTGAGTGCTCACACATTTCAGAGTGGTTGTGGGCTGCTTTCAAAGCAGGAGCCAAGGGCAAGGCCCTGGAGAGTGTAGATGACACTGTTTGAGTGTGCCATTCATTCCTCAGTCAGTGATGCCTTGTAAAGTCCATCAGCACATGTTCCAATTGCAAAGCCAGTTACAGCAGTCTGCTATTTTTGCTGTTCTTTAACACTTGCAATTTTCTGTCAGTCTACTGAATGCTCTGAGAGTGCTGCTGCCTAATGTGACAGATGGGATGTGCTGAATTTCTTTCAAATACTCTGGAGCATGATGAAAATGATACAGTAGTTGTGCTTTGCCTTACAGGTTGGAAAAACTCCCAAACCAGAAATGAAGAGAATTCTTGAAGAAATTGATAACATTAAGACCAAGGTATCAAAAGAATTTTTGTGATACAATGTAGCTGAAAAGTGGCAGAAGTAGAAATCAGTTCAGATTAATTTTTTGGTATTATCTTGATGCCTAACAGTAACATCAGAGGTGATGCATTGGGCTGTGAGGTAGGATACTTTCTTTTACTTAATTAAACACATAGCTCCTCACTAACGTAAGTATTATTGGTGTAGAAGATTTTTTATCAATCCTTGCATGCACAATGAATACTCTTATTGGTGTTGCTCTGTAACAATATGCTAATGTTCAAATATTAAGAAGAAATGAGAAGCTTTTTGAATTTGAGGACAGCAGTGGCCAAAACAAATGTGTATAATGGAGTCAGAAATTTATTTAGCCTGAAATGAGAAGAAACTAGTAGACATGATGGAGCAGGCTCCCAGTCAGTCTAGAGGAGATTAAAAATTTAATTAGTTTTAAAATGGAAATGTATTTATAAAAGGGATTACATGATGCAGTTTCTGCACCAGTCCAAAGTTCTCTCTTAATGTGATACCAAAACAAATGGCAGAGCAAACATATTCTAAACCATTTTCTAGTTTAATTAATGATCTAAGGCTCACAGTCCTTACCTATTCTATAGATACAGCTGCAGAAGGGAGTTATTTGCAGAGAATTGCTATATTCCATCTACTGTTATTCAGCATTATTATTTAATATAAAAATAATCTCTAGGTATACTTTAGTAATTCTAATTCATGATAAAATTTTCGCTTCTAATAATGCTGAAGTCCCATTTTAATTTGACCTTCAACATCCCATCAGATCACTGGGGCTGAACATTACAAATTTGAAAGCATTTTCTTGCAAATTTAGCAAAATTTCTTGCATTTAATTTATGTATGGGTGTACTGCCATTGATTTGCAGGTCTGAGCCTGAAATCTGTTCTCTCCTAACTAAGAGCTGTATTATTTTTCTCTTTTCAATCTTTTCTTAGTCTTCAAATGCAGTTCAGTTCTTTCTGCTGAGGGAACTGAAGGTTATTTTTTTTTCACTCTACCCATCGCTCCCCTGTTGTGTCAATGGTATCTGTCTTGTTACAGATTCGGCTTCCTCTCATAATTGCTGTATCATTTTTGGCCATTTGCATGCAGAAGAGCTTTGCCACAGTTAATAAAAAGTTGATCAATCATCCTATGAATCTCTGTGTCATACAATGATGACAAGATGGCAGTGATGTCCACTCCACTGCATTCTATCTGAGACTGCTTAACTAGAGATTTTATAACTTCTAACAGAAAAAAACCCACAAACCCAGAAGTCTGATTTCCTACATACAGATATTCTCTGTAGTGGTTCTGGAAAGAGCAACAGTTGAGGAAAAGCAGAGAAAGATAGGTGCATATGAAAATAACAACTGCTCGTATTTTCTCTCTTATTTCCTTTCCTGTTATCACATTCATTTGATCAGACTACTTATTTTTCAGGAAGGATTAATGGATGGTATCACTGGTGTACTTATTGCACATGCAGTTTCAATTGCTTTGATGCATTACAGGCAGAGAAGTTTTTGGACACTATTAACTGAAAAATCACAATTTGTTTTGTGAAGTTATTTGTAAACTCATATTGAACTTAGGGAATAATTTTTTAAGGAGGATATATTTGGAGACTTGATGTTGTTCTTTCTAGTCTTAATTTGTGCAAAGATGGATGGGAAAGATTTCAACTGCTGCCATTGCCCTTTTCTCTGTTCCGATCTAGAGAACACTCTCCATGATAGGAGAAGGAAATAGGAATAATAGATTTTGCTTTCCAGAACTCCATCCTAAGAACCAGGGAAATGAACTGAATTTCCTTGGTTAATTTTTGTTGTCCAGAGGGAACAGGGAAGACTCATCACAGTCCTGTGGAGATACTGTCCTATTCAGTGGCAAACTTATCAGGAAATGTTATCTGGTGTCTGCTGCTCTTGCCGTAATCACCTTTAGTTGTTAAGGTATTTAGGACCCAGTACTCTTACATGAAATAATTTAATTTTCTACATTAACTGTAATAGTGCCAACAAAAAGATAGAGACTGTCACCATAACTATGTAATTAGAGCACAGTTTTGGGAGGAGAGATGTGCAGATTTAAATTCCTTCAGATAGAAGACTGTAGCAAATCTGGGATAAATGCCGGGCCACCATTCTGTTGGATAAAAAGGGTAACAGTACTTGCATTGCCACAGTCCTTAACTTTTATCCCAAGCAACCCAAAATAAAACATATTTTTGATAATTTCAGAATAGAAAAATGTAAAACTGAACTTGTTTTGGTCCCACACAATTCAGTTTGTAATTTCTTTTAATATATTAATGTAATCAAAATGTCAGTTATTATTAATTGCCAGGAAAATGCTTGACAGGAAGATTGATTTCTTACATGAATCTTGGCATTTAATTACTTCCTTTTAATAACATAGATACTGCTGTCTTTTAAGAGGTATATCCCTGGAGTTACTGCAGAATTTTTTTCTCTCTAAGGGGAAAGAAGCTCCTTTTCAGCACTTTGATCCTTCAATTCTTTTCCCCAAATCTCGGGACTACTGGACCTACCACGGTTCATTCACTACACCCCCCTGTGAGGAGTGTATCACCTGGATTCTCCTGAGGGAGCCAATTGAAGTCAGCTCTGACCAGGTAAACTCCAGCTAATTCTGAACCTCTTACCAGTTCTCAGCAGCGAATATGCCAGATTTGCGAGCCCTGCATTACCTTGTACTTTTTGATAGGGAAAGCTTAGGCTGAGAACCCTCAGACATGGCCTGCAGATTGGACCCTTGAAATGGACTGTAAAACTGACCTTGAGAATCAGGCCTCTTGCTGGACACCTCTTGGAATAGCTTCATCAGGAAGGTTCTTGGGATCCTCAAAACCTGATAAGGCAAAAGTGTCCCCAAGCCACAAAGTTCAGTCATCGCAGCAGCCTCAGTTAATTCTGTGTATTTCGCCATTAAGTAGCAAGTGAGACCACCATCACACTGGTTTCCCAGTTTAAGAAATTGCTGGTCCAGATCTTGACTTCCTAAAAGCTGTCAATGAGAAGGATCAAACTGCTTAGAACCTGCAAAAAATTGTATTCATATAGCTCAAATGTGCATTTGCACAGAAAAAAAAAGGAAAAAAAAAAAGAGAGCCTGTCTGGATAAGGTGACTTTTTAGTTCTTGTGTTAAAAATTTTGGTTATTTATATTATTTTCTGCTTCAGCAGTACAAATCAGGGTATATCCTTTTTATTGATTTGGCTGTTTTCAGAATAGATTTATTTTGTATTTCAATGAAAAGTTAATTCACAAAGCAACACTGAAGTTAATTTGGAGAACAGCAGCTAAGTTCTGAGTTCATGGTTGAACTTAATAATCCAATTTAAATATATTATTCTGCCTTACAGAACTAAATGTGAACTTCTGCACCAGCTTTTTCTATCAGACTACCTTGCACAGGCATAGATGAGCATCCTCCTTCAGAGACAGATGATTGTCACTGTCATTGCATGCTTGTCATTATATAAGAAAATTCCTTTTCCATGTCTGAGTTTGTGCTAGGCATTAAGGTCCACAGTGCTTCCACATGGACACTTTAATTTTTCTTCCTTGCAGATGGCAAAGCTCCGTAGCCTTTCGAAGAATGGTGAGAACGAACCTGTGAACCCACTTGTTGATAACTGGCGCCCACCTCAGCCTGTGAAGGGCAGGATAGTGAGAGCCTCATTCAAGTAAAGTCTCAAGTCTTGCTCTGCTGAACCTGCGTGAGGAAATCCCTGTATCCCAAAGTATAGTTAGTTTTTGCTGTCTACTGCTTTTCCTTGGGATCCAGGTCTGTGTTTCTCAGCTTGAACTTCTGAGTGGCAAACTGAATCTGATTTTGAAAACAGAAAAAATACTGTATGCAAATTCTAAGCTTAATAAGGAGTTGTGAGATTGACCACAAATGCCTCAGCACTTATGATGGTGTCACTTCTCTGTCATGTGGTCTTGGAAAAAAAGCATGGGCTCAGTTTCAATATGTAAAAATCCTTTCAAAGGAAATATAGTAAAGGCAGAAAAATTAACCAGTAGCTCAGGAAAGCAGGAGTAACAGTAGATGGACAGGAGGTAAAATATCTGTTCCTACAGTGTCTCTAGTGATCTTCCTCAGATATCCCATCCCCAGTGCAGATAGCCAAAGAGTAAGTAGTCCTTTAACATACCAGATTTTCCCTTCCCTCTCTTCTTCATAGTTTGTTATCCTACATTAGATTAGTATTCTGGGGGTACAGTCAGGCATACTCAGCTTCTGTATGTGAAGAAAAAAAGATATCTTGTGGTTATTTCAGCATTTGCTGTCTTTGCCACGTCCTGCTGCTGCTGTTGATCTTTTTTTCTTTCACTGCTGCTGTTACTTTACCCATCCAGTGCAGAGTCCTGCTGGTATCATGTCACCTTGTATTTAGTATAGGAGCTTTAATATTGCTGAGTGGGTACTGCCTTTTTTCTGCTGCCCTACATTGCCTCCCAGAATGATGAATTTTTAGTTTTGATGCTCTGCCTGCTTTTTATTTTTGACATCTTAGCCTGCATATTAATGGTTTCAGCTGTTCAGGGATTTTGTTTCTTATGGAAAGGATTTTTGTGAATGATTCATATGTGTGATTTGTCATTCCTACTACTGCAAAATCCAGGTTAAGTCACCTAAGTCACTTGTTTATTGTGATTCTGTGTAGCTGGAGACTATGAATGGACTCTGTTTGGCTCTGTTCCTTTCTGGGTAGGCACAACAGCTTGCACATATGATCCAAGCAAGGAACCGTTGGCACCCAGAAACTTTTAAATCAATTAACTTCCCCTGTCCATCGTATAACTTTATCATTTCAGTGTAACACAAGTACCATCTAGGTTGAATCCACATTTTAGTAAAGACCTTCTACTTTATATTCACTGTCAGGGTGATTATTCTGTATGGTACATACAGACTGGGTGGTCAAAGGTATTGCATAAATCCTTCTGCAAAGGAAACTTCTGGTCTGTGTTCCTCTAACCCATCAGTAGGTAGCTGTGGGCCTTCTAGAAGATGTTGCCAAAAACATGTTCACAGCAACATTTATAAGGCATATGTCAAAGTCTGAAAAAAGCATAGTTACATATGGCTGGAATAGGCATGTCCTAGTTCTCCTTAATTATTTCACTTTCCCCCTTTATGAGAAAAATGGTGCTCCAACAGGGAAGTAATGAATGGCCAACACTGAACAAATTGTGCTGTTATCACCAGCACAATTCAGTGAGAATTCAGAAATGAAACTGAGGGTATTTTCATTTGTGTTTTTACAATCCTTTGTATTCATTTAGAAATGTTCTAAGAATAGCTGAAGTCCCATTGAAAATGAATATTTCAGTTTATTAAGAGTGTACTTTGCTTAGTATAAAGCACTTTCTTTTTAAAAACTAAGTTCTTGTCAGCAGAAGCTACAGTATTGATTAACTGGTTTACAAATGTTTTGGCATTGGCTTAATCTCTTAAGAAGATCAGCTTTTGATATTATGAGTGCAGCACTTACAACAGTATTGATTTTAAGAGTCCCTCAGATTTCTTTAAACTCCTGAGTCTGTACATCTTCTCAACACATAAAAATGTTACCACAGAAAGCTCATAAACAACTTTTTTTTCTACTGTACTATGTCTTACATGTACGATTTCTTCTCATATCCATATGCAATTGATGTTGGCGATAAGAAAATTTTAACACAAATAACTGAGACAAGAGTTTGAGTCTTTCTACCATTGACTGTGATGTTTTAATCTCTTGTTATTGGGGCAATAAAACAAGATGAGTTGCCTGCACTTTAAATAACTGCTTTTATGTCTTCAGAGAACCAATAAATTGACTTACATAAAAAACTGATTGCTGGTTTTATTTCTAATGATAAGTGATGATTGCAAGTGGTGAGAACTTAGAGAAAATTTTGCTACTCCTTTCTTTTATACATATGCTTGTAACACAAGGGGGACAGACACTCCAGTAATTTTTAGCTGTTGGGCTTAAATTTAATATCCCACCCTGGTTTCTGTGTATGTGATCAAACAGACTCTAAAAAAATATAAGGATCATACAGTATCACTTATTCTCTGTTTTTAGGTGCAGTGTTTATTTCTTGCCTGCATGCAAATGTTCTCTTACATATTCCCAATGTTCGTACATTCATATCTGATTCTTTGGATATGAATTTTGTTTACTTGCAAGAAGCACATGGATCAGTTAGCTGAAATGTTACATAATTCTGAAATTTCCTGATTAGTTTATACTTTTCAAGCACACAAACTTGTTAAAGAATAATTGTCTGTAAATAAGATACTAAGTGCATTTTGCTTTGTTTGCATGTTTCCTCTATTGCTTTTAAAAAGTAGAATAGACAGAAGTTTAACAACTACTGAAATAGCAGTTTTGCTCCTAAAACCAAACACCATGGTTTGTATGTTGGCAAAAAGGCAAATAGAGTCTGAAATTTATGTTGCTTCCTCATGCATTTCCTTTGACTCCATGATGTCTTCAAAGTATTACTACACAAAATCAATAACCTCACTACAAATATGCTTTACAGTTTTGTTCTTCTCTTGAAGAATAAAGTGCACATGGGTTTGTTCCATTTGCTTGCTTTCTTTGATGCTTTGTGTATCTCAACATTGATTACCTTGATAATAAACTCAGAACATGTTATGTGGACTCTAATCCTGCTGCCTCATGTATCTTAGAGAAAAAAAAAAAAACAGTGAAAACTACCCTAATCAGTGTGGGGCACGAAACTGTTGACTAATTAAGTCTATATAATGTATATATTAGTTTCAGCAGGGCAACAAAATTATTCAAATTTATTACTGCCTATTAGGTTTTGATAGACACAAAACCTTTCCAGTTTCCCACACCTCACAAGTGCAATTACTAGAAAAATCAAAAGCTTATTCCTACAGTTTCAGAGCTTTTTTTATTAACTGAAACAGGTGTCACCATCTTTCAGTCAGGTGCAAATTCATAAGTGAACTGTGAATTCCTGGTATGACCCTCGGTACACAACCAGCTATAATTATGCATTTCTACTACAAAATGAAAGGAATATATACATTTTTTTACTGTATCTCAAAGAAAGGCACTCCTGGATCTCCTTGCTGATGGGGTTTTTTTTGAGTAATCAGAGTTGAAGAATGTTCATATTGTCAATGAGTTGAACAAAGTAAAATAATATCTATTTCTTCATGAGGCATTTTGTCCCATGCCTCAGCAAAGGGAGTGGCAGTAGAGTGTGTGTTCCACCTCATCTCTCTGCTTTTCATCTCAATGAATTCTGGCATTTATCTTTGTCGATACTGGAGTGGATAGCATGTATTCAGGCATTATTTTATTTCCAACCCCAAGAAT
>JAOXXN010000395.1:126055876-126080318 GCA_026770055.1 Myrmophylax atrothorax
ATAACATTGTCTCTTCACCAAAAAGGTAACGTACAACCAGTGATGAATTAGAGATCAAACTGGACTCACCTTTTCATTAAGAACATACTTTTAAAAATATCTTCATTTCAATTACGGCTGCTGTACATGTTGATTTTCAAAAATGTGCAATAACATGAAATTAACTAGTTCAGGGTAATTTTGTGAGGAAGAGACAGAAAAGCTGTAGAGGTTTTTGTTCATTAAAACACAGAAACAGATTTGGATACAGATGGAGAGCTTATGGTATTATTACGAAAATAGACATCAACAGAGTATTGCTATTATAGAAAATTTTAACTGTCAATATTTGGACTGGATAGCAAAATACTTGCAAGAATGTCCATGCACTTAAATGAGCAAAACACTTGTAGCATAATAGAATAGCCTGGGTTGGAAAAGACCTCAAAGATCATCTGGTTCCAACCCCCTGCTATGGACAAGGTCACCTTCAAGGAGATCATTATTTGGAAAAAAGATACATAGTAGATAGAAAATCAGCTGTGAAAAAGGAAGATGGAGAGGGAAGAAATGTAGTTTGTATTGCAAACCAGATAAAGCAAAGATGTAAGTCCACAGTCTAAATGAATTCCTTACTTTCAATAAGGATGACTGTGAAGAACATGGGTGGAAATGAAGAATTAATAGGAATATATATGAGAGTGAAAATTATCATTAAGTGAGAGAGTAAAATGAGTAGGACAGTAGAGCAAACTCCATCCAGATGGAGTTGTCTCTGCTCCAAAAAATGAAAAAAAAGGCATAATAAATTGCAGCACTTCTATTGAGAACTCCATTTAACAAGATCTCCCTGGAGACAGCATGCTGTCTCTCTAGGAGAAAATCCAACAGGAAGGTTGGGAGTGATGATGCCATCGGGTATGCATAAGAATTGGTTCAGTGACTACTGAACCATAACCTGGACTTAGCACAAGCAGGAACACTTACACAGACTGTGATATGTGTATGGGAATTGTAAAAGTATTGCTCACTGATTGTGCCACTAATTCTCTGAGCCAGAGGTTTACATTAACTTATGTCTTTGCAGTTCTGTCATGCCATCAGTAAGCAGAATATGTAGCAGGTGAAAGTTAAAGATATGCCTAAAGTTAAAGATATGCCTTTGGTGAATAGGAGTAGCACACTGTCACTGTTTTACTGTTATCAATATCTTGCAGAAGATCTGTCAGAAAACTGTTGAAGAACTCTTAACTCCTTCCTGGAGTTAGCACAGCTTCCTCACTGCACTAGACCAGTGAGACCATGGGCCAGTTCTCTCAGACTTTTATGGTATACATAACAAAGCTTTACTAGATTAAGATTTTTAATTCTTCCAATTCCCCTAAGTTTGTTTTGTTTGTTTTTTTTTTACTGACATCCCCATTATTCATCCTACCTTTGTCCCATAGACAACGCAAACATCCTTGCTGAAAACTAAAGTGAAGGATGATGCTTCTTTCTTGTCTTGTAATGGTCATTCTCCAGAGCCCACACGGTGGAGCCAGTTTCCCAGCAGTCATGATCCCGACACCACTTTCCACTCACAGGAGGCCTGGGCTGCCACACGGTGCAGATTCCTTTTGCCCTGCACAAGTAACTAAGCATTGAAACAAATGCAGTTTATCCAAGTTATTCTTAAGCTATAAGATCTGGTGTTTAAGTAAGAGTTGATGGTAATGGACTGGTATTCATTTCCATCTAAAAATCTTTTATATTTTGTCTGCATGTTTATTCATGCAAAGTCTATGTATGTAAGTGCTTTTGCTTCTGTAGGCTGAGAATAGTCCAGCTGACTTCATTCCTAAAGTCCCAAAGAATCCTATCACAAGGTAAGAGGAGTTACAGATGAAAATCTTCCACTGGTGTGTACTGAATTGGTTGCTGATTGGAGTAATTATGAGACCAGGACTGCAGGACATGTTACCCTGCATACTAGCAATATCCTGCCTGAACAGCAGTTTCAGTCTACACAGCCCTTTTCTCTCTGTACATGTCTCAATCATCCTTCATGGTTATAATTTCTACACTAAATTAAAAAAACAAAGACATTTCCATTAAAGTTTGCTTGTTTCAGAGAACAGTGTTTTTTTTCTTAACCCTGCAGGCTGCCAGCCATTAAGCCTTAATTTAAGAGCCCCCACAGTGTTGTGCACTGTCTGTGTAATAAATCTCTGTTGGAGAAAGAGTTTAATCACAAAATATTTTTTTCTTGTCAAACATCATTGAGCAACAAATGGCAACAGTGTTGGCAGCCTATCTAAATTTACAGCTAAACAAATGCTACTGACCCTTGAATAAACACATGGAAGTTGATTTGTTGCCCAACAGTGTGTAAGACCTATAACTGAAACACTGATTTCATTGCCTCTGTTGGGAAAGGTAGGGGATGCAAGTTTAGAAACAGCACTTTCCCTGCTTAATGTCTTAGAGCACTTTGCTGTAACTTCCACCACTGAAAAATTCTGCAAAAGGCATAGAGTCAGTGTAAATCTAAATAAAGTTGAGGGCATGGAACATTTGTTCTGCCTTTAAAATAGTAATTGCCAGGACTTACATAAAAGACAACATGGTGTAGTATTAATAAACCTCTGAGGCCCTGTGCTCTTCAACATTTTTATAAATTACTTGGACACAGGACTGGAAGGGATACTAAGCAAGTTTGCAGATTACATGAAACTGGGAGGGGCTGCTGACTCCCTCAAAGGCAGAGAGGTCCTTCAGAGAGACCTCAACAAATTACGGGACTGAGCAATCACCGACCATGTGAAGTTCAACACGGGGAAGCGCTGGATTCTGCAGCTGGCATGGGGCAACCCTGGATGTCATACAGACTGGGGAATGAGATGCTGGAAAGCAGTGCCATGGAAAGGGACCTTGAGTCCTGGTCGATGGCAAGTTGAATATGAGTCAGCAGTGCCCTGGCAGCCAGGAGGGCCAACCCTGTCCTGGGGGGCATGAGGCAAAGCATCACCAGCCAGTCAAGGAAGGTGATTGTCCTGCTCTGTTCTGCACTGGGGTGGCCTCACCTTGAATATTGTGTGCAGTTTGGGCACTGCAATATAAGAAAGTTATTAAGCACTTAGAGAGCATCCGAAGGAGAGCAACAAAGATGGTGAAGGGTCTTGAGGGGAAGTTGTATGAGGAGCAGCTGAGGTCGCTTGGTCTGTTCAGCCTGGGGAAGAGGAGATTGAGGGAGATCTCATGCAGTTACAACTTCCTTGTGAGGGTAAGAGGAGGGGCAGACATTGATCTCTTCTGCGTGGTGACCAGTGACAGGATTCAAGGGAATGGCCTGAAGTTATGCCAGGGGAGGTTTTTGTTGGAATTAGAAAGAGGTTCCTCACCCAGAGGGTGGTTGGGCACTGGAACAGGCTCCCCAGGGAAGTGGTTGTGGCACCAAGCCTGACAGAGTTCAAGAAGCATTTGGATGAGGCTCTCAGGCATGTGGTGTGACTCTTGGGGATGGTCCTGTGCAGGACTAAGAGTTGGACTCCACAATCCTTGTGAGTCCCTTCCAATTTGGCATTTTCCGTGATTCTGTGAACAGTGAAAACATTTATGTTCTTATACTGTTGTCCATCATTGACTATATCCATATCACTGTAAGAAGTCCCATAAAATATTTTGAACATTACCAGCCAGAGTACCTATATATTCCTCCCACAGCCTTAAAAACCAAAATTCATAAAGTTTGCTGTGTATTCAGGTATCTTCTCCTCATCTTAGAGGTGACGGGAGGTAAAGGTCTAATGCAGAGAATCTTGCCTGGCAGTTGTCTACAAAAGCAACATCTTGCTGGACTCTGATTGTGATCTTTTACCCAAGGGCACGATCTGAGTTACAGTGAGGTTCGCCTCCTGTTTTATATTCCAATCAATTTGATATTTTGATGATTAATATTTAATAGTATAAAACAATTAAAACATATCAGTTAAATATAATAAAAGTAAGCATTGCCACTCAATATTAATTTTTGGAAACCTGAACAAATCTGCTGCTTATACTACTCTGCTGAGCTTGGCTATCCTAGGTATTCTCTGTCATACATGTTGGAAGCACAGTGTTCCCATTTTACAGGATCTGACTGAAGGGTTTGCCATTTTTAAATAAGTTTCTGGTATTCACTTGCTCTAAATGCTGAACAAAAAGCAACACTAGATTAGAGCACTCTTTTCTTATTCTTTTTTTTTCTTCCTTACTGCATTGAAATGTCTTTAATCAGGAAATGAAGTCCCATAATTCAGAAAAGATCTGCTTGGAACAACTTCACAATAACATCTAGGCAATACTACACACAGAACCACAAAACTTGAAGTTAAACAGTGGATCCATTACTTGCATTTGTATCTTCATACCGCGGGATATAAGGTTCAGTACCTGATGCACCTGTTCAAGTGAGTGGCCTCTTCACTTGGGAATATTTACTGTGACTGAGCTGTTGAATAAAGGACATGCTCTAAAATTTGTTGCCTGGATAGACTTCACGAATGTAGGTGCACATATTTCTATGGCACCAAGGGAACTCATGGAGTAGATGAATTCCATTTATGCATGCGCAGGGAAATATTTGTAAACAGTAAACAAGCATCATAGAAATACATGGTTATAACCACTCAAAAGAAGACAAGCTGTTGAACATCTCTTTTCCCCATCTTCTGACTCACTGTCTGATCTGTCTGATGCACAAAAAATGTCAAGCTTCCCTAGCTGGAACTTGTGGAGGGGATATGTGAGAGCATTCACATCATCTTAAAGTAGGATGTGGAGTTTTGCCAAAGAGCCCAGATGGAGAGGGCACAAGGCAGTAGTATTACCTGCATAAAGCTTTCTAGTCTGTGTCTTGTCACTGGGAATCTCTTTATAATCCATCTATCTTGTTAGTGCTTGCTGGAATTTATGATCTGGTTGTATTTTTTTCCATCACTGTATGGACACTTGATTAAAGCATGCAAATAACTTATTTGCAATTACTCCACTTGGAAAACACTCCTGGTTGCACCTAGGGAAGGAAATGGCACCGTGTTCACAATAACAGAAGCTAAATCCACCTCCATATAATAATTACACTGGGCACAGCCCAGAAACCCCTCTTGCTTACGTTTCCAAAATAATCTATGGCTCAGTGTTATGTATCCACAGTGCTAGGTCTTGCTGTAGATGTGATTTCTTCTTATGCTTCTCTTCTATAGGTACCTGATGAAAGAGTTGCCAAACTTCCTGGAGTTCTCTATGAATTCCCTGCAATAGGTAGCCACCTGGTTGACCCATCTTATGAGTCCCAGCTAGACTTTTGCAGATGAAATCCTTCTACAGGAATGCATGTTTCTGGTTTATTTTGCACTATCTTCTCCTCTGTACCAATGGTACAAGCTGTTATCCTGAACCTAATATGGTTCCTTGGCCATTTAGTAATGCTTTTCTTGATCATGTTTCAGTTGTTCAATCTAAACTGCTGTATATTCAGTGAAGTAAATCTGTTGGCTCTGACAATTAAACATGGGTGATGTATACATGTGTGTGCATGCTGAAGCAACTATTTTCCAGGGCTTTGAAAGGAATTGAAAGGTAGCAGGCAAAACAATGCAGTTGACAGAAATGCCTGGATGGCATTTAGAGAGTATCCAAATGAGTTCACAATTATGTGTTGTAGCTGCACCACATTGCAAAGTGAGTAGATGGGAACACATCCTGAAATATGGCCGGTGTTTAACCCACATTCCAGCCAAGAGTGCCAACACATTTTTAACATTCACCTAGATATGTTTACACGGGCTTTTTAAAAATTTTGTCCACACATAAAAACCTTTACATAAAAATGTGACAAAGTCACTGATATTAAGAAAATTTGTATTTTTTCTTGTTTTAATATAGACTTTTGTCCATGTGACTTTTAAATAACATAAGTGGTGGAGCAGAGTATGCCACAGCAGCTCTTGGATTTTGTAGATGAGTAGTGATAAAAATAGAGTAAATTCTGGCAGAAAGACATTTTATAGAGCTATCTACTCCTAGTCTGTAAGTATCAGCTCCTTGACAAGAGAAACTGTGGGGAAAAAAACGCAGATTGTGACATAATAGCAACATAATTTAAGTCACTATGCCATTTTTCTTATTTTGGCAGACAAAGATCTGGCTGTTGATAGGTTTCCATTCGTGCCTACCATGTTTTCCATAGCCTGGCACAAATTTCAGCAAAGTGGAAGGCATATGACAAACTGGCTTTTTGGCTGTGACATGTCACACCAACTATGGCATGCTCAATGAAAAGCACTGTGTGAATGTCTTTTGCACGCTGCCAGGCATGCTATGCGCAGTCAGCTGCAAAAACAACATGGTGCTTTCTGCAGCTTGTTTTTTGTTGTATTATTTTCCACAAATTCCTTATTAAAATAGAAGGTATATTATATTAATATTTGCACTAAGCACAAAACATTCATTCCAAACCAGTTCTGTAATATGGTGCAAGAGTTCTACAGTCCATCACTGTGGTGAAACAGAGTCAAAGCAGGCATATCTTAGCCTGCTCTACTGACTGAACAAATCCAGAGCACTCTGCTTCTCCTTAACTGTGATGGTCCAGGCCACTCACTGTCTTGCACTTGCAATGCTTATTCAAGGTCTTTTTTGCAATAGCAGGCTCAAAATTGGACTCCAGAACCTCTTGCATGAGTGTTGAAGATGTAAATTACCACTCCTATCAACCTGCTGGTTATGCTCTTGCTAGTGCAGCTCAGTGTGCACCATAGCAAGGGCACACCAGTGACTCATTTGCTCCATTTGTTGTCCACCAGGATCTCCAAGTCCTTGTGTGCAAAGGTGCCTGCAGACCAGTCAGTACCAACCCATCCTGGTGCATGGGGTTGTTCCTCCTCAAGTGCAGGACTTTGCATTGTATTTTTTGAACTGCTTCAGGCTCCTGTCAGTCCACTTCTTCAGCCTGTCTGGGCTCATCTGGATAACAGATCGTGATTTCATCCTTGAACTTGCTGAGAGTATATTTTGTGTCATTAAAGTTCTGCCTGCAATAAGACAAATTAAATTTCACTTCAGAACAATAATGGATACTCAGCGGACCAAATCTTGTTCATAATATCAGAATAAATTTAGTCTAAATTATCACTGTCACTTTGACTTCTCTCTTTCTTTTTGATCACAGATATAAAAAATTTCAAGGAAGGGGACTCTGTGTATACTGGAGAATTGCTGCTTTTATGGGACATATTTAGTGACCTTGCCATTGGCTCTTGTTGCTTCTTCACTCACGGACCCTGTAAGCTGCTTTCATTTTCTCCTTTCTCTTTTATGGACTCCTGGCAACGAGCTTAGCTTCTATCAGGCAAATAATTCTTGTGCGACAAATCTTTATCCATCGTTTTCTTCTCTGCTGCTCCTTCCTATTCAGCTCTCTTTCTCTTTTCTGCCTGCTCTGGGAATTTATATCAGTCTCAGTAATCCCTTTACCATGCTCAGTTCCCATTCTCCTTACAGCAAAAGCTCCATATGTCCCTTGTCCAGGCTATTCTCCTTGTGATACAATAGAGGCTTGATAGCCTTCTTCTTCCCTTTATTTCTTTCTTCTTTCTCCCTGCTCAGCCAATGAACCACTCAATGATTTATCAGTAAATATGCCTAATTGGGAAGATAATAGGGAAGACACTTAATTTATATCTGGGCAGAACAATATTAACTGGTGTGACCAACTGGCTGTTTATTTGATCTGCAGAATACTGTAGAGGTATTTAAGCTGCTGGAGTGCTATGGTGCTGTCCATTCCATTGTTATCACATTACTTCCAAGCAGACAGAAATGTCATAAAGATGATGTCATAACACTTAGCCAACTGACTTATGTGATGCTGATCCCAACACATTTTTGAAATAAGCTGCAGTTCTGAGGTTGGATCTTTCTAGGTTAGTTTTGGGAAAGCTTATATATATCAAGGAGCATGTACTAAAATACCTTCTGTTTGTCAGCATGACGTTTCTCTCATATGTCTATTGTATTGCAGATGCACATTTTTCATATTTACTGAACAATATGCCCACTGTAGCATTGCAGCTGAACACTAGTTCAGTAGGAACTAACAATACAGGGATTTTGTCCCTTTTGGGTGCTTTTCATGTATAGATTCAAGACTAAGATGTCAGTTTCTGACTACATCTTTTTGAAAAGTGTTGTTTCATTCACTCTCTTAAAAGATCATATAATTGTCAGCAGCAATATTTTTTATTAGTTTTGAATAAAAAAATTGAAATTCTTAAGGTATCATCTTTATCTATATTTTGTCATCAATACACCACTGCGTTGAGTCATAATAGCTCAGGCTCAGCTCCTGAGAGCAATGCTTTTCCATTGCCTTGTTCTCCCTTGTACAAACAATGTAGAATGAGGAGGAAGAGGCAAAGAGAAAAGGAAAAAAATATTGCCTAGGATACAATACTTGAATTAATAACACAGTTTGTATGAATAAGCCAAAACTGGGGCTGGGATATGGTATTTAAATAGCAGCATGTGATGAAAAATAAGTCTGATCTTACTTACAATTGCTATTAATCTGCCTCATAATGGAAGAAGGAATTTTTCTATTTTAATAGTGGACTTTCTCAATCACTGTATTTCTTTCTTCACTTAGTTGTCAAAAAAAAACCATGCAAGGAACAAGATTCTTTGGATGAGAGTGCTATAATAGCCTAATGCAGCAGGAGCTGATTCTTCCTAGACCCCATAACAGAAATTAAAAAAGTACCACAGAACTTTCCAAAACTTTACTCTTTTGTAACGAAAGAAGTTGGCTGGCAGTTACATTATATATAACTATGGTCATACATTAAAAGTGTTGTCACTGGCTCTATAATATGACCCTCTGTGTGGCTGGGTAGTGCCAGAGCTTCATAGCTTCTGTCTCATTTTTCTCAGCAAAATGTCAGTATGTGGAATTTCTGTAGCTAGAGATAAAATCATCATAGTTGCTGAGATTTCTGTGAAAGACACAAATAACTTGAAAGAATAAATTTATATTTGAAAGCAAAGTAAAATTTATACATTCTGATTTGATAACTTTTGGAAATGCACGTCTAAATCCACAAATGATGACACAATTATGCTACAGAGGAATACAATCATTCTTAAACTGATGAATCTATTGATCTGATTTTAATGAATAGCCTTTTAGTAAAGCATATTTGCCCATGCACTGTACCTGAATTCAGAATAAGCTTCAAAACATTCCTCCATCCCCACTGACAAAGTCCTAATTTTAATGGTGATTACTATTAAGTGGAAAAATATCCATCTGAAGTGTAAAGTCCAAGCATAATTATGAGTAGTAAATATAACTGCCCAACCTAAATCTCTTGGCCAACTATGTGCCTTTTCCTCTTCGAATGGGAATTATTTTTGTACTTGTTCAAAATGAGACTACATGCTCTTGGGTTAATGATCTTTTGTTTTACACATCTGTGAGGAGAGATGAATAATCATGAGGGATGGAAGCAATATAGAGAGGTGACAGTTTGCTAATCAGTCAAGGATCTTGCACTAATTCCTGGTCCCCTGAGCAAAGCCTAAATAAAGTCATTTGAGGGTAATTGCTATGTCAGGATTGCTAGAAATAGCAACCTCCTCCACTCTCTGGGAGTGAGTTATGAAACATGAGCAAACACAACCTCTTATCTATTTCTGGAAGTCATTTTTGTAGCTTTGTCCCCATCACCATCAGTAGCATGAACGCTTTGGCTGATGGATCCTCACAATTGCAGGTCTACCCACCCACTGTGTTCCTCAGAGTTTTAGTTTACTGATATAGAATATGCTTTTGTTGGGCATTTCTCTGTAATATAAAGCATGTGGATTCATGGTGCACTTTCTGTCCTAGAACTTTGCCTCTCACTAGCTATACTGCAGAACTATTTAAGACCTGAAATATTTCAGTCCTTCTAAAAAGGTAGGTAAGGTACAGGATCTGGACCATAATTACAAATGTGCTCAGATTCTTCTTACATCGAAACCATTTCATGGAATATTTAAAGGTATATGAACCACAAATGTCTTTTGAAAGACATGCTACCATGAACATGGTAAGAGAAAAAATGAGAGCTGGGGCATTTTAGACTGGGAAGTGTGACGATTATTTAAGTTTATAAAGAGTGCTATTTTCTCTTCCAGGTCATCTTTATGTGTGTTTGGATCTTAAGACTTTAGAATTTTATCAGACCACTTAGCACAAAAGATTAGGAATGAAAGGTATATTATAAGATTTCGAAAATTATCCTGGTAAACTTAATTATCTATTTAACATTTGACTGGTCCTTTTTACTTCAGACTTACAGTTTCAGGTCAACGCAAATTAAATATAAATATAAACTATACATAAGTGATCAGGCACCACCAAATTGTGGGATTTTCACAGCAGACATGTTCATATTTTTCTTTTATGAAGTGATGATGTCAAATTCTTACTGTTCTAAGCCTGAGTGCCAGAGCATACATGAGCAGATTGCTCCACTCTTGAACAGTCACTTACATTTTAGCATATAGGCCATCTGGGTGATGCTTACAGTAACACTGTAATGGTTATCTAACTAGCAAGTTTATAGGATTCTGTGTGTTGAATTTGCAGGTTTATTTTTTCATGGATAGATGCTGTCTAGTGAATTTTAACCTCACTACTTGAATGCTTTTCATCTCTGAACTCAACTATTATTCTTTAAATCAATTTCAAATTAAAGGCCAAACCTGTCTTACATTTTTTGGATAAATGTGACTTTGCCATTATCAGAAGTAGATTTATTAGTTACAACACAGAGATGGGACCAACCAAATTGAGAACTGTGGTTTTCCTGAAAAAAAATCTGTATCTCATCAAGAAATTAGGACAACAAAACTTGTTGGAAGTCAAGCTTCTAGTGATTTTTGTGTGTGAAATGAATCATCCTATTTCTGTCTCATTTCTCTGCTTCACAATTATGAGCTACTCCTAGTACTCCTGACTGCCTACTTGCTTCCCATCTCTTTTCAGCCCCCCTCTGCTTTAGACCTAATTCAATTTTGACTGTTATCTTCTATGCCATTTGCATATTTTCTTAAAAGATTTCTCCTGTACAGGGAACTTGAACCGCATTCTGTAATGAAAGGCCCAGCAAAGACTTTTAAAGGCTTTCTTTTACTGGAAGAGGAGACTGGTGTTTTTAAGAGATTCTACAGAGGGCTTTTCTGAGAATAAAGTGAGTGAGTGTTTCATCTGGGAAGAAGTGTTGATGGACACAGTATACTCAGGCTTGGGGAAAGAAGGAAAATCCAGAGGGAAGGGCTAAGCACACTGTCTGGAAAAAGGAAGAAGATCAGAATGGAAGAAGCCAGAAGGAAGCCTACTGTCTCATTTGGTACTCTTGATGACCCTCAAGTCCTACAGAAAAAGAGCTCAGTAAAAGCAGACATCCAAAGGACATTTTTTTTTTCCTCAGAAGTAACTTATTAGAATTAAAGATCTCAGTTAAAGTGTCTAAGGTTAAAACATTTTCTTAGATTGCTTCCTCCTTCTTTCCACAGCCCCTTTTAGGTTATCCAAATGCCAAGGAGTTTAGAACACACATTGACTCTGGAAAATTGCTAAATGTCTGAGAACTCAGGAAAGAAATGTCAGTATCTACTGAGCCTTCCTACCCAGGCAGTAAAGTACAACCTCAAATGTGTCCATTTAAGTAGGAGTAAAAGATACAGTGCTTTATATTTTACATACTTTGGATCTGGAGGTTTGGCTGTAGGTCATGGTAGTGAAAAAATGTCCAGAAATGGAAATGAAAATTGAGGAAGAGGTGGGAAATAGTATATGCTGTTTGTCATAAATACGTAACTCCTGTGTACTGTGCTCATGTCTCCACTTTTAATATTGCAAAGTCACTGGAATATCTCGGGTGGTTCCAAACCTTCATCTGTTACCTTGCTTCAAATTGTTCATGGCACAGGTATATGTAATTGTTCCTTGGCTAACACTGCTCTTTAGCTTCAGTAACTCTTATTTGTTGGTGTTTACCTCTCAGATGATGTGTATATACAGACAGCTGTCACTTCCATCTTACCATTTGTTCACTATGCAAAGCGCACTAAGCTTTCATAGTCTCCTCTTATAAAAGAGACTCTTTAATTCCCTTGTCTCCCCTGCACCTGTTCCAATTCATCCTAATTCAGCTTTACGAGGCCAACAGACTTGTCTCAGAGGAGGTCATACCAGGGTCCTCCAGCTCCAGTGATATGTCCTCAGTTTGTTCTGGGTTTTTCTGTTTTTTCTTTTGTGAGAAGTTCCTGCCTGGTAATGCTTATTAACATGTTATCACCAATAGACCTCACTCTTCCTCCTTCTCTTTCACTTCCTCCTCATATGAGAAAAAACGTATCAGCCATGAACATGATTCAAGAACACTGTATTGCACTGTCTAGTACCAAATTTCACCCACTGTAGTTTACACAGTGTTCAGGGATACTGAACTTGTATGCATGATAACTCCACACTTCCAACCTGTGCCATTTGCAGTTTTCTTTATCCAACTTGTAATTTGGTCCCCAATTCTTTAGTAGCAAATAAAATAAACTCATTTCTTCTTATTTCAGAAGGTCTACTAAAATTTAAATCATCATAATTTGCCCTTCAGTCCAGTGTCTTGTCTTGTCTTCTGCTTAGTCAGTCCCTCATCCATTTTACACCACTGGTGCTAATCTCCATCTTCTCTAACTTTCCTGGTAACTCCCTGCGTGTCAGAATAACAAATATTTTTAGAAGTCATTTGATTTCTGTGTATGTCACATAAGGAACACATGCACACTAACAAGCATGCTTACAATTTTAAGTGCAATCTGATGCATAACACCCTGCTAAATGAAAGGAGAATTAGAGCTGAAGCAAAACAAACAAATCCTTTGCTTAATTTGATAATGAAGATTTTATCTGGAGATGGCAGAAACTGGATCTTCAGCTAGTTTAATGATTTCCAGTTTCCAAGAATCCTTGCAGTAGAGGAAACAGCTCCTTTTTAAAGGCTGGGGCAATTAATGCCACCGAATTTTTGCAGGGAAACAGTTTATGAAGGCAACGAGAGACTGCACAGCAGGGAGCAGCGCTGGAATCCGAGGGTATACATGGGAATTTCATAGGGAAGGGTGTGAATCTGTGAGAGCCGTTTGCACGGAGAGGCTGTTGGCCTCATCCCCGCACCCCCTGCTGACCCCTGGATCCCAGTGGGAAACACAGAATCACAGAATCGGCGGAGTTGGAAGGGACCCACAACAAGCATCGAGTTCAACACCTGGCCCTGCACAGGGCCCTCCCCAAGTGCGTCCCCAGGCCCATCACAGCCTATGCCCCGAGAGCATCACCCGAGCGCTTCCTCCCAGCCCTGCCCGCTCGCTCCGGCCCCTGCTCAGCGCCGCGGCTCCTGCGGGACCTCCCGTCCCAACTGAGGAGCCCTTACGGCCACCAGGCTTTCTACAAACAGCCACAAAAGCCCGAGCAGCCTTCTTGTCACCTATGCACTTAATTTCAGCAGCCAGCCAGGCTAAGCGTCCCGGTTTATGTGCGTAGCAGTCCGTCCGTGTATGCACGTGTCTTACTACTATTTGAAAACTATTCCTGCATTGCTTGTGCGTAGTGCACACTCGTGCTTTTCCATGCCTTTGCCCGCATGAGGCACCTCCATTTGTGCCCCGGGCCGGCTCCAGCCCCCGGGACAGCCGCGGGGCCGGGTTGGGCCGCGCTGCGGGCGGTACGAAGCCCCGGCTCTCCCCGCCCCCGGCCCGGGCCCGCCGGCCGCGGGGAAGGGCATGGAGGTGGCGGGAGTCTATAAAAAGCTGCCGTGAGGGGAGGCCGGCGCCTGGCAGAGCGGCCAGGAGAGGCTGGGGCGCCGCCCCGGCACCATGATCGGCCCCGGCTTCCCCCCGTGGGGCTACGACAGCGACAACGGTGAGCGCGGCCCGGCCCGGCCCGGCCCCGCCGCGGGTCTGGGGCCAAACCCGGGCACAACGGGGCCCTCCTGCGCAGGGAGCGTGGCGGGGGGATGCGGGTCCAGGCGGGCCCGGGGCTGTGCAGGTGGCGCGGCCGTGGCCGCTTGGTTGGCGCTGGCAGGTGTGGAAGAGGTGATGCTGGTGGAAGGCGAGGTCAACGGCAGGGGGTCTCTAGGTTAAGTAAAGTCAGTGTTCCTACTGATAATGTTACTTAAAATTTGACACAGCATTAAAATCCGGCTTTAAACTAGCATGGATGCAGGGAAAGTGCAGTGCAGCCTACAGAGGTCCCTCCTGCCTACAGGTTGGGGACATGGGTGGCCTCTTGTTCTGCGCTTTCCTCTGCCACAGGATGAATGGCTCAGCAGAGGTCAGGCATATTCTACATGAATGATAATTAAACCCATGTTTCAAATTCCTAGCTTCTTCAGGGATTGATGGCCTTTTCTCACTCCAGATGAATACATGGTGTCACATTTGAAGCATTTTGTGTACATCCCATCATACTTCTAGCCACTGCTGGACTTGGAGTGTACATCTCTAGTTGCCTTCCTTGGTGTATTGTCAGTCTCCTGTCTTGAGGTTGCTATGAGAGTTTTAGGTTCAGTTGAATGACTTGCAGTATCCAGCATTCCATTTAGAATAATCTGATTGCTTCTTATACAGTGAAACTCTTGACAGGGCATGCATAGTAACCAGGCAATTAGTAACCTACTTATTAAAACTCTTAATTGATGTTCTGTGCCTAAGCAAAGCCAAGCTTGCCTTTTTTTTAACACAAGTATAATTTATACCTAGCTGGAAAAGGTTTTCATGATATTTCTCTGCACTTTTTTCTAGGACCAGATCAGTGGCACAAAGATTACCCAAATGCAAAAGGACGCCATCAGTCACCAATTGAAATCAATAATAAAGAAGTGCATTATGATAGTTCTCTACTACCATGGTTTGCTAGTTATGATCCCGGTGCAGCTAAGACCATCCTCAATAATGGGAAAACCTGCAGAGTTGTATTTGATGATTCGTTCGATAGATCAGGTCAGTTTTGTTTGCATCTCTAACTCACTGTGTATCAGTGACTGTTTCTCAGTTTGCATGGAAGAGCTGCTCTGATGCTCAGACTGTCAGAAGGTCTCTGTGTACTACTTGCATGTGATGTACAGGTTCCTGTGACTCCACTTCCCTGCCCTACTGCTGGGAAAGGCCTGGAACTACTTTTAAAGTCCATAGGTAAAATCCTAGGGAACGGAGAGAGCTGCAAAGAAACATGGTGCAGGATGGATTAAGATGTAAGGTAAATTTCTGAGTTTGCAAAAAGCCATTGCAGTTGTGTTGCTTTCCAGAAGCAAGGAGTTGAGGCTTTTTCTGTGAGAACTGAATTCCATTTAAGCTGTTTGAGATGCCCAAGAACTAAACAACAATATTGAAAAACTCTATCCATGTAATTTTTGATCAATGAAGTAATTAACCAGATGTTGCCACAAAGTCACAGTATTTAATCAGTGAAAACTCTTTTTGGCATTCATGAGATTTTTGTCTTAATGAAGATTATAGGGCAGAGAAATTTCAGTGTTTCGGGTTTAATGTCCAAAATGTTTTATCAACTTTTATCTATGACAAAATATAGTGTACAGACTTATTTCTTAACTGCATTAAAAGTTCCACTTTCTATTACAATATAACTAGGATTGACAGCTATAATTACTAGGAGAAATTCTACTAATAGATTGTTTCATGTTAAGTATATGTGGACATGGATTTAATTTAATGGATTTTTAATGAATGATTTGGGTTTCATGAAAACTGAGGATCAAAATGCATGTAAACTGGACTAGTTAGTATACTATCAAAACTCAGAAATTACTATGCAGTTAAGAGTTTGGTTACTTTTCTAGCAAAGTGGGAATCTTTAATGTTGTTTGAAGAAAGATATTACTCAGATAAATATTAGGCAGATAAAACAATACATAAAGAGATGTAGCTGTGGCATATGAGAAGACCTCCATGACTATTACTTACCATTTTTTACCATATGTTGTATTTATTAGAACAGCATCAGATATATCAACAGTGGCATCTTCTGTATAAATGTCAAAGTAATTATTGTTATAATAACTCAGATTTTGAACGGGAAGGAGTATCCAGCACGACAATCCACAGCATGGATGCAACACTCACCACAAAGAGCAGAAAGTTTTCGGATGTTCTGAATATTTTTTCAGATGAACTCATTGGTAACTGTTGTGTTTTGATCTCAGAAGTAAAAAGTGACTCACTGCAGAAATGTAGGTGTATTTCTCAACCCTTTGAAGTCAAGAAACATTCAGTGTTTGTTGTTATGTCTCCTTTGTTATAACCATTGCCTGTGGAGTCTGTGGGTGGTGTTCCTTCTCTAATATAATGCTAATTGCAGGACAAATTCCACTGTGCAAACTCCTACTGACTTGAACATGTTTTAACTTTTTAAGATACGTACAGTGGCTTATTTTTTTCATGTAAAAGTACTACCAGCTGCATAATACATACATATGCAATAGCAATCATATAGGAATGAAGCTTTTATTCCTTTGGAACAAAGACATTCATTCTATGTATATATATGTAACTGTCACACTTTCTATCTGAATTATGTCTGAGTTAACTAGAAAACTAAGGGCTTCATTCATTTTCCTAACTTTTTCAGTTAGAGTGGTCATACCTGTATCAGTACTTCTGTCTAGATTTTCATTAGGGTAGATAAAACTGATTGCTGAATAAATGATGAGTCAGTGATAAAATTAATTACTTTGGATGTCTCCAAGTTTTGCATCCATTGTGTCTTTTCTGACAAGAATACTTGGAATATTCACAATTGGGACAGTTTCTGAAACTCAAATTTTTAGAGGGAGTGCCATCCAATGCAATTCAGGTATTATGCTGAAAAGGCCTTGTTACTGTTGTCTTTTGAGTGAGTCTAGTTGGAAAGAATTTGAGAATTTATTTCCAGCTATTTATAAAGTCTGACTGACTTTAAGAATCAGCTATACAACTGAAGGCTTTGCTGACAGTTGCTTTAGGAATGGTGTCATGCCTCTGCTGCCCACCGGAAGAAGTTAACGGATTGTTGTGGACACAGTTTCCTATCTTACCATACCTATGTAAAAGGACCTTATGCACTTTAAAATCATTGCAGGTGGAGGCTAGAATCTCAAAATCTAGGAGAGGACTTGGAGCTGAATTCGAACCTCCGGGGTGGCTGGGCCCAGTAAAAGACTTACTAGAACTTGGATACTTTGGAATCCTACCACTGATACATTTTTTGGCCTGAATGGCTACTCAGGTGCTCTTTCAGATCCAGTAGTGACACAGTTTTTGTTTGAATTAGGGCTGCAATCTTATTTCCACTAGCAGAGATTATTTGTTTCTAAAATTAAAAAAATATTCATGTCAGAGAAGTGTCCTGAGAACATCTAACTGATGGGGTGATTGTCATGGTGCTGTGTGAGATAATAGCTTGTAACTTCCTCACAATTCATGACTCTTTGACTTTCCTTGTGGTACTTTGGTTAGATGGTAACATCAAGGTGTTTGATCACTTGAGAAACAGTAAAGATACGTAAGTCTTGTGATGGAACCCAGACAGAGAAGCTGGGGAGAGATACATTAAGGCTATATCAAATGGATGTCTTCCTTCATCTTTTCACTTTGTTGATTTTGTTGGCATTTTTTATGGAAGTTGATCGACCAACAAGTTCCTACTTCTTTTACTGGCTTTTTGATGGATGACATTTAAGGGCTTGGCATTCTGACAAGGTTACCTTGGGGCCCATTCCAGAATCTTTCTTATATCTTTCTTATCAAAGAAATGTGTACCTTTGGAAATGGATGATGCAAACAAAAAATTAAAGAGAGAGTTACTGTAAGAAGTCAAGTCTTGTGTTGCTTATCATCAGTCTCTCTTAGCATGACTAGTGCTTGTGGACAGCATTTCCTAGAGTACCACTTTGTGGGAAATCTCATTTATTTTTGCAAATGAAATTTTGATGATCAGTTTCTGGTGAATAGACATTTACTTGTTGACTGGTTCTAATACAGTGAGGACAACCCGGCAGTAACTTTAATTAAAACAAGGTGAAGTCTGTTTATAGACATGCAAGTTTTGGTTGTTTCTTGCAAAATGTTACTCAACATTTTGTCTGCTGAATTTACACTGGAGAAAGCCAGTAGCTGTGACAAGAATAGCACCACTAAATCCCAGTGCTTCTGTAGCCATGGTACATACATACCACTCAATGGCTATACTGCGTAACACAGAAGGCAGCAAAGTTAAATTATTCCTTCAGTGTTACAACACATCTGTCACTTGTGTCTGTGTGAAGGTACTGAGCACTGCAGAGCTTGGGTACAGAGGCTTTAGAGTTGAGTTTCTAACTTTGAACTTCTGTTGTCAGAGGCAAAAGTACCTGAACGGTCAAGGGCCTGCTCAGGCTGCAGTTACACAGAGGACTGTCAGATTTCTTGCCCCTGGTGATGGGGATTTCAGCCCTACGCAGATCACAAACAAAGAGGATTTGGGAACTCAGTGATGAACAGGCTGTGATCAAGGGACACAAAACTGGAAAAAGATGTGTTACAGTGTAGGTGAGAGTGGGAGGGAGGCTGACAGACTTCTGTCTGACACTTCTCTTTTCCAATCTGACCCTGTAAGAATAAAAAGTTCGACTAGAAACAAAAGTAATTCTTCTGCATACTATTCAGTGCTTTCTTAAAGAAAATTTCAGTGAGAACTGAAATTTCAATTCCAAAAGCTTTTGGGAAGTACATTTTATCCTGCAGTTAGCCAGACTGTTTCAGTACAGAAATCCTCTTTTGAGCAGAGGCTTTTTTTAGATGTTTAAAATGTGGCACTGACATGAAAAAGCTGTGGTTTCTGTGCTGCACTGTTAGATTCTGTTATAAAGCAACATAACAAAGGTAATGTGTCTTTTCAATTGTCATACAGTAATACATTACAAATTTAATTTCACTGTGGTTTACCAGTTCATTTTATGGATTTGGCAGGATGGGAGATCATAACTCTTGTAATAACAGTTGTTTCTTCTCATGTTTATAAACACAACTCATCTTACAAGTCTATTTTGTTCTCCTTGCATTTTTCCACTTGACTTTCACAGCATGTTTTCACAGCAAAGAGGGAGGGCACTTGTGTTAGGCAAAAATTGCCAATTTTACCTTAGTGAAGAGAGATGACAATTGACATTAGCACAGATTAACAACCAGACCCTACAGAAGCTGCTCAGCAAGTGGATGCACTTATTTCAAAACCTTCTTGTCACATTTCTGTTGTCAGTGACATCCAGCTAGCTAAGGTAAAGTGACTGAGGGGCCATCTCCACTCAGACTGCATCACACCTTTTTGTTGTGTGTGCACACAGTGAGAGACGAGGTTTTTCTTGCCTTAGTTACATCCTTCTGTGCAACATTTGCCTAGTGATTGCACTGAGAGTGTAAAAACCCATTCTTTTATTAGGCAGTTCTGTCTCATGCTGCTCAGCTTGTGACAGATCAAATAGAGGTTGGGCTTTTTTCTGGAGCAGAGTGTGTGTGTTTGTGTAGGATTGCTGTGTGATAGACCATTCTTCAGTGGGGATGGGGCGAGGGACAGAATTTGAGCAAGACTGACATGACATTTTTGTCTGGTACCAGGCACTGATGGAAGATGATGTGCAAACCCGTATAAAGAGTGAGTCACTGAGCAATGGGATAAGAGTTTGCAACAATAAGGCACCAAAAAGGAGTGAATACTTTTCTCCTTTGTCTTTCTGGGCTGGTTTGTATATTTCTGCAGTTGGCCCATGTTACTGTAATGACAGTAAGTTTAAGGGAGTTACGTTTTGGTAAATCTGATGTTGCCATCCTGTTACTTCCGATACAGCAGAACCAAGAACAGAAATGCCATGTTTCCAATATTCAGAAGTGAGTCCAGCCATTTAGTTAGCCATGTGAAAAGGATTACACAGTATTTCAGAAGCCTTAAAAGAGAGAAGAGCTGGCTGCCTGCTGGGGATTGGGTCTGCAGGCTCCTTTTTTAAAGCTCTTGCTTTTTGTTTTGTACAGTGGCATAGGTAGAAGTTCATAGTAAGTCATGGGATCTTCTGGAAAACATCCTTTTGTAAGTGCTTTATGATAGGAAAACAGCTATCACAGCTTCAAAACTGTGAGTCTCAGATATTTAAGGTGACTATTGCAATAATTATTAGAATAATTCCCTGTTACATATAAATATTGTATGTTACTACTACTGGAAAGCAATGTGAAGATACCACCACTTCTTTTATAAACTTTTATTTCGTATTCTTTTTCTGTTATATGGTTGCGTGTTTATTTGTGTGGTATTGAAAACAAAAGCCCAAGAAGATAAAAATTATCTTTAGGATTTAGGATCCAAGACATGTTTAAAAAAAAAGATTTCTTTTACTGATTTTGAGCTATGCAGACATAGTTTGAGATTTTTTATGTTTTAGATATTGGAGAACTTAATTCTTGTAACTATTGTGATTACTTTTCCTTTTTTTAAAATGTAGGGATATTTCATTATGTACATTGTCATTTCATATATTTATATGTTTAATACTACACACTTGCAATTGAAAGAAAGAAAACACTTTTTTATCCTCCTGGAGCTATTGGTTGCATCATTCTGTCTGCTTAAAGTGTCATAGGTAAAAGTTACTGTCTATTTATAGACGAGTGAAGCTGGAATGTGTTGGCATGAGGTGATGCAGAGCTTCACCTAACACCCAGTCAGAAATGTCTGCTGATGGCCCATCAGTGGAAATAATGACATGGTTTTACCTTAAAGAGGATTATTTGGTCTTACAGATCTATTTTAATGGAGAATTGATGGTCTTGTCAGCTACTGCTGTTACCGTGTCTGCATCGGCCACAGTTCTGAATGTCTGTGGGAAGAAGTAAAAGGAATTTGTTGAGAATAACAGCTTGCTGTACTCTTCGTACTTTGTTTCTTGACATGATAATGGATTTAATTCCTTTTCAGAGTGAAGGATATTTTTCTCTGGCATATACAGACCTGTTCTTGAGAACTGCTGAATGTTTTATAGGAATGCTATGATGTCCATCCTCTAAAAAAGTGAATGAGAATTTAATATTTTTTAGTATTTAGTTTATATAAAGAAGTTCTTACCTTTTTATTGATCCTTTCAAATACACCACCTTCATTTACAATATGATTTAAAAATGGTAAGATTATTTAGAGTGCTAGGTGTCATTCATCACAGGCTGAACCTTTCTTTAGGAAAAAAGCCTGCATTCTCAGTGATTGTTTTGCTGGCTTATTCACTGTTTTCTTTCTCCTCTTCCACAGCTGGAGGAGAGCACCCATTATAGCAGAAGCAGCATCAGTTATTTCATAACTTTTTAAACAAATTAAGTCTTAGCCTGCAGTAAGATACACAATTCTGTAGTTTTTTGTGGGAATTTGTTTATCATCTTTATCTTGTTTATCATGTTTATCACTTTAGTAGTTGATCTTGATTATGGTTATGTTTGTGTGCTTTTATATAGGTAGATTGAATTCAGGGGGAGATTAAGACATCCAAATTTAGGTGTCTTATTGTGGGATTTTAAAGGTTGGTGAGTTATATCTCTGAATTGCCATTCTAGTCAACAGAGTTGGAGTTGCATTTAATCAATGAAGTCCAGAGAGCAAGTCAGGTCACCATCTGTTGAGTGTCTACCTTAAGGCAAGCAGAATTACTCTGGAGGCTTGGCTGTTCTCATTACTTCAGTTATCCAAACATGGGGATCTTGTGACACTTTGTAACCTAATCTATTTCACCATGCCTCCAGATACTGCTTTAGAAATGTACAGTTCTTCTACAGGTCCTAGATCATGTCTTTCAGTCCTGTCCAGGTGTGTTTTGAATATCCCAGAAAGTACTAGATGCTCATTTATCCAGCTGATAAATGATCAATGATCTCTAATGACTATAATGGAAGCCTAGACACAAAAAATTTCATCTGCCTGAAAGTGCATATAGTGAATATGGTTGCCTTAACTGCTGCTGAAATCAGTGCAGATTTTCAAGCAGCATCTGTAGATGCATCTGTACAGTAAATACGTATGTAAATATTTTAGATACATATGTATTTAATTTAAAAGAATTGGAAGATACTTGAGTCTGATGCTGTTGCAGATTATCCATTGCAGTGCTGAGAGGTGGGCCTCTTCCAGGAGTCTTCAGGCTACGTCAGCTGCACTTCCATTGGGGCTCGTCTGATGACCATGGCTCTGAGCATGTTGTTAATGGAGTGAGGTATGCAGGAGAGGTAAGACTCACCACTTTTTGCTTTAAAACAGGGTGTAAAGTAAAATTTGTCATTATTGTTGAGGTGAGACAAAATTTGCCATTTGTCTGCTTTTCAAGGAGTTCTATTTATTTATCTGTGTCATTTTATTCTTACTCCCATCACTTGCTATAAATTTGAATCAGGTGGAAGTAATTCTCACAGCATAAGAAAATAAAAATACTATGTGAAACAAAAGTTTCAATTTTCTCAAAGCAACGTGACTTGAAATACAGCACAGCAAGACTGAATTACTCAGAAGCTGTGCAAACTTACTAGAACAGTATTCTGAAAGTATAATGTTACAGCAGAAGTATAAAATTGCAGTGACAGAAAGGAGGAAAAATGTATTACTTTGATTCTCTGCCACTGTAAGATTGTAAGGGAAGATGAGAATTGTGGACTAATAAAATACAGAATTTACATTCATATGGATTCTTTCCTAGAATTGCTGTAATTTGAATGCCAAATGGAAGTGAGTCACGTATCAGTAGATGACATCTGAACTACATATTTTACCTGCTTACTTGAGCATCTTTTACTCAGCTTTAAGATGGGATTTCAGGGTTTTTTCAATATCTCTTTAAGATGTTCATAGTTTATTTCAAAGCAAATAGTAGTATAAATGATAATATATGACTGCTATTACTAATGCATGACTTACTGTCCCTTTTTTCTTTTTCTTTTTTGGAAGGCCTAATCATCATTCCCTATTGCTTCAAACTTACTCATTTATATGAAAACTGTAAATTTAGCCTCTGATGGCTTCTGTTCAATAACGAAGGTTTTTTACATGTTTATCTTTGTTTCAGCTACACGTGTTACACTGGAATCCCAAATACAGTAATTACCTTGATGCTAGGAGAAGAACTGATGGAGTAGCTGCTTTGGCCATATTTTTGCAAGTAAGTGGAAGCATGTAACCCTTCATTGTTACTGCTACTATAGGGTTTTCTATTCTTATCGAGTTAGAAAAAGCTAAGGGCTCTGAATATATTTTCTAGGGATCTTACCACATTGAAGGGCTTGACTTTGGGTAATATATCCTTTCCAAGTTATAGAGCATGAGTCATATTATCTCAAATGGTATTCAATATTACACATTCTTGTCCCTACAGCTATTGTGTCACTATGCGGCTGGTGGAATGGGGACATGTGTCAAAAGTGGCCCTCTGCCCAACAGCAGTCAGCTGTCCTCTATGCTAATCATGGACAGATTTCAAGGACAGATACCTCTTCTAGGCTTTTCATGAACTATCTCCCAAACAAAGCTCTCTCACAGACAATACATGTAACTCATCCTTTTTTTAAATCCTTTTGGGGCCATGCAGCCTTCACCTGAAATATTGACTGTTGCTCTCTCTTGTTAATATTCACTAGGGATAGGAAGCTGAATGTCTTTTTTGAGATCAAAAATTGCAAACAATAGATCTGACCATAAAATCTGGTTTTAAACTAGAGTAAAACTTTTTTCTAAATTCTGAACTTGAGTCCAAAGAGTTGTTTATCTTTGTTGGGCCAAAATTTAATGTCAACAGGAAGAACTATATTGTGAAATTACCTGTTATGTTCTATTTCTGTACTGATAAAATTTCCCCCTTTGTATCATATTAGCTGGGGTACAGACAAAGGGTACAGAGAGAAGCCATAGCTTACTATGTTGGTATGAGCAATAGGTTGGATCAATGTATTGTAATTTTATAGTTAATGTATGTTTAGGTACATATACAGAAAAATAGGAGAAAGAAGAAGAAAGCTGATCAAGAAGAACTCTTTGCTTAGCTCATACTTTCAATTTTACAGGTAGGGGAAACTCCCAAACCAGAGATGAAGAGAATTCTTGAAGAAATAAATGCTATTAAAACAAAGGTAATGATGTTGGGCATTTCATTATAGGAAGATTGCTTCAAAATGTCAAGACAAAAAAAAATTAAGATCTCTGAGTTTCTAGTTTTCAAATTCTGCACTGCAACGTTGCCAGAATATATTTGTAAATAAAACTATCAGTGGGTTTTCCTTAACATGAAAATCCTTTCTTCCTTTTACATATGATACTTCTCTGGCTTCAATGGGATTTATAAATTAA
>JAOXXN010000395.1:126080418-126100857 GCA_026770055.1 Myrmophylax atrothorax
CTTCTCTGGCTTCAATGGGATTTATAAATTAAGAAAAATGAGACATTTCACTAAAATTTACTCACCTAAAAACTGAGCATAGAGTCTTATTCCCTCATTAGTCAGTGCCAGACGAAAGGCACCTTTGGAAACTGGTCCATTTGGTCTTAATATAGGCTGCCTAGTAGTCCTCTGGAAATGCCACTGACTTCATATTTGTGTCTCAGATAACATTATGTGATAAATCTCACATTTCATAGGCTGTCTTGTTCATTATTAGCACAAATATTATAAAAGTAGTACCTGTCTCACTTTGTTATATGGTGACCTAATCCAATATTCAATAGATAGGCAGAATTTCCATAAGAAAGGAGGCCAGAAGTAAGAGTATATCTGCACAGAAATGAGTGAAACACATTGATACTGGATGCCACTTCACATGAGTTAGCTCAGGTACAAGAAGCAGCATCCTGGAATTTTACATTGTCATACTTCTCTGGGCCCATCAGCGAGGGTCGCTCAGTTGACTTACCTTCACACTGCATCATTATGTCTTGTGTAGATGCTTAGTTTCCTTAGTTCATACTTTTGAAGTATCTGTTTTTTAAAAGAGAGCAAGCTGATCTTCGCTAGATCTGTTGAAGAGCTTTCTGTTTGGCTTTTTTGTGTTGTTTTGTTGTGTTGTTTTTTTTTTTTTCAAAGGGGAAAGAAGCTCCTTTTCCAAACTTCGATCCTTCAATTCTTTTCCCTAAATCTCATGACTACTGGACATACCATGGGTCTTTCACTACTCCACCTTGTGAAGAGTGTATCACCTGGATTATTCTTAGAGAGCCTATCATAGTCAGTTCAGACCAGGTAAACTTCAAACAGATAATATTTTACCCACTTTTTACTTATATTTCATAGCCTGACCTTATTCTTTTGACAAGGAAAATGCTCATTGGGTTTGTGAGAAACTACATGATTAAAAGGACAGTGAAGTAATAACCCATGTCAGACAACACAGTAGTTCAAGTCCACAAACATCAGAAAGCTTTATAAGTCAGTAAAAACACAACACAGTGGAGCTGGTAAGAGATTATAGCAGTTTGGAGTGTGACTGACAGGAAGCTCTAATTACTATAGATGAGATTTCTTGCCTCCATGGGCAAGACCACTCTTGCAACATCAACAACAACAAAAAGAATAGTTCTTTGTTTCCCGGGCCTCGTTTTCCTGGAACATTAACTCTTGCTCGTAGGAAAGTATGAAGCTGGATGTGGCTTATACCTTGTATTTTACACAGAGCTCAAAATACTGCATTACACCAAGAGCTCCAGCCATTAACTTGTATTATTGTGCAACTATTTAAATCAGAACATAACACATTTAACTAAAGCTTATGTTAGGTTTGCACCAACAACTTTGATTATGTAGGATTTTTTCAACCATTTATATTGTCTGAAACTTCCTCCTGTAAAGTGTTCATTGCTTACCATGATGAATGTTTGAGGGGAGTGACAGGATAAATTTTGAAATAAAGTTCCTTGAAAAAGTGACCATCTGCAATGAAATGCAGTGGGGCAGTCAGGTACCCTAATTATGTTGGTCACTGAGTGAAGAAGGAGTCCAATGTTCTCACCTAATTCAGCTTAGCATCTCGAAATTTTTGAACATTCTGTTTTGCTGATATGTCTCTCGTAGCATGCTTCTTTCAAAACGGTTGTTTATCAGAATAAAAATGTAATGGGATTGGTAATTCTGTCTGCCCTGTATTCTAGATGGCATCATGTAACCAAGTAAGGTACGAAAGTATTGGATCAGGTGCTTGACACCCGTGTTTATGGAAGGCATAGCAGCTAAATTTTCACAAACTGTAGCAGCATTGGATAACTATAACTTATTGTTAGTGTGAAAAACCTCTTTGGTCATTTACTGTAAAGAAGTAGTTCTTGTTTACCCTCATTTCCCCTCAGTCCCATTTATAGGAAGTTGAATGCCCTCTTTACATTTCAGCCTATGATTCTACTCATATCACACAATTCAGTTTTCTCATCTGAGGTTGTTCCTCTGGTCAGCAGAGTACAACGATATGATATCAAAAATTTCTGACTCCAGGATAGTAAGCATATGAGTATTAATCAAGTGAACTGACATATTATGTAGATACATGTAAACACATAACTTTTCATTTTAGGTTCTCAAGATGATAATATGTTTCAGTGCATTTACTGATGTGCACGTATCACAAAAAGAAATCCATTTTCTAGTACTTTGTATTTACGTGGCTCTTTATGTTTTAAATAATACAACTCAGGTATAATGGGAACCTTAGCTGGCAAGAGATGAAATACAGTAATGTGTTTATATAATTTACAGCTTAATTTTTACAGCTTATTGAATTAATCTGCCTCCTGTTTCCTTGCCAATCTGAAAATTAAAGTATGAGAGCTGTTTTGAAGTGGGTACTTGTGTGAAACAAACAAATATGGTCTGACAGGTTTCCACAAAATGAATCTACATAGATGTTTATATTACAGAAGATCAGCTACAGATTGTGCTGGGAAAAGCATAGTCATTACTAAGCATCTCTGATTTAAAATAGGTTTTTAAAGCAATAACTGATCACATCATTGATCAAGCTTCCTGAGAATACTTTTTTTATCCTTGCTGTGTTTAGCTCATGGTCTTTTTTCAGCTATTCTAAAGTTAGTGAGTTTTGGGAAACATAGAGTGTTCTTTAACTAGCCTCTTGTAGCAAAAAAATGAAGCATTTAAAGTAAAGAGGAACTTTTCACATACAGACAAGACATTGGCTCTTATCCAGAGGCAACTGCTTTTCAGGCAGAATTGGCAGCGTGTGTGAATTACTGTGTACAAATACAATAGAAGGACTTCCCTTGCTCCAGAGGGCCTGCAGTCTAAATAGCGTATTCATAAGAGGATTGTGTTGCCAATTATTTCTAATCCTAGGAAGTGTACTGCCATGGCAGCCTCATTAATAGTGATTATTTTAAGTGTGTGTGCATTTGCAGTGGATTGCTTGGATGCTTTTGCAGCCAGATGGTAACCGTATATTAGCCACAAGGGTAAGTGCAGTTGCTGTGAATCAGTACTCTGCAGGAAAAGTCAATTCACCAGAAATCCCTGTGAGATGTAGAGTGGGTGGCCTAGCTGCTCAAATTGCTTTTAATGAAAGATCAGGAATTTCTGTGGAATAACTCTAATTGCAGATTAATTTTTTCATCTTTATGTAGTTGTAGCCTGAATACATGGGTTTTTTACTGAGTAGACCAGATCTTCCACTAATAAAATAAACCTCAGCACCCTTCTCCAATACTTTATCAGTATTAACAAAACTGATGAATTATTTTCATCTCTTATTCTTCCCGTACAAATTATTCTTCATCTGAAATCAAATTTAATTTAAGATCAATAATCCATTGGAGACATATTATACTGGTTGTAAATGTGCCCTCATCATTTTCAGGCAGACTGAGATAGCTTTTCTGAGCTGTGTAGTGAAGTGCAATGCTGAGATGCCTGAGCTAGCTCAGTCCATAAACTGGACCTAGTATAATCACAGTGCATCCAGGTTTTACAACCCAAACCACAGTTCTGCTTCTGTTGGACTTGAAAGTCTGTACTGGAAAAAGTATTGAAGCTCCTTGTGAACAAAGGTGATGCATGCCTTGCATGGGGCTACATTTTCAAGTTTACACATGGGAAATGTGTACATGCTTTTCATGGTAAGCCATCCAAGCAGGGAAGTGTCAAGTGTCTGAATTGCAGCTGATAGGCTTTGGGTCTAATGTGCATGGTAGCAACAACAAATGAACATAATGCATCCGTAATTGGGTATATGTGTTACATCCTTTGAAAATCAGAAAGGAGTAGAGGAAGAGCATTACACAATTTTGAAGAGTATGGGCAGAACTGTTCTTATGGCATCCCTCAAAAGAACATACCTTGGCCAGGTAGAGTGGGAAGAAGAGTGGCCAAGGAGAGTCAAGCTGCAGACCTTGTTTACAAACAATCGGAAACCTTGACCAAGTCATTATCCAGATTTGTATTTCTGTTATTAATAATGAACTTTTTGTGTCACTGCAGCAGAATATATCCTCTGCTACAGACCTATCATGAAAATGAACAATTTATAATTTAGCTGTAAAACCTTGCAATTTTAGAGGACTCTTAACAATCAGGCACTGACACAGGGTTACAGTAGAAAAGGTTTATTAGAGCACATGCTGCTCTATTTGTATTTTCTGAGTACTTTCCACAGTTTTTATGGCTGTACACAGTTCCATAGACAGTACTTAAACGACACTACTTTTCACAATCCTGTTCAGATAGAACCTGTTTTTCTGTCTTGACTATTTCTAAGAATACCACTGCTAGGAAAAGAACATGAGTACAGTTCTTGTGGTAGTGGGGAGCTGAAGTACATCTTCACATCTTAGAAGGAGACTTTCTCTACAGCTTGTGGGACTGGACCAGCCTCCTTACTTTAATTGGTGGGCTGTGGATTTGTTCCACAGGATTTGATCCAAAGGATTCCCATAAGGACGCTTCAATTTGTGTTCTTCTGCAGATGGCGAAGCTGCGCAGTCTATCCAAGAATGCTGAGAATGAACCTGATCTCCCCTTGGTTGATAACTGGCGCCCAACTCAGCCTCGGTATTTCAGGATGGTGAGCGCATCTTTCCTCTAGGAACTGGCTCATGTTGGGTGGCTCCAAGTGAGGCGACCTCTAGAACTAAGAGATGTTTTTGCTTTGTGTCCTTTGTTGCATTTAGACTGAACTCCACCTGTAGGTCTGGAGGCTGAAACTTGAGTTGTGAAATGTGGATTTCACTTTCAGAGGATAACATTTACTTAGGCAAATCTTATTGTTAAAATGGAAGGAGAGAATCTGTTTGGTTCTTTATCTAACAGCTTTAACATTAGCTTTTGTTAATACTACAAAGTAAGAAAGAAGATGCTACCAGTGATTACAAAACCATTGCTTATTGCCCACATGTCCTTGATGCTTGCGTTATTGCATGCCAAAGAGTTTGCAGTTAAGAGAAGTCATTGTTTTGACCAATAAAACCATATTTTTCAGTTGTTTTCAGCATTATCCATATCCAGCTCTCAGCTGTACCAGTTAATGGACAAGGCATTCTTGAAAATAAGTGAGAGCACTCTCTTGGTCTTTAATACTCAAATGAAATATGAAAGGGTAGGAAACTGTAGTATAATCATTGATAAAGAACCAAGCTTTTAATTTCTTACAACAATGGACAGGTGAAACAGAGATCTCTTCTGAAAACTTGGTATTCTTCAAGTTATTTGTAGTTAAAACTATGGAGAAGGGGAAGAGCTGTTTCTGTTTGTGTCACAACTGGTTGCCTCTATTAAAAGACTTATTTTCCATTTTAATGTTGTGCAGTCAAAGTGACATGAATTTTGTGAAGTTGGTCTTCGTATCCTGAATATATATTTTCTTCTTGTATGCGAGTGACTTTTCTGTGTAAAAAGGGTGTTAAAATAGAAGAATCCTTAATCTTTTTAGTGGGGGTTTTTTGAGACCGATTCTTAATTCATGTACAAATGTAATTGATCTTGCTGTCAATGAAATTTTTGCATTAATATCTGAAACCACTGTTTGACTCCTGATCAAAATTCAATTGACCAGGGTGTTGTTGTCTCTTGCTTTGGCATAAACAACAATGAAACAGGATTGTAAGCCTATACCTGAAATAACACTGTTTCTGCATTAAAAAATCCAACAATAATAAATACATTTACTTAAGATTTTTTGCTCTGTATGTTTTTTTTACTATTAGGAAACATGTAAAATAACAGAATTTAAAAGAAAGACTTGTCAATGTCCTCTGTAATATTCCTTTATGGAAACTGATGATGGATAGCATCTTTTTCGTATGTTTGTTTGAACTACAAGAGTACTGACTTCACATGACTGCAAAGAGGGAAATAGCATCCTAAATAGCTACATCACTGAGACAACCACGTCTCTTCTTTTAGTGAGATCATCTCTATTCTGACAATGGCTTTTTTGCAACATCATATGAATCAACTTCACAAGTTGATTGCACAATGGAAAAGTTCAGTCTGTATCTAAAACCATTAAGCTGAATGGTAATTTACATTGAGCTCTGGAAATACAAAGCAGATACTGCTCTGGCAGTGGCTGGACTCTTGGCTGCTGTGTTCTAGAGCAGAATGTTGCTGAGCTTGATGATGGGAGAGGGGTTGTATTCATCATCTCCAGGATCCCCTCTTAAAGCTTCTGGACTGTCTTCACTTTGCTTTCTTCCTTCATATAGGTAGTGTTTTGGCTGGTAAATTTCATTTAGTCATTGTTAGTATTTCCCAACTAATTTCCCAAGTGGGTTGCATTGTGCTGTTCATGTTTGCACTTTTCACTTGTAACCTTATTGGGAAATGATTCAGATGATTTAACATCTGTTTGTATTGCATGTACATATTGCTGTCTTATTCATAATTCCACTTACTCGGGTGGATGGCTTGCACTAATGAAGCCTATACAAGTCCCTGTGTTTTAAAACATGTTTTTCTGAGTACATTATTAAATGTAATTTCTTCCCAGCTGGTTTGTTCCAGGACAGTTCAAAGAATAGCTTTGTGTTTGAGCACCAGTACGCAACACAGTGTTAGCTGTAGGGATAAGGACAGGCTGCTGGATTGTGCTTCATACAACAGAGGAAGGTTTACATCTTAAAGATTTCTTTTGCTCATAAACTGGTAAGTACATATCCAAAAAAACATCAGGAAGTATTCTATGTCTGGTAACTGATGTTATTCTGAACACAAATGCAAGTCACAGAACACCACTGACTGTGCAGGACAGGGTTCTGATAGAACACCCAGTGTTTCCTGCCTTCAGGTGAAAATGGCAATTTCCTGATGTGTGAAAATATAAGAAAAAATACCATAAACACCTTTCTAGATGTTTTTTATAGTCAATTCTGCAGTACATATCTGTCTGCTTATATGTTGCTTCATTAGAAAAAGGAAAATTGAACCAAAAATCAATTTTCCAAAATGCATAGTTTGCTGTGAATTACAAGGTAAGATATTTTATAAGATGCTTTATTAAACTGAGTTGCATATCTTAGAGTAGGCTTTTTTCCCATTCAATTTGTGGTATTGCAAATCTGGAACAGGTAATCTGAGGGATTTTTAATGATACAGTGTTTCCCAGTCATGCTTTGCAAAGGAGCTGTCTGGGTGATGTAAATGAAGCTGAGGTAAGCCTCATCCTCCATAGCCATGCTTATTAACTTGCAAACTTAAAGTCGAGGTAATCTCTCTAAAGATAAAGTGTCATTTGACTTTTTCATGCAGTTGGTTTCATATTATCGGTATTTATAATTAGTAAAAGGTAGACTAAATTAGGGTCAGGACAGCTGCAGATAGGAGGAAGTGTGTGAAAAGGGGGTTTAGCAGTTGTTTTACAGACCCCCTTCCAATGTTAAAGGACTGTCGAAGTATGGATGACAGATCAGGAAAACAATGGCTCAGCAGGCATTGGGGGAAAATGGAAAGAGTAGGAGTAGGATGAAAACAGAACCCCAAAAAATGGGGTGGAGGTCCTTCAGGGACAGTGTGAATTTTGCTGAAAGCCAAATATATGAGATTAGGGAGACTTTTGAAGGCAGCAGAGAGACATGTGGGGTGTTGTGAGTCAGTGTTTAGAATGTGCTCATGTCTGATGCAATTTTCTGTTCTCTCTGGCAGTGTTCATTGTTATTCTGCAGAGGTTCCCCCTTGCTTTTAGTCTGCAGCTTTCCCTAAGTACAAGAAAAATTCATCACCGGTGTGACTGAATTCAGGTCACTGCAGGGCACTGTAGTAATAACATCCCACACATCTCACTTCTACCTGCACATTTCCACTGTGTAGAGTAGCTCTGCACTCAGCGAGGGAAGGGAGCACTGGGTTCAGAACTGCCTGGTAAAAAGGGAAGCCATCCAATTTTCATCTGAGTGGAGTAGAAAACAATGAATTACTACTGTATTTGACTTTTGTACCATATATGCCTGACTACACTTAATGACATCAGTGCTAATTAGGAGCAGCCCCTCTGAAACAAAAATGCAGACATGGGACATGCAGCCACACTGCACAGCTCATTGGCAGCCTCTTCTCCAAGTTACTTTTCATCTGCTGCACATGTCAAAAATAATGTGACTTGGCCATACTCTGTGGTGCTGTGAGTCTTCCTGAAACCTGAAACATTTTAAAGGGATGGCTGTACCTGCGTCCATGTCACTGGCAGTCTTGAACATGAGTACGAAGATGCTGTGGAATGAAATGGCAGCTGCTGTAGCACCAGAGATATGATTAGGCTCTTCAACATTCTAGAAAAGATCTCCCCTTCTAAAATTTATCAGACTAGAAGATAACCATGGTAAACATGTAGGAATTCCATTTTATCATGTCACTTTTTTGGGATTTGGAACCTCTTCTCCAGCCCCAGCATCCTGCTGATCGACAAACTGTTCTTATCCAGGTTACCCTGTCTGCAGCCGGGCAGGAAATGATCAACCTGCAGTCTTTGCGGAGCTCTCTCATGCAGGCAAAGGAGGTGTATACAGATATCAATCTAAAATTTTATATAAAAATAGACATGGGCTCTAGTGGGGAAGAAGAATCAAAATCATTCAGGTGGTGGGTATTACTGAATCTTCTTTAGATCATGATGACATTTGATTAAATCTTATTTATTTTATATCCTAATTTATGGCTTGGAAATTTCATTGGAGTCATCTATACAAAACTGGACAGATCTTTATACCCCTTCTGTTGTAATAAATAAAACAGTATTTTGCAAACTATGTGCATGACTGTTAAGACCATGGGAAGAATTCTGAATTATTTTGCTCAAGTTTCAATTTAATTGAAAAAAGAAAAAAAAAGTTCAAATTTCTTTTCATGGTGAAGAAATCTTGAAAATTTAAACAAATACAACTATACAGTACTGTCTGAAGCATTCCTAACTTCACTCCCAAAATTCTGGCGTTTGTGTTATTCTGTAGAATAATAAAGGAGAGGTTTTCTATTACATTGTTTCATCAAAAACACAGCCTTTATGGGTAGAATCAGGCTGCCATGCATTTTTCTTCTCCTTGAAATAAAGTGCCACATGAAGAATATTTGGGATCACAAGAGATGGTAAACACAGGTCTCTGTCCTGTCAACTGGCCATGTGGCAGCAGTGACAGCTCACTGAAGCTGAACTCCAGTCTGTCAGCTGGAGAAGGCCATCTCTCCAGAAGGACACACAGTGAATCCCTAGCCACGGTCATCACAAGATGCATCATACCTCTAATAGAACATGCTGAAGTTAGACTTTGGTCCCTTGTCTGAAAGCCTGTTTCCCCCCGAACAGGCCTATTTCTTAGTGTTTTTATAGCTTACTCTCTCTCTCTCCCCCTCTCTCTCTCTCTCTCCATCTCCATCTCCATCATCTCCATATATATATATGTACATCAATATATACACAAAATATATGCTATGTAAATACACATTCTGTTACTCTTTTTTCTTAACGTGGGATAGCATTTGGACTGAAAGTACAACTAATTTCAGACTCAAAGGGGAAAAAGCATCATAGAGAACTTAGTCTTGCTTTTACCAAACCTATCTGGTTGGCTGCCTGCCACACCTGGCTGTCTTCCAGATTAAAGTAGCTGAGGAAACAGTTCTCCTTCCTTCCTTTTTCCAAGAACAAAAGCAACTCCTCAGCTTGGAGCAAGTTTGCTTCTTTCTTAGATCACTGGGGCCATTAATCACCTTTTCTTGCTTGAAAATGCTTGAAAACCTAAATGGACACTTGCTGATCAGAAAATAGAGCTGTCACTTTGATTCCTAGTTTTTCAGCTAATGGGGCAAGAGAAAGAAGTCTGTGATGGACGTTGAAACTCACAGCAAGTTGTGGGTTTCTGTTTAGTGCTATTTTTTATTTAGTAGGCAGTTTTGCAATGAAAAAGACACATTGGTCTGTTTTTTCATCTGAACAAGTCATTTGGGAAGTACAGATGTTTTTTACTTCAAAAATATATAGCCATATATTTTCTGAGTATCCAAAAGTACTTGCCAATGACATGTCCAAGAAATGCTAGGTAGGAAATAAGGAATATGTGTTTGATATAAATAGGGCAAATAGCCACAATGCTTGTAGAAAATCTTTTAGAAGTGTATACATCTCTTTTACACTCAGTGTAGCTACAGAATAAAAAAATCTAATTCCTAAAAATTCTTAGATCAGCCATGTTGCCCAGAAAGGATTAGAGACCTTTAACTTATCTTTCTTCTTTTTGGATATCCAAAAGGATCCAGTTATAGTATACAATTCTCCAGAAATAATAAAAATTTGATGATCTTATATACTAACTGTCTTTTCTGATATGAATTCATGGTACATTATGTATGTTGATTTATGCTTATTAATTCCTAATAATCTTTTTACCACCAGAGAATAGCATTTCTGAACTATGGTTTTCTGTGTATACTTAGATAAATTGGCAGATATAATACCTTCCCTTAGGATCAAGGGAGATTTTATTTTCTAATACCTAGCCTGAATGTCCTACCATTTATTCAGAACATGTCTGTTTGCCCATACTTTTGATCTGTGTGTGGGAGAGATGAGAACAAGAAGGTTCAAGGCCAGGTCTAGTAAAAATTTCTTCCTAATATCTAATCTAAAGCTACTCTCTCTCAGTTTAAAACCATTCCCCCTTGTCCTGTCACTGCATGCTCTCCTAAATACTCCCTCTCACGTGAGAAACCCCATTACCTTCAGCAGGACTAATGGCATTCAGATACCATGATGAGGGATGGTGCTGTGTCCCAGTAATACTTAAAAATAATGCATATGTTTTTGCCTGTCTTATATTCTATTAGAACATTACCTAACCTTTAGAGATAAACAGGTCAGATCAGGCAGTAAAATATTATATTGTTACATTTGAACAGATACACAGAGAAATACCATCAGGATCAGCATAAGGCTTTGAGAGATCAGCCACCTAAACATCTAAGGATGATGCTATGTGTTTGCTCAACACAACCCTTGAAACACTTCGCAATTCTGAATTTGCTCCTTTGTAAGCTAATTTCAGGCAGGGATATTAATGAAAGTGGAGTATATGAGCAACTCCCAACACTGACTAAGTAGTTTCATTTTCAGTTACAGAAATGGTACAGTTGGTTATTATGTGTATGGATGACTACTTTATGTTGCAGGTAATCACAAAAGCTATTCAAGCACCTAACATGCCTGACATTTACAGCCTCTTCCTTATCTTGCACGTGCAGAGAGGAGGTGAAAATCTCCAAATGTAATGTATTCAAAGACAAGATAGCACATTAGCAATAAACTAATTTTTCATATCACTTGTATGTGCAATACTTTGACATGAATCTGGAAGCCAAAATAAAAAATTGACTTCTCAAATACTCTTTTATGTTATATCATCAAAATTTTTGTAACAATTATACAAATACTGTTTATGGGAAGTAAAAGTCCGTATTTAACCTTTACTTGTTTGTGACCAATTGAAAAAATGCTAGGGTTTAATTTTAAAAAAGAAAAGCAGAAAAGGAATATCAAAATTTCCCCTATTTTCTAAACACCAATGCTGCTGCTGAAAAATGTTTGCTTCTTTGCTCCATTTAATTTCAGAACTGCCCTTCTGACTTGTTTTTTTTGTGGTTTTTTTTCTTTTTTTCCTCCCAATTCTAGTTTCTCTTTTAGCAGTTCCAACCTCTTTCAATTAGATTTTATTATTCTCTCAAACTAAATCTTATCACATCTTCAAACCACACTTCTTGGGGTATTAACACTTGGCATTACTGTACAAGATCATTTTATACATCATCTTCCATTCAAGGCAGAAATTCTTACTATTCTTTTATTTCCTGTTCCGCTACTTTCTTCTGTATCCCCAGGCAAATGATATCTAGGAGGGGCATTCGAAATTACAAGTTTTGCAAATCTCATACCTAAAATATTTCTTCCTTACCATTCAAACGCTGAGAAGGACACGGAAATACTATCAGTTGAGAAAGGGCTACTTTCTTTAGTGACTGATGTGTCTGGACCTGGAATACTGGGAGGTGAGTCAGTTACTTCGTTGAAAGGTCATAAACCTTTCAACAGTGGTCCTGTTCCCGATTGCAATGCCCTGACCTTTGCTATCATGTTTCATCTGGAAGGTGCCTTATTAGATAAGTTGGGGCATTAAATCCTTGATGGATTTAATGAAGTAAGCAAAGTCCTGCAAGTAACTGAACTTGACCTATCTAGTTTCTATTTAAATTGACTAGTTTGGTTCACTCTGCTAATGAAAACTTCCTGCAGTAAGTTGGCATCCATGATGGTATTCCTAATAGTCTTCATTAGAAGTGGGTAAAGTAAGTTGCAGCTCATAAGTAACTTCTAATAAGCTTCAGAGAGTCACTGAAGAGACACTTACATAGGTACCCTAGGAGAAGTATTGTAGAGACCTGTATATACAGTTTAAAGTGTAATGTCTTTATTTTGCCCATTTAATGATAAAGGCAAAACTGGAGACAGAGAAACTGATAAACACTGTCAGTGCTGTTCCATGGTGACCAACCAACCCTTACACACTTCCTTACTGCTTTGGTATTGATTAGCTTTTTGTACATCTCAGGTGAAAGATAATGCTATTGGGGCATTCATAAATAATGAATTTTGCAGTGAATCCAGGTAAAGTCCACTACACACAAATTTCAGAAGCCTCTGTGACCTGTGAGAATGGTCAGTGGGAATGACTGCTCTCTCCTGTCTTTGAAACAAATGACACAGAAAGCCCAAGAAAGGTTGTAGTGCTTCCCTCTTGTGGATCTTCTCCCATCTTCTCGACTGCTCCATGCAACCTACAGGAAACAAAAACTTTGAGAAAACCTCTTACTTTTTTTTCAAATTTGGCCAATTAATTAAAACATGGAGGGGCCAACTGCCAGACACATGCACGTATGGATATGCACAAGAACATTTTGTTTTGGTAAGCAAAAGTACTTGTCAGGCCTTAAAAATCAAAACGGAGAACAGAAAAATATAAGCCTGTCCATAAGAGATTTCATGATCGCAAAAATGTTTCTGTCTCATAAGATGATAAAGACACTATTTCTGTGGGCTTACTGTTTTGCTTAAATTTATGAATTCAAACTGTAATAATATTACTTCTGTAGATATGAGCTAAAGACAAAGCATAAGATACTGCATTTAATTGATGGCATCTAATAAAGAATGAGTTTGCTTTGGTTAGTTATTGTTGTTTGAAACTAGTCAATTCCTTTTCTTTGTTACTAAGATTTTTAAATAACTCTCATTTCCCCCATGCCTGGTTCTCCTGTACAGAAATAAAAGTAATGAGATCTGTAGAACAGACTCTGATAACAGGCAGATATTTCTAGATCAGTGTTGCACTTTCCAATATATATTTTTTTCATAATAAAAAATAATAAAATCAGGGTGAATTCTTCCCTGAAGCACATAGTTCAGCAATATGAAAGAGAAAGCATGATTTAAATTATTAATGTCTTGTGAAGGTCACCTATTTTTTACTTTCTCATTAAAAAATTTCTACTATTTGCATCTGCCTAAGGCCATTAAGAAGCAGGAATGAATATCAGTAGCCGCACTCTCCCCTATTACTAATACTCATAGGTTGCTATTTGGCAGACCAGCTCTTTTATAGCTTTTTACTCATGACATTGGTGTGGGAGGTTTCTGAGGCCAGAGCTCAATGTGTCTGAGCAGCTGTTCTGCTAGGGATCACTGATGATCTTTGTGTGAAAAAAGGTGATTCACTAGAAGATTAAGTGTATATTTGCCCTACGTACAAGTCACATAACTGACATATATCCCTTTGTTTATTCTGGCAGACCTATGAAGAGATACAGATGGATTTCACCTCAGATAGTTCAAAGCAAGACCCCTCCCCAGGGTCTTGCTCTGTCCAGCCAGGCCAGGATGGGTTTCCCACAGCGTCTTTTATGGAGTGTAACACAGCACTCAGAGTAACAGTGATACTAGTCTTGCATTGCAAAATTATTCAGAGTGTGGAGCCCAATGGCTCAGGCCATTAAGGTACCTCATGGTCTTTGGTAAATTCTTTCCATCTTGAAGCTGGAACACAGAAACTTGTCCTAGGAGAAGGCATGCAGAGTCATGGCTATGCTCTGCCCAGGGAATGACTTATGGTAAGCAGTCACTGAGCATAGTAAACACAGCATCTCTGTCATGAGGAACTCGAACATGGGTCTGCTGATATTCATCTGGAAATCCTAACTGTCCTGCTAAGGAAGTTGAGCATTCTTTGTCTCCCTCTCTCTCTAGATCCCTGAATACTTCAAATTTTTCTTCAAGAACTCAGCAGCTTCAGTTCTTGGAGGACAAAGAATTTCCAGGATTTAGTTATTAGCATATTAACTTGGCTGGCAAAACTCTTATGTCTGAACACCCTTTGGCTGGACAACTTCAAGGTCTCATGCATGCAGAGTGTCCCAGCAATCCTTTTTAAACAACATTGGCAAAAATTGCTTTGGAGAAGATTTTTTCCTGCACTTTGTATTAGTTTTGCTGAAAAAGAATTCTTGTTATCTGGCCGCTTCTTGGGTTTAGCAAGAAATATGGCAAAATTCTGAGCCTAGGATATGTTTATTAATTTGCACACTTTTGAAACTTTACGTGCCAGGGTACATGTCAGTCCAGATATCAAGGCCTCTCTATGTGCTCTGCAGAATTATTTTTATTTAAATTTTGTACTTGTGCAGCTGTATGTAGCTAAGAGTTGTTTAGTGTTTAGGTATAAACAACAAATAAAAGAGATCTGACAACAAATCTCTCCTCACATATTAGAATTGCAATTGTATTTTTTTCAAAGTATTTCAAGCTTTTAGTTAATGTATTTTATCCACTATATGTCTAGATGATTTATAATTGTTTGCATCCTGAATAAAGTTGAGAATTAGCACCCAATTGCTTGGAGGACTATAACTCCTGTGTCCTGGGCACAGCCCCACTGAAAGTCTTTAAGCAAAAATGCTACTTCAGGGTTTCTATGAGCGTTCTGCTCCTCCACCCTCCAGTGGTGAGCTCTGAATGTGCAATGAATTTCAAGCATATCCACCTTGTGATCACTTGTTGAAAATGGTTTCCCTGGATTATACTCTCAGGCACATGGTGTGACTCTTGGGGATGGTCCTGTGTAGGGATAAGAGGTGGACTTCATGATCCTTGTCAGTCTCTTCCAGCTCGGCATATTCTGTGATTCTTTCTTTCTGTAAAGTTAGAATCATGCCCTGTGGTATAGCTGCAACCCCTCAGGACACAGTTCTCAGAGAAACAGTGGATAGCTTCACCTGTAAAAATGCTGGGGTTTAGCTCCTCTATTCTTAGTTTCTTCAGAGGCACATTACATTGAGTGGTTTTCCATAACAAGTAGGGAATGTGGATTTACTTTCTTGTTACCAGCTATAGAACTGTCTCAGATCTGATACATTACAGCCTTCTGGAGTCAAAAAGGTAGGGAGAAAACAGGAATTAGCATACTATTCTGAAAAAGGTTACTTTTATGTTTGCATATAGATTCTAGGTGCCTCCTAACCGTTGTACTGAAGATTACCAGATACACTCCTGATAGAAAATACGGATACTGGCAAGTTATAGAAATAGGTTAGAGTTTGTGATAATTTCTTCAGTTTAGAAAAGGTTATTCTTCTATTAGTCTCAGTCATCATGGTCTTAAGCCTGTTTTGACAAATCAGTTGGTGCTTAGGAGAGTGAAGGAATGATAGACTTGCTTGCACTTCTAGCCTTGAAGTTTCATCCTAGTTCCTTCCATTCCTCATTTTCTATTTTCTTCCTTTGACCTATTCCAATGTGACTCTGTATTCCCTTCAAAATACAATGGAAGGTCAGCATTGCCAAACTTAAACTTTGCCTTGAAAGAGTCACCAATCTTCTGTAATTTCACAGTGAATCTGGAGTTGATAAATAAGCTTAGGTCAAACTTTCATTCCTGGATTCCTCCAAACAGGCTGTGCCAGAGCACATTTGTGCAGACAGCTCAGATCAGATTTTCATTCTTGACTGGAGCCTTGAGTGTCAGCAAGCACACCATTCAAGTGAGTTCATATGAAAGCATGGCAATAATCACCTAAGAAAAGAAAGTATGCACTGTGCACGAGCCCTGCATGCTTTTGTTCTAAAGGAAGCAATTACAAATGAAGTGCAATGCTGTTTTATAGAAAGGTGGTGAGTCACTGACCCCCATGAGAGACAATGAGATTGAATAAATGTTTAACTATAATTTGGGGCTGTGTTTAGCTGGTACTGACATGTATAGTGATTTATGTAGTGCATGGCATAACACACCTCAGACATAAATTTTCTTCTCAGACACTTATCAGCATACCAATGAGAGATCACGTTATTGCCAGCAGAATACCTACATTGGTATGGCAACATTTATCATCTCAGTTCATGTGGGTCACATGGATTGCAATTAAAAAAGTTAATAAACACATATACAAAACCAAACATGCCTATTAGAACACATAGGTATTCTCATTGAAATTCCCAATTTTTTAAAGATAAGTCTGTAGTACCTTTTATAATAATTATTTTTACTTATTGAAAGTCAAATATAAAGCAAACTATTGAGCAACAGCTACAGCTGCCTTTGTTTCTAATTTATAGATCCTGAATGCTGTGATAGAAGAAGAAATGGAGGGAGGCAGAGAGATTCAAACTCAGATAATTATAACATGTAAGCTGCAGGACTGAATTTCCTTGGATGATCATCAAGGACCTGGGGTAGCTGTATCAGAAAATGGGAGTAGGAAAAATGAAGGATAAAAATATGAAATAATGAAATTAAATAGTGAAAAATAATAGTTTTCATTTGCCTGTTACATTCAAAACTCCTAAGGAAAAGCCAGCAGAGGAGGAGAGCAGGTTCAGAGCTCACTGGAAGGACAGCTGGGGAGATGGGATCTGGTGTTCCTTCCCTGCACACAGAGACAAAGGGAACCACTGGTTTTATCAGGATCCTTATCTGCTGGTCTGAAAATTGTTGCTTGGCAGTTAATATTTTTTTTTTTTACAGATCTGTTGTTGCACCAGTTTGACCCCTCATCATTACCAGTCCCAGCATCAAACAATTAAGGGTGGCACTGAGATATCCCTCCTGTAGTTTCTTTGCCCATCACAGTCCTGATATTCCTGACACATATGGCGGAAATCTCACTACACATCAGGTAAAAAAAAAAAAAAGAAAAAAAGAGTAGTTCAGAACCTTGTGATTAATCTTCAAGCATTTTACCTGGGATGGGGCAGATAGCTTGAGTTGGTTATTAATTATCCACATCTGTTTCTGCAACAGGTGGGCCTGCCAGATGTCTCCAACACTTGGATCCAGAAGGCAACTCATGTGTACTTGCCTCCAGTATTTTAGTTGTTTGTGCCATCTCTCACTTCTCTGACAGAAAATCACTGTATTTCAAAACAGAAAATTCCATCTGCTGAATGGGAAACTAAATTGTAGCTAATATCAATACTATTTCTCTTGTCCATAATCAGGAATTGCCATTCAAAAAGTACTGCTGCAGACCTAGAGAGATCCAGATAGGCTGTTTCTCTCTGAATCTTTGGCACTAAAAGTTAGTAGCAGCAGCAGCAGAACAGTTGTGAGTATCATGCAAATAGCCCATTGGGATCCTTATTGTCCTGTGGGTATGTGACCAGGCAGATGTGACTCCCATTGACTTCAGGAAACTCTGGATCAAGCCTGAGAGCTGTGCACAAGTTCCCTGATGATCACAGTTTTCCACAGAGCTCAGTGCAGCTCCAGTACTCCCACAGATGGGCAGGTGGGGTTCCAGTGTGCAGCCAGCTCCTGCAAAGCCTCAAATGGAGGGTGGCTTTCTCCTGCAGGAAGGCGTGGGACTCCCAAATAGTGTCTGAAGGAGACAAACAGCCTGCTGCAAGACAATGTGGTCACTGCAAAAGCTTAGACATTGCACTTCAAATAGTCAGTTCCTCAATGGCATACAGATCCCGCTCTGTGATAGCATGTCTAATTTGGTGACTCACTTGTAGCAACTGCTCATTAATTTGTCCAAATATTTCCCATTTTCTGCACTGCCAGTTTATCCAGCTCCTCTCACTTGCACACATCTACCCAGACCCCTTCCCACAGAGCCTGGCATGAGACTGCTGTGAGCTGGAGAGGCAAGTGGTGAGGAGAAGGTGCCCATGACCATGTGGAAGAGTGAGACAGCCTCTCTCCTGTCCCAGGCAGGTAGGACTGTCTGGCACAGGCAGACAAGATGCCAGGAGGAGGCAACACATGGGGACTACCTGGGATGTAAATAGTGTGCTGTGGAAACAGGAAAAATCTCTAAGGTTGCAGGGATAGTATCACCTCAATAAAAATGGGGTTTTTTAAGAAAAAGAAAAAAACCACAAGAAAAAACCCTAAACAATTCATTAGCATACTACAGAACTAGAGAAAGACTCCATACAAGTAACTCCAGCTCCAAAAGAAACCGGTCACTCCAGTGGAGATCAGCTGGGAAAAAGATCTTATGCAAACATACAGTGAAGAGGAAACCTGGCAGCTTATTATTTTATTCTGGCATTTTAGGAAACCCACTTAATGCCTGCCATATGAAACAAAAAACTTCAGAGATTTCAGATAAAACAGCAAGACACAACCAGTAAAATTTATCCATTTGTCAAAATATCAAAGTTTCTTTTTAACAAATTCCTCGTCATGGCAGCATTTTTATTCCCCTTTCAGTGGCCTAATATCTATCTACATCTGATGTTTTTCTTCTGGTGTATATCTGGGAAGGGACAAGAAAAACTGTACTTTTATTAGGGGGCTCACAAGGTTTTGAATATTGTGATCCCAACTCAAAACATATTAATTATCATAAGGTATCTCAGAAAGGTATTTCCTCACTTATCCTACATACATCTGTATGCTGTCAGAGCATTCACTCCCTTCATCTGATCCAGCCTGGGATGGGTGCCACAACATAACACTCTCAGAGCTATTCTGAGAGTGTAGCCTTATGGGTCACTGTCCACTGACTGCTTTCAAAAGTCTACCTAAATACCCAGCAACAAGTCTGTGAGATACAATCTTAAAGAACTCATTTTTCAGTATCAGCAGCTTACTCCGATGTTTTCTTGCTTTTGCTTGGCCATTGTTCCAGAATTCATTGTCAGGAGATAGACTCTGAGGACTGAGGATTTTCAAAGACTATTAAACAACGTGGAAAATACCCAAACCAACCAACCAAACAAAAAAGAGCTACCTATTAGAAACATTTAAAGGTGGATTCTGGGAAAAAATACTGCCATGCTACAAGAACAGCATTTCCAAACTGATTTCAGACACAGGATCCACGCCTCCATGCCAGCTTGTTGATTTGGAGAATAAAATTGTTTTGTGATCCTTTACTTAAGTATCCTATATAGAGACAAATGGCTCTCATGTCTGCTCCTATGTCAAGCTGTCAGACAAAGTGCTAGCATAGAAATAAAACAAGTACCAGATTTCCTTTTTTTGCCTGGTTTTAAGAAAAGTACACCAAGAGCACCAAATGAATCCTTATTATGTTACTTGTATTAAAATAAGATTAGTGAGAAAATAGTTTAGCACATGAAAAATTGTTCTTCTTTCATAGATGAGTTTGCAGGCCCTGATAAAGAGACTGGAGAAACTCCTATTATCTTATGGAAATCTTTCTTCATTACTATAATTATTATAAATTTTATTTCTTAGTATTTTTTATCCTTTTTTATGTTGAAAAATGATGGTGGGTGAAGGAATCATACAATCTTTGGTAGAGTATTATTAACCTGGTCTTTTTGAAGCTGTAGTTCAGTCATTGAGCCATCCCTCACCTGTTCATGGAGCTGATGAACCAGACAGGGAAGCCTCCTGCCAGAGCCGAGATGCTTTTTGCACCCCCTGTATCCCCAGTACAAGGCAGAGGACAGGCAGCAAAAGCCTCAGTGCTTTGCTCACAGAGTGTTGAATGAGGGACTTTTCTTCTTTTGCACATGGGTGGATCTGAGGTCAGTGTGGGCTACCCTGGAGTGGCAGAAGTGTTCACATCATGGTCCTGGTAGCCCAGGAGTCACAGCTCAGCAGGAAATCTAGGCAATAGAAATAAATTGGTACCTACAGTAGTAAGAGTCAGAAAGCACTGGTGGGACCCTAAAAGCAGGAACAAGCATGATCTTTTTGCCCTTTCAATTTTGATTGCTAATCCCTGAAAGCTCCTTTTCTCTCTTCTCTTTTTTTTTTTTCTCTGGTGTCCTTTCACTCCCCTCTTCACAGGTCTGTTTTCTCTTTCTGTTTCTCTGGTCTTCATCTTCCTGAAAAGAGCCTG
>JAOXXN010000395.1:126101109-126119897 GCA_026770055.1 Myrmophylax atrothorax
AGCAGATCACTTGGACTGGTTTGCATGATGGTCATTTTGCACAGCCCCCTGTCCCAGAACAAACTGCATGAAGCTCTGATGAAGTGGGATCTCAGTTCAATGTTTCTGAAGTTGACAGCTACGAACAGGACAGCTCTAACGGGACTGTGGCACAAACTGCAAAGGCAAACCTCCACCAGCCTTACTCCAAACTTCTGCAGAGTTGCAATCCAATGACCTTGCTTGGTCAGCAAGAATGAAGTCCATCCTTAACTCACTCAAGTGAAGAGGAAAGTCTCTGCATAGGACCGACTATTTCTCACCTGTGTTAGTAACATGACACTCTGACTTCCCAGTCCACACTTTTCTGCTTTATTTCTGTTCAGGGGGCATAAGTTCAGGCCATTCAGCACCTCCTTCCATCACTGTAATAGCTCATTTTCTGCCTCACCGTCTGTGACATCAGCCCCGATGGACACCTATCACCTATCCCCTTCTCCTAAAGCGGCCTCGGTTCAGGAATATGACTAGACCTTGAAAAACAGTCGACATCTCCTGTGTAGTGTGTGGAGGGCGCCCCGCTCGCTGCGGTGTTTCTGTGCCGGTGCCTGCCCAGCCCTGCTGCCCTCGCTCGCTGCCCCGGTTCCCGCAGCCTGCCCTGCCCTCTAGTGCTGGCCGTGTCGCCTGCCTGTGCCTCCCTCTCCCGCTGAAAGACACTGCCCGTGGCTCTGGGCAGGGATAAGATGCTGGAAAACTCAGGAGGCTCGCAGCACAGCCCGGGACACACTGCCAGCTGCTATGGACCATCTCCGTGTCTAGGGACGGTGAGTGCCTGGAAGCAGAAAACGTAGATTTGGAAGAGGAGGCTGACAGGAGGAGCATGGCTTAAGGATGGATTTAGGCTTGAAAGAGGGACAAAGGGGTAGAGCTGACATGGGAGGGGTAATGCAAAGGGGCTGTCCATGGAAGAGGGAGGCTACAACTCCAGATTTAGCATGCTTCCTCTAACACTAACCCCAAATTTTGCTGCAGCTGAGCTTTGACCCAGACTGCTGAAATTGATCCGCCTGAAGGATGGTGTAAACCCTGCACAGGTTGCCCAGGAAAGTTGTGTAGTTTTCCATCCTGGAAGACATTAAAAAACCTGAGTGGATGTGGTACTGGACAACATGCATTGGCTGGTCCTGCTTGACCAGTGGGATTGAACTAGATGATCTGAAGAAATCCCATCCAACCTAAATGATTCTGTTATTGATGTTTTTAAGCATGGCTAGATTTATCAACATCTGTTAAAATGATTTCTGTAATTCCATTTGCTTGAAAAAATCTATCCAGCAGCATTGGTATGTGTGTCACTGCCTTTGACTGGGTGTTTGTGCATGTATATCTTTGAGACACTCCTTTTAGCCTTACACTTGATGAAGTCTGAGAAAGCTTTTATTTTTTTTTCTTCATGGTTTTGTCATGAGCTTGGTACTAAGAACAGTACTAAGACAAAAAATTTTAGTCCAGAAACTCAACATTTTGGCTTTGACAACTAGAATAATTTATTTGGATGGGTTTTTTTTGTTTGATTTGTTGTTGTCAATGTTTTTGTTGATATTTGGGTTTTTTGTTCTCTTGTTTTGGTTTGGGTGGGTTTTGCTTGTTTGTTTTTTGTTTTGTTGGTTTGTTTTTGTTTTTTTTTTATTCTGGCCATAATTAACAAGGTGGTTCATCACTGACAGTTCTTGGGACCAAATTGTGGTTCCAGTATCTTCCTCACGGGCTTCAGTTGAAAGCTTTGTAGAAGGAGATAACTACAGCCTCATCTGTCTATGCTGAGGCAGGAGCAGCACCTCCCAGGTAGATGTGAACAATCATTTTTTTTCTTCATAAAAAGACCAAACCCAAACAGAACGCCAGAACAGACAGATACAACCTGTAGACCAGGCTATTTGGATCTCATTGAATACATACTATATTTTTGCCTTCTCCCCCATCATATGTCAGAAATTGCACACATCTGGGGATATGATGACAGATGCTGAATCACCAGTGTGAGACATGGAATTTCCAATGTTGTTTCTTGAGGAAATCAATTTGAACTATTTGGAACCTGTATGTAATGTTAATAACATGAGAAACAATCATTATAAAGCTATAAAACTATACAACATAATACCAAAGACAAGTTTGTAATAAGGAATTTTGGTGGTTTACATCCAAGAAAAGCATTAGTCTTAAAAATTGGTTACAAAGTGCCCAGTAAACCTTTATTGTTTTTGTCTGAAAACAAAGTAAATAGGCACTAATGAAGAGTGAGTAAACACATATGCAAGATGACTAACCACAAAAATAATTGCTATCATTATTTGCACTTCTTATCAACAGTAAAATTTATATCTAACTAGTCCTTTCTGTTGTTTGCTTGTATGCGATCAGTGGCAGAAAATTACCCCATTATCACAGGACACAAGGTCATGCGTTCATTTCAATGACAAAGTGTATTATGGTCGCTTGTTTCTGTTCTGGTTACTTATGTTGCCAGTGCAGCCAGGGCCATATTGAACAAGGGGAACAAGAATTGCATTTGATAGCTCCTTGCTAATTGCATTTGATAGCTCCATTTGATAACTAACTTGCCTAGTTACTTTATCTTTACTATCTAATTTTTATAGTAACTTTGTGAGACAAAGTGCCCCCCCAGGTGTTCATTATTACAACAGGATTGCAGTGAGACCAAATTGCTAGAATTTAATTGTATCTAATTATTTTTTTTAACTCTGCAGCTTCTTTTTTTCGTATTGTAAAGGAGCAGTACAAAGAAAACATTCTATATGTTGAATAATCAGGATGTTTAGTTCAACCTGTGAGTTACCACCTCAGTCTGCAGAACTGGTGTTTGGTGGAAGTTTTAATGCTTTTTTATAAGGACAAACACAGTTTTTCAAGCCTACACCTGACCTCTTTCTACCACTGCCAAACACTCAGTACGGAAAGCCACAAAGGAATCCTATCTTTGTTATTTCACCCTAGTTAATCCTTCTTTTGGAAACATTATTTTCTGCTACTTTAGGTGTTTCCTCCAGATGCTCAGAAAACAACTTGCATTGTCCTTTTCTGCTGGTGTGATCTCATCAGCATCAAACTGCTTCTGAAGCAACTAATTCTGAAAAACATTTCCAGGCGCATTAAGGACAAAAATATAATCAGGAGGAGTCACCATGGCTTTGCCAAGGGGAAGTCTTGCTTGGCCAACTTGATGAAGTTCTGTAATGGCATGAGTGACCTGGTAGGTGAGGAAAGTGCAGCAGATACTGTCTACCTGGATTTCAGTGAGGCCTTGGGCAATGTGCCTCGTAAGATTCTTGTAGGAAAGCTTTTGATATGCAGGCTGGATGAGCGGACACTGAGGTGGGCCAAAAACTGGCTGAATGGCCAGGTCCAGAGGGTGGTCTTCAGAAGCATGGAGCCTAGCTGGAAGCCAGTAACTAGTAGTGTATCCTGGGAGTCAATACTGCATTCAGTGCTGTTTAACAGCTTCATTAATGATCCCGGTGATGGAGGCAGAGTATACCAACAGCAAATTTGATGATGACACAAAACTGGGAGGAGTGACTGAAACACCTGATGGTTGTGCTGCCATCCAGAGGGACCTTGACAAGCAGGAGAAATGGGCTAACAGGAATGTCATGAAGTTCAGCAAGGAGAGGTATGAAGTCCTGCACCTGGAGAGAAACAACCCTGTTCACCAGTATATGATGCCCACTGTAAGGAAAGGGTTAATGACATTTGCAGCATATGCTTTAAACAAGTGCTCAGTGGTGAAACTTGTTGCAGAAAAGCATCACAGGTTCCTAGACACAAGCTGCAAATTAGACCTCCCCCACAAGCACTGATTATCTAAGATCCGAGAAAGCTGGATGGTGAAACCACTCCTTCTCTCATCTCTCATGCTAATGAGGGACTGTATAAAGTAACTCCAGAAGTGGAGCAACTCAGACTCCAAGAACAAGAAGCCCCAGGGCACTGAAGGACCAATGGGATGCTGCTGGATTCACAGTGGTGACAATCTTCTGCTTGCACTCTCTCTCTCCTTCTCCCTCTCTCTCGCTCTATTTCTCTCTCTTTTCCCTATACAATTCATTTTACAAAATAACGTCTGTATTGTTAAACCAGCATTTGGTCTTGTTTGCACTTCAATATGGGCAGGGGACTTAAACAATAAATAATAGCCATTCATCTGAAAATACCTAAAAAATACATGCAGGACAGTCTGTTTTAAGGTCTTCCATGATGTACATTTATAAACGGATGTCAGTTTACATGACTAAATTACCATTGTGTCATTTACCTAAGTTAAATCAATGGCATTTTCAAAACAGATGAAACAGATGAAATTTTGTGATTAACAGTGGCCCAGAGACTGTGCAGGCACTCATTCTGTATGGAATGCAGGAGCTGCCATGAGACTCATCTTCATGGCAGTTCATAGGAAGGATTTCTTCTTTTACTGACCAGTGTAAGGCAAAGACTGTGCTCTTTAGCTGGACATTAAAGTCAGAAAAATGCATAATCTTTGACACACTTCATAAGTATTTTCTTCTGAAAATAAGAGAGCAAAGTTTTCCTAAAATGTGACATTTCACGCTAAGAATGTGATATCAATGGGTTGGAAATTCACTGACCATGACTAGAAATGTCTTACCACACTTGTTTGTATTCTGATTGCTGCTGCAAAGATTATTTTTTCTATTAGTTGAGTCAACTCTAGGATATCCCTACTTTTATCTACCCTATTCAGTATTGGAGGGCATCAACTATGAGGGTATTAACTATAAGCAACCATTCTGCACATTCAAGACCCATTACAACTGTCTCCTGTGTTGCTTCTCATCTATTGTTCACCATTTAGTACTGGCTAAATGTCAGACCCAATGGGCCAATTCTAATCCCATCTACCTAAAAATTCATGATCTGTGGTAGAACTATTATTGGTCTCAGAAACCAGGATAAAAATAAAATGTGAGATCAGCCTTGCTGATGTCCTAGAGAACATGAATCTGTTAGAGAACATCCTTAGAATATACATGCCTTAATGACTCAGTTAGAGGTCACATCTCTGAAACCAAAGATAGGGCTGGCAGAACTGTCTTAGCTATGTACTCTCCTTCAACCCCAAACCAAGACATAAGTTAACAAAATAGGAGAATAAAAACCCCAATGTTCCCATATAAGAAGCATTTAAGCTAAACCTAGCAAACCCTTCACTTCAGTGGTGAGCAGAGACAAAAGATTTATTCTACTGCAGTGTGGCACATATATCCGTGATTACTGACTATAGCATTAGTGCAAAATGGTGATTTGATCTGCCCTTTGAGCAGCTACAAAGCTGCCAGTTTATTTCATTATTGTGAGAAAGCTTAGAATTCCCTGTCTGGTGTGGTAGAAGCCATAGGTAGCATTCCGTGTATCTTAGAACTTGTGCTAAAGTTTTCTCAAGCCTCATTTTAAATGCAGTCCATGTGTGTTTTACCCACTTGCAGCCACATTTCACAGAATCACAGAATATGCCAAGTTGGAAGGGATCCAAAAGGGTCATTGAGTCCAACTCGTGGCCCTGCACAGGACCATCCCAAGAGTTACACCACGTGCCAAACAGTATTGTCCAAACACTTCTTGAACTCTGTTGGGGTTAGTGCTGTGACCACTTCCCTGGGGAGCCTGTTAAAGTGCCCAACCACCCTCTGGGTGAAGAGCCTTTTTCTAATTCCAATCTAAACCTCCCCTGATAGCACTTCAGACCATTCCCTTGGGTTTTGTCACTGGTCATCACAGAGGAGAGATCAGTGCCTGGCTCTTCTCCTCCCCTCACAAGGAAGTTGTAACTGCAATGAGGTCTCCCCTCAGTCTCCTCTTCTCCAGGCTGAACAGACCAAGTGCTCTCTGACGTTCCTTATACGGCTTCCCCTAAAGGCCCTTCAATATCTTCACTGCCCTCCTTTGCATGGGCTCTAATAACTTAATGTCTTTTGCATATTGTAGCACCTAAAACTGCACACAATATTCAAGGTGAGGACACACCACAGCGGAGCAGAGCAGCACAATCCCCTCCCTCGACCGGCTGGTGATGCTTTGCCTGATGCCACCCAGGACACAGTTGGCCTTCCTGGCTGCCAGGGCACTGCTGACTCATATTTAACTTGCCATTGACCAGGATCCCCAGGTGCCTTTCCATGGCACTGCTTTCCAGCATCTAATTCCCTAGTCTGTACGAACATCCTGGGTTGCCCCATCCCAAGTGCAGACTCCGTCACTTTCCCTTGTTGAACTTCATATGGTTGGTGATTTCCCAGTCCCCTACTTTGTCAAGGTCTCTCTGCAGAACCTCTCTACCTTCGAGGGAGTCAGCAGCCCTTCCCAGACCTCTGTCATCTGCAGACTTGCTTTGTATCCCTTCCAGTCCTGCATTCAAGTCATCTATGAAGATGTTGAAGAGCACAGGGCCTAAGGTGGAGCCCTGTGGAACCCCACTAGTGAGAAGTCTCCAGTCTGATGTTACCCCATTCAATATCACCCTTACCTGTATCCAGGGGTGCCTGCGTTTGCCATCACCATGGGTGCCACACAGAGGTGGAATTACAACAGCCAGCGTTGAAGGTTGTGTTACTATGTGGCACTGACAGACCAGCTGCTGTAAAGACATTTTTGCCAGAGCACCTGTTGCACAGGCCTGAAAATCTGCCCCAGTGACACTCCCTACAGGAGGGAGGGCATTTTTTTGTTCTCTAAGGCACAGTCCTGAGCCCTTAAAGTCTTCCAGAATGTCTACTACTGAAAATCAGCCAGGGCCTGGCATTAGCTGAGGGCAAGGGCCATATATTTATTTCATGTGTCTGCAGTACCCAAGTACCAACTATAGCTGGGTAATGCCTCATGATTTAAAGTGTTGCCACTATACAAACAGGTGAGTTTGTGAATGACAGATAATTATCTCTGAAATAATGAAACTCCAAACTAATGTGACACTGCCAGATAAATTTATTAACTATCCATCAAAGTGGTCATTCTCCTCTCTGTATCAAGCCAAATGTTCCTCTGAACACTGAATAGCTCTGGCCAGCTACCAGACAAATCATCTGTTTCTCTTTCAAAACTACTGAAACTACAATATTGAAAAAAGAGCACTACCTGAATTCCAGCTGAGATCTAAAATATGGTGCAGAAAATTGGACCGGTGAGTCATCATTTATCTATTTTATTCTAAATTAATTTCATACTAAAATGAATACACTCAGGTAGGCACAGTAACAGGATGTTGGCACTTTTGTCCCTGAGGGAACAGTGACTCAGTTATGACCCTGCTTTCGTCTGAGGCACAGATAAATCTGTAGCTGATGCTATGCAACATAGAGAGCTGAGTCAGAAAGAAGGCTCTAAACAGATCTGTATTTTGCAGCCAGAAGGTGATGAGATCACACCAGCATGCGAGGACAATTTTCCAAATATCAAATAATTTTAGTGCCACAAATAAGAAATTGAGAAATGCCTTTCAGGCAGCTCTGCATTCAAATGAGCTGGTCAATACCTTTATTTAAACACAGCTGTGCAAAAGCTTGTGTTAACTTTACCCTAAGACTTTGGTTCACATCATACTTGCAGTCATGTGATATCATTGTTATCCATTTTTCACAAAAAATGAGCAAGCATATTTGTATGGCATACTAATGTGAGCAAAAATATCAACCTTATCTTAGTTGTACAGTATCCATTAATTAACTTGCGACATGGGAAATTTTATACATAACTGTACAAAACCACAAAAAATGTCTTTTAACTGAAAGAAATGAAGCTTCACATTCCCACTGTACTAGACAGCATATTTAAATTTGAGCATTTACTTAGGTCAAATTTCAGTGGACAAGAATTATTTAAATAAGAGAAACAATTGCCAGAAGTTGAATTTAACAAATTTGCCAGGTGTCATTTGCCCGTAATGAAGCTGTGTTCGGTGTCACCAGTCACCTCCCTATTTTCTATGTGCCTTAGGATAGTTCCCAAGAGGATTTGCTCCATGATCTTGCCAGGCACAGAGGTAAGACTGACCAGCCTCCAGGTACCTAGGTCTCCTTTTTTTCCCCTTTTAAAAAATGGAGGACTATATTTCCACTTTTCCAGTATTTGACAAGCTCACTGGACTCCTGCAAGTTCTCAAATACAATGCACAAGGGCTTAGCCGTTTCCTGTCAGTTCTCTCAGGGCCTCCAAATACATCTCATCAGATCCCATGGACTTGTGAACCTTCAGGTTCCTTAGATGGTCTCAAACTACATCTACTCCTACAGTAGGTGGTTCTTCATTATCCCAGCCCCAGCCTTTGCCTTCTACAACTTGGGTGGTCTGACTTCAGCAGTTGCCAGTGAAGAACAAAGCTGAAAAGCCATTGAGAACCACAAAACATTCTCCATGTTCTGAATAAGCAGTTCTTCCATTTCCTTCCAGAGGAGGCCCACATTTTCCCTAGTCTTCCTTTTATCACTGATGTACCTACAGAAGTTTTTCTTTTGCTCCCGACATCCATGGCCGGATTTAATTTTGTCAGGGCTTCAGCCTTCCTGACCTGATCCCTGGCTGCTCAGACAAGTTCTCTGTATTGTTTGCCCGTGCTGGCCACCTGCTGTTTTTGCCTGACTTTTCTCTTTGTCAGGATGCATCTCTCCTAAACTCAGAAGAGGGGATTCTTGAATATTGATCAGCTTTCTTGAGCCCCTCTTTCTCCCAGAGCTTTATCCCATGTTACTGTACCAAGCAGATCCCTGAAGAGGCCATGGTGCTCTCCTGAAGGCCAGGGTAGTCAGCTTGGCATATGTATGTCCTGCCCTGAGGGTCTCAAACTCCACTATTTTATGGTTACAGCAGCCCAGGCTTCCTTTGAGCTTCATAATCTCCTCCAGATGCTCTGTGCATGTAAGAACAATTCCAGAGTTGCACCCTGATGACTTAAATCTTCACAGGCACACTTGTATAGCCTCCTAGGAAGGAAGTTCTAGACACTGACCTAGACTCCACTTCTAACTCCTGACCACAATCCCTGTTAAGTAGCCGTCTCTATGTTGTACTAACATTTTTTCCTCATTAAAACCTAGAGGTGTTGGAATATGGAAATTTTCCAATTTTTAATAGTTTTAATTAAACCTTTTAATTACTTGTTTTAATTAATATTATGCCTTAAATTACTCTTAGACAGCTCTTAGCAAAAAGCTGTCATAAGCTACATTTGTGAGAACATAGCTTGGGAAAATTACTAAAACTGTAAGTTTTGCTGAACTAAATTTGATATGCTTCAATGAACAAAGTCTGGGAAAGAAAGATATATTGTTGAAGTGGAACAACTAGAAGGACATTTTGCAAAAACCAGAAGATAAAGAAGACGAACAAAGGCTTAGTATTTCTGTTGGGGAAAAGACCAAACATATGGACTAACCATTACAGAAAATGAGAAATTAATAACCAATAGAATGTAGAATACTAACTGATGAAAGATAATTGTCATTTAGAACCACTGAACAATAATATCTTTGTTTTCTGAAGTGCATAAATAGGTAAAAAAATATTATTGACATCTGTATGGGTACTGGGATTCTGTCAGTGTTTCACACACACCTCTGCCCAGAAATAAAGTAATGCCTTGCTTTCTAACACTATGAAGAAGGTGGCAGAGAGTTTTATTTATCTTGACACTTTTGGAGTATTTGGCAACAGAGGGAGACAGTAAACACTGACTCTACATTTATAGTGTGTACTTGTTTGAAATCCAGGACACAGCAAAGTTTTGAAACAGGATACAATCCAGCCTTGAGCAGAGACCGGCCTAGTCTGGATATCAGCCCCTCTCCTGATGTCACCCAGCTAGAGCAGTTCATGCTGAAAATATGTCAGGGAAAAGTAACCAGGACAAAGCTGAGGACCAGCTGCAGGTGTCTTGTCTCACACTGAACCAGCTGCTGGGTCTTCCAGCTGCATTGGTATGGGGTTCCAGCACTGGCACCACAGGTTTAACTGCCCAGAAAGACTCACTTGAGATTTGCATTTAGCTAGAGCTTTTCTGTGCTCCCAGAACCTCATAGAAGGAGAAACAGCCTCATATCTTACTACTACTCACCCACAGGACTGACACAGGTTTCAAAACCCTTACACACCATGTGGGGAAAGTCATAGACATATGACAAAGCATAGGACAATATCTCTGCAAAGGTTATGGCTTCTCCCCCTTTAGAGGAGCCCACACACTGTTTTTTTGCCACTTTTCTCCATACTGAGGATGCTGAGATGCATCCTGTTCTTGAGACAGAAGGTCTGACACATCTGCAGTCAAACTAGGGATTGACATCTGGGTTGCTTTCCTGGGGCAACCATGGCAATCTTCCTTTGGAGGAGCATTTCACCAGGGCAGAGCCTTGCAAACAGTGACTCAGTGTTGCATTAAGAAGGCCTCATTCCTACACCCAGAGTTCCAGGTCACAGAAATCAGAAGTTACTGCTGTGACATGCTGACTAGTATTGAAAGCTGTCTGAGAACACCTGGAAAGCTTCACAGCACAGCTGCTGGCTTCAAGGTGCCCTAGCAGTAATGGGTGAGTTCTGGAAGCAACTTCTATTTTATTAACATTATGTTCCACTGTGGTGGCAATAAGGGTGGCAACAAGTTGCCTGCAGCCAATCTCCTCCTCCTCAAGTGGTTTCTCTCCAATGCTCGCCATGCATATCTCATCTGGCACCTTTTGTCTTTTTTTCTGCACTGTCTGCTAGAGAGCAGGGCAGTCCAGGATAGCTCAGTGCAAACTGATCAAACCAGACAGCTCAGTGTGCTAAGTCCTAAAAGCATCGTAGTGTCGGCTGGCTCAGTGGCTCAGCCTAAGGAAGTGTTTGTGTCCTGTAAACCTGGATTGATAGAAGGAGGCAATGAGGGATTATGCTGCTCAGGTTTTGGAAAGGGCTACACCATAGCAACCCTCTGTTGAACCTTACTGCACATCAAAATCTCTGCAAATTTATTCATTGAGGTTATTACACATAGTTAGCAGAAACCAAGCAATACTGTAGTCACTTCAGGTAAGAGTTGCCTTTTCTGTGCTATAGCCAATTCCTTTTGAATTGCATTTCCTAAAAAAAGAGGAACCATGCCACACCTATCCTTACCTTTGTGGTTCCATCAGTGCTTTCTGAATCTACCATTGTAAGTGTTGATTTATTTTTATTGGCTGGATTTCCCAGCTGAGCTCTGACTCCTGAGCTACCAGGGGCATCGTGCAGCCCTGGCACCTTCTTGGCAGAGGCAAGGAGAGGTGAAAAGATGTTCCTGTGCCCTGCTGCTCTTTTCAGCATATTTCACTCATATCATAATTTGTAACTCTGTAAACAACAGAGTTTTCAGTTCAGTTGTTGAACTTAATAAAAAAATTAGCTGAAATCAAATATTTTGAAGTTTTCTGACAAAATTCAGTTTCTGTCTGAAAAAAGACTTTCTAGCTTGTTTCAGGATGAGAGAGGTATTAGGGGATTATGATTCCTGAAATTATCTTCATGCCTATCCAATTTTAAGAAACAAAAAAACAAACAAAATGCTTTAGAATGAAAAAGTGGGGGGAAAAAACAAAATGTCAAACCAAAACATTTTAGCTTGTTTTGAAGTCCTGTTTCAGTTTTCAGAAGACCAAACCAAACTGATAAATTAAGTGTTCCAAATCTGTCCTTCCATGCACTTTTCAGTGAGAAAAAGTGTTGTGTAGAAATTTTGAATCAGCTGAAGTTCACTGATGTGTTTTCTCTTATTTGTCAGTTGTGTCCCATTTCCATCGTTATCTATAAAGCACAGCCCTCTGTATATGGTTAAACAGTGTCTGAAAAACTGGGGTTTTGGCCTCTTACTGTGGCTCATGTGCCAAGCATCAGATATGCGTAGTCCTGCACAAAAAGCCCAGGGAGCAGACTATTAATGCTGCATCTGTATCTTCCAGCTCTTCAAAAAGGGAAGACAGTTCCAATGAGGGAGACACTGATAGAAAGCTGAAATGTTTCAAATGGGGTACTCCAGAGTGGTTTCTGTTCCCTGTAAAAAAATGTTCTGTTTTACAGATATGATTATATACTCATTGGAGTAGACACTTTCCCACTTTCACCCAGTAGAAGTCACCCTCTCCCTATTTTTTTTCCTCTGGGGATAATTATTTTTTAACTGAGTGTATCTATGGGGAAGAGTTTCAGAAATAGAATATAAGAGAAATCTGTTTCCTGACTCTCTAAACTGCTGATGAGGCCTCTTTACTGAGAGAAGGATAAGCCAAGTTCAGGTTCCAGTCCTGAGCCACGCAGAATAGTTTTCTTCTTCAGAATTATTGCTTTACTCAAAAATAATCTATATGCTATTTGCTTATGTGTAGAACCTATGTTACAAATAATGTTCCAAGTCTCATCTACAAGGGCTAATTATCTCCCCTCTCCCTGTTCCCTGCAAAAAATGTGTGTAGGTATATGGGAGATCAAGAACGGTATAAAGCCAAAGGGAATTCAAAACTGTTAATTTGATTTTTGTCAGTAAAATTATAAATGAGCAATTGCTCAATGCATTTTGGCAGATTTTCTTTTATTCCAGAATTTTATCACGTAATAATGATGAGCTGGAATTGCCTCCCCCATAGACTGGGCTTCAGGGTTTCAGAGATAGGTATCTTTCATTCGTGTATTTAGCTGGGTGTATGGTGGCAACACCTTCAGTCATGAGGCATTACTCAGCTATAGTTGGCACTGGGTACTGCAGAGACAAGAAATAAATACACAGCCCTTGCCCTCAAAGGACTTACTACCTGGCCCTTGCTGATTTTTAATAGTAGACATTCTGGAAGATTTTAAGTGCTCAGGACTTTGCCTTAGAGAATAAAACAATGCCCTCCCTGTTGCAGGGATGTGTAGAATAGTTGTTTGTAGTTGATGAAACTGAAGAGGGTAGATAAAACAAGGGGTGTACTAGACTTGGTTAAACTAAAAGACATAAATGTCTGCAGCAAACAAGTGGATAGAAACATTTTTGGTCATGGTCAGTGAATTTCCAGCCCACTGATACCACACTCTTAGTGCGAAATGTCACATTTTAAGAAAACTTTGCTCTCTTATTTTCAGAAGAAAATACTTATGAAGTGTGTTGAAGATTATGCATTTTTCTGACTTTAATGTCCAGCTAAAGAGCACAGTCTTTGCCTTATACTCGTCAGTAAAACAAGAAACCCTTCCTATGAACTGCCACGGGGATGAGTCTCACGGCAGCACCTGCACTCTATACAGAATGAATGTCTGAAGAGCCTCTGGGCCACTGTTAATCACAAAATTTCATCTGTTTTGAAAATGTCATTAGTCTTGATCAGGGGTTAATAAAGGGCCTGAAAGAACTTGAAAATAATTGCTCCTTGTTTTCACTTCTGTGTTGTCTGTTTAAACTTAGGTAAATAGTGCATGGTAATTTATTCTTGTAAATTGGCACCCATTTATAAATGTGCATTGTGGAAGATCTTGAAACACACTGACCTAAGCGTGTTTTCATATGTGGCTTTGGTAGGGATTCTTCACTGGAGCATAACCTCTGCCATCAGATCCTGAACTCCACATCTGTGCCCTGTGGCTCTGTTTCTCATGGTGTGTGTTGCTCTGAGCCTTGTACACCACACTGAAGGTTAGGAGTGCATTTTCCTCGGTTTTCTGTGAACTTCCAGCACTGTCAGGAGTATCTACTACACTTCAGTGCCAAAGGGCTGGATTTATACATGAAATTCCTCTTCTCACCTTCATCTTCTCCCAGGTAAAAAGTTACAGGATGAGAGGAAATGGACTGATGTTGTGCTAGGGGCAGTTTAGATTAAATAGGAAAATTTTCTTCATTCACAAGGCTTGTCAAGCAGGTTGCTGGAGCAGACTACCCAGGGAAGTGCTGGAGTCACCATCCCTGGAAGTCTGCAAAAAAGTGTGGATATAGCATTTGAGGACATGGGTTAGTGGGGGACACAGTAAAGCCAAGCTGATGGTTGGGCCTGGTGAACTTGGTCTTTTCCAACCTTAGTGATTCTATGATTCTATCTGCAATGTCTTTCTGAATGAGATCACAGAATCACAGAAATTTTTAGGGTTGGAAGGGGCCTCTGGAGATCACCTAGTCTTACCCTCCTGCCAAGGCAGGTTCACCTAGAACAGGTTACCCAGGAATGCATTCAGGTGGGTTTTGAATGTCTTCAGAGAGGGAGACTCCAAGACCTCCTTGGGCAGCCTCAGGGTAAAGATTAGGGGACAGCCTCTTGGATCTAACCAATGGGGAGAATTTGATGGGACATTATTCTGTGAGTGTGTGCACATGGATTGGGTGGAAGACTGGTGATGAAATCGGAGGACGTTTCTTGTGGTGTCCCATTTCTGTGTTGATGCTGCAGAGCTCAGTGCCGGTGCCCCAATGAGAGCTCTGCCCAGCCCCGCTCCCGCTCAGGCACGGGCTGGGCTGGGCTGGGCTGAGCTTGGCTGCTCTGTGTCCTGCTCCAGCAGTGTCCTGCCCGCACCTCAGCCCAGGCACATTATGAGTTGTGGGGAGATATAATCAGCTTGTCAGCTGAAAGCAGGGAGCAGATTAATAGGGATTTGAACTCGCTACAGAGGGAATTGGAGAGGACGTGCACAGGCTTTTGCAATGTGTTTATACTTGGTATAATCTTTCCTCCCTCGCTTATGCGCTTTGGATTTAATAGCACAAATGCAGACCTTTGCCTTCACCTTTCATAGAAGCTTCTCATCACTGGAGAGTTGTTGTCACTGTTACAGCTCCATGCAGTCACAAGACCCACTGCAGCAGAGACAGAACATAAACCATGTTTATATGCACATCTGAACAGCAGTAATAACGCAGGCAGGCACAGGCAAACGAAGACGAGACTCTGTGGTCTTCTTGGCTCAGTCCTAATTGTGCATTTCCCTGCGGCCCTTCAGATGCTCTCACCTAATTGGCATTCCATGTGCTAGGCACACTGTATCCAAGTAGTTAAATTTCCGTGATGAACCAGAAACAAACCTTAAAAATTCTGTCAGAGGCAGAAAAAAGATTCACTGGTATTAGATGGCAGGGTTTAAAATGTAAAACCTGAATCAGCGGAAAAGCTCGCAAGTCTTTTCTGCTACAGGTTGAAGGGCCAAAAAGTCATGGACATGTAGTGGTTCTGAAACTCACATTGTAGGTCCAGCAGGGCCAAGCTTCCAGACCTGTTATAGCATATTCTGCTGTGTTTCAGGGAGTAAACAAGAGACAGCTTTATCTGACACACTTACTTAAACCTGTATCCAATCCTGTCAAATCTCAGAAGCTCAGCAGGGTCAGCCCCAGTTAGTACTTGGATGGGAGACCTCCTGGCAATACCAGGGGCTGTAGGTTCTAGTCCTGAAGACTTCACTGTCACTGTCCAAGCTTTCTCAGCCATGGCAGACGAACCTCAGGAGTTAAAGGGTGGGGCCAGTTTTGCACACCTAGAGTGCCTCACCTAAATAATCCATTGCGCAGGCTTGAAGGACACACCCATGTGGGTACAGCCCTTCCCAAATCTTCGTTCACGAAGCCCCGCCATACAATATACAATATACTTACAGCCTATCATCTGAGAACAGAAAAAGGAATCAAGATGAACCCCCAAATAACGGAGGAACTATTTCTATTCCGTGTCACATTTTACATAACTTCAGGAATAATTTTGAGTCAGCATCTCCTTTGCACAATATAGATCAATTTAACATTTATCCAAACTGAATAGTGTCCTTAGTAAAGCTGTAGCAAGCATTTCCCTCCAGTTGCTTCCTGGCAGATCCCAGCAGCAGTGGCAGGGGATTACAGATGTTGTCCTCTTGAGACTGCTTTCAATTGCCAGGTTGCAAAGGTGGGCAAGAAGAAACCCAAGGAGAGACAGGCTGCACCTGGGGCTGGCCAAGTTACTACCTTCAGTTGTCATCAGGAGCAAACCTTGACATACCATAAAACTTAAGAGGTGGAGCTCTTTCTAAAACTTTTATTTGCATTTAATGCCAATTTTTACATAGTGTGATTTCTTGTGTATGACTTTTTATCCTATACAATGTCTTCCCTACCTCCTCGAAATCTGTGATTTGGGCCTCAGTGAGATATTTATTACTGCTTCGCCTTTCTTTATCAAAATAGAAAGCATGCTATATTATTTTTTGATTAACTGATTTGATGTGCTCTGTTCACCAAGTTTTTGAGAATGCACCAAAGATGGCCTATACTAATTAATACCTGTTAATGTCAACACAAGGTGAAGTCTGAGAGTGACTGAATGCAAACACATGTATGTTTTTATTGACAGTGGTCATCTGATGCATTATTTTATATGTGTTTTGCTTAATTTCCATGTTATGTAGGAGGCCTATAAAGAAATGGACCTGCTGTAACTGTGACTAGGCATTTCTCTGCATTCTTTGCATTGCTTTTACATTTTATGGGGAAAATTCTTTCTTTTTGTATCTGCATACTGTTGTGGGGTTTTCTTCTGTTAGTATCAATTTTTGTTGAATTCTCTTAACAGACATCATGTAATAAAGATACTTCTAGGTTTATATTCCAAGGCTCTGATGTTTCCTTGAATTTTCATGAAACTTTTTTCCTTCTTTATCAATATTTGTTTCTTTGTAAGCTTAAAACTATACAACAAAACAAAATATATATTAGGCAAATAAATAGAGCAAGAATAGCCAGAAAAATAATACAAATTACAACAGGACATGGTGAAATAATTAACCCTAAGTTCATGAAACTGAAGTTCAACAAAGGCTTGCAGGCAGCGTGCCTAGTAGCAGTTATATAATAGCAATAGTTTGTTGCCTTCCTGCAGAGCCCTTCTTTTTTTTTTTACCCTGATAAAATGTTTAGCACACCTTGTACAGCACTGCAGGGGCTTAAGCACGAGCTCATTGTTTCACTGTTTGTACCTCCCTTCTCCAAATGCCTGGAATTTCTGGTTTCCCAGCAACCTCAGGGCCGTCCAAATCCTGCACTTTGCAAGATACAGCTATGACTGTATGGTGGTTTAGGGATGAAAAGTCATGGTGCTTCAACCTGCAAAAAAGAACAAAGAGTGAAATCTGCAGACTGCAGTACCTGGATTTCTTAAGAGTGGGTCACAGAGAGCATTTCAGCCATCGTGATTAATTAGTTTGCAACCACTTTATTGACTCGATCTTGCTTCTACTCATCCTGTTTTCTTGGACATTTCCCAGGCAACCCAAGGCTGTCATCCCTGATATCTATGGGACTGAAAACTGACATATTTAACAGACCTACATGTGATGGTCTGAGTTTTTCTGCACCCACTGTCTCACACTATTTTTAGAAAATTATTGCCTTCACCAAACAGGACTTATGCATGCAAAATTCCAACACTGGTATTATAATGCAGTGGTAGTACAACACAGGAAGGACATAGCGGTGGAAATTTTTTTCACTTTCTGGTTGGAAAGCATGTAGAATTGTGGGGACCAGCAGGGCTAGGAAAGGAAAAGTGGTTTGGTAAGGTACTTGCCTGTCTTTTCCTCATAGTTAAAGCTAAATGTTTCATATGGGAAACAATAACCTTCATGAGAATAGCCATTAAATATCCTATAATCTCTGGTATCAAAACTTTTTGTACAGAAATACAGACAACTTTTGTGACAGCAGTAAACTTCATTCAATTAACAGTACAGCTTATGGAGCTTTCAGAGTCTTGTGGTTCTTCCTCTCCCACATCACCTCAAGTTTCATTCCTCCCCTCTGAAAACTGTAAGATATCCATTTTGGAGCAGAATGTTGGAAAAAAATTATTAAGCATATTGTTCCTGGATAGATGGCATAATGACCTCACATGATTGTAGGCTGCTATTCAAAAACATCCTCTGATTGAAATCAGACTTTCTAGAGAATGATAGTGAGAGAGTTTGTGTTCCACACTTTCGATAGGACCTTACCAAAAGTTGTAGAAGGGCTCATGATGTGTGTAAGAGACAAAGATTTCAGTGACATCCTTAGCCTCATGCTGCTGCACGTTGATCAGCTAAAGTCATTGGTACAGCAGCCTGTAGAGACTTAGCTGCATCTGGTGTTTCAAGACCATGACAAAATGCTTGGAGCTTCTGCTAATGTCATCCTTTCAGGGCCATTCTTTCCAACTACCTATGAGAAATCTATTATGCTTCCACCATCAGTGAGTTTCAGGTTGGGAGTCTTCCTTGACTTGAGAGGGCAAGAATTAATATTAATTATGAAAGTCTTTGAGAAAAAAATAAGATTAACCAGCAGTATGGTATGTCTATACACTTTTCAGAAAACAAAGGAGTGCCAGGAGAAATGAATAGCCAGTTTGTACAAGGCCTGAAAGACACAGAAATGTCAACCATCTGCCTAATCCTGGTTACTTTCTCTCTACTACACTTAAACTGAGAAATTATGGAGGGAAAAAAGGCAGGCTTTAGTTTTCTAACTCAGTTATATTTATATTCTCATAAGATTATTTTTCTAATTTGGACTGTATTATCCATAAGGTATGTCTGCTAACTCAGGCTGCTACCATTCCAGACATATAAAGGCTTTGACATCTTAGTTGTGGGATTGGAGTATAAATGTCATTAACAGGAAAAGTGCTTGCAATGTAGACAAGTCTTTTATCGGAAGAGTTTAGATGTCCTCCCAGAAGATTCAAAAGCTGCATGTGAACTGTGGAAAATGAAAGGGAGAAATTCGGTAGAAATGGTATATTTAATTC
>JAOXXN010000395.1:126139492-126162648 GCA_026770055.1 Myrmophylax atrothorax
ACAACTTTGTTTGTCCATCACTGGATCTCAACATAGGATGGAGACTATGTCCAATATGCAATATTCAGTACACTAAGCAGTCACTGAGATTAGTATTTAGCTATTAGAAATTAAACCAACTGTTACTTTCAGGAGAATTTTAATGCTTCGAACTTGGTCCTTAAAGTTGTTGTCAGCCTACTGAGTGTGAAATGTGAGGGCTGAAGGCTGGTCAGAGGCTTAGTACAGCATCATATGATTTTCAGAGAATCTCCATTTAAGAGACTACATGAGACATAAGCTCCACTGGTCCCAGGGAGTTGTAGGAATGTTAAGAACCTAAATGACTTTGTATCTTTAAGCAGGTCAGAGTCTTTCTGGCTGCTGCCCAGTCTGGATGAAATAGTTCAGCTGAGGTGAATTGGAGCCACTGACCTGCTGCAGATACACGTCTTCAGGCCTTCTGCATTTTGGCAGTTGTTTCATTCTGGTCTATCTGTGTGGAACACCCTTGTTGCCTTATCAGGCTAAACTTCTAGCAAGGTCAGAGTAGGGGGTTTTTTCCTTAATGGTGAAACCAATTTCTTTTCTCATGGTGAAACTGATTACAGATGTTTTCTGCAGGTATGAACCCTACAGTCAGATGCTTGAATTGCTCTTCTTGCTTGTCATGATAGAACATCCTAGGAGGAATGTCTGCAAGAGATAACATAAGGAAGGAAACATCTCACAAACTGTGACTGTGTACTTCACATTTCACAGAAGTGACAGCTCACCCTAACTGAACTCTTCAGTCAGATGAGGAAGCCCATCCTTGCATAAGAACAAGGCTAATCTCTGAGCATCCTCATGAGTCTTTTTTGTGTCACTAATAGTGCATGGTACTCAAGATTTTTTTTTCCTCAAGTAGTGCTTCATCTGCTTTGTTTCTTCAAGTGCTGTTTTCTGTCATACAGATTTCTGTGTATACACAAAAGCTTACAATCTATTAGCATTAATGTGTATACTATGCATATATTTACATACACATATACCCACAATATCATATACACATGCTCATCTATACTGTAGGCTGATACAAAATATTGGTTTTCTTTGTGCTAAACAATGTATGTGTGAGAGGGCTCTCCTCCAAGGGAAATGCTTGAAATGTCCTGCTGCTAGGTTTTTGTTGGGTGGAATCTTGATTAAAACTAATTTCCCAAGTTTGGGTCTTTGGACATCTACTGTGCTCTAGTGGAACCCATTATTTCAGATACCAGAAGGAGCTCTGCTGTCAGTGATTTTCATTTGAAGAACACTTTCTCATTCTCCATTTTCTCAAAGTAACAAACTTGGTAGGTTTTTTTTTTGCCACACTAATTTGTATGACAGGAAGGAATTCATTCTAACTCATCAAACAATCTTGCGATTCAGCCATTTTGATTTTTTCATTGACATGTTTATTGCCTGATGAGGTTTATTAGTCTTCTATTCTCTGTAGAGAGAACATCCCATAGGAGCTAGCTAAATTCCACAGTACTCCTACAAAAATTCACTGATGTGGGTGCTAGCACTTCCTGAAAAAAGGTATGAAGTGTTCCACAGTATTTTTTAAAAGGCTGTTCTGTTTGACATGGGAAGGATATCTGCCCACTGACCTGCCTCTAAGTAGAACAGTGGAGTGTGTGACCTCAGTAAGCAGCTTGCCAGATGCAACAAAATGCCCTTTGATTTTTGTGTGTTTTCAAATATCCCAAGAAAGAGTAGTGGAGTTAAATAAGCTTCCCCTTCTGTATTCAAGGAATACCACAGTCAGTGTAAGTCCCGTCAGTGGAACAGTTCATGTGGTTATTCGACTTTCAAAATTAGTGATGCTAATACTTACATATTTAGACCATATTATAAGATCACTTAATAACAGCGTAATGTAATTGTGGGATGTTAATAATAGACTTTTTCCAGTAAAGGGTAGAAAGCAGAATGGTAACAGAAAAAAGCTACCATTTCTTAGAACCTAAGCAAAGTAGTTCCAAATTAGTCCCACTGTGACATTTAAAATAACTGTCAAATAGTTAAAAAAAAAAGGTAATTTCAAGCTGTTACTTCTTGGGCTGTTGCACATCTTTGGAGACCAGTTTGTGTCGAACTGTGTTGAATAGATTGAATCTATGAGAAAAGAATGTGTTTTTCAGCTCAGCTTGTGCTGTCTTCTGACAGCATTGCATCTGAAGCTGTGCTGTAGAACAAAAGGGAGCACAGCTACATACGTATTTTCAGAACGGTTTTTACTAGTATTAATTTCAAAAAGAAGGGAGCTAATGATGAAATGCTCATATATGGATCAGAACTTCCCCATCTTTTTAAAAAGGGAGTGGAAAGGTTGGAATTACCTTCTCAGTGTCGTCTGAGTTGATATTCCTGTCACATGGAACAAAGACAGGGAAGTTCCTGGTGTGAATGTTGTTCTGATCCTTGATGAACTTTTACTTTGTGAAGACTGGTAGCATCTATTCATGGTTTAAAAGGCTGGTGCTGGAATAAAACCAATACCTCTAACATTTCTACTTTGCCTTTTAAGTCTAGTTTTAAATTCTTCTTTGGAAAAGCTGAGAAGTATTAAAAATAAAATAACTGCTTAATGTAGGCTAGAATAAGAAAGGCTGTTCTGTAATTAAGCCTGCTGAATTTGTGTTCATTTACACTAATCTAATTATTACTTTCTTTGAATGCTGTGCTGTGAGTCAAAATAAGCTAGTGCTGGATTTGAGAACCACAGAGTAAGAAAAGTAAGCGAAAACTGCAAAGAGATTTTTGTGCATCTTTTGAATTTTATGAGACTATAGCAAGCTTTGTGTAGACAAATAACACTGCAAATGGATTCAAGAATATTGCATGGTTCTGCTTTTCAGCATGCTTTCCATTGATTAATAACAGCAGATTAACCTGTGCTACGCTAGTGCTTTCTGAGGTTGAGGAATGGTGGAACCTCAGTCCATTTGTACCTGCAACAAGCAGCAAGACCATGAGCTAAAGGAACTGAAACTGATACATCACAAACCCATGGCATTACTTTTAAATGAAGCAAGATATCGTGTGGATTAAATGATTTTTGGATCTGTAAAGACATAGCCACCAATTTATTCATTTCTAAAAGGAACTAACGCACTTTCACAGTCGCCTTTCTGAAAAAATCACGCTGATTTGTAGTGCCGTGTTTAAAACAGTTATGCTTCTTGGCAACTAAAACATGTAGAAACATAAAAGCAGAATAAGATGTTTCTATTTAATTATTATAAGTAGCCATTCTTTGGATCACATAGCTTGGCAATAGGTAGGACAAGTCCTGGTCTGTTGACTGTTCAGTGTTGGCTACAGTATTGGAAAGTACAAAGGCTGCAGTAGAACACGCGTTCACATTTTTCAAATAGAAGTACGTGTTGGGAAACTTCTAAGTATATTTTCCAAAGCAACACCAGGCAAATGCTGTATTTGTCCTCTGAACCCAAATTTTGCATGTATAAGGCACACCAGGGAAACTAATGTGGTTTTTTTAAAATCTTACATTTAATTTTCATGTATTCCAGTTTTTTAGTGAAATCCTTCTGACCTCATTGCCATATGTCCATGGCTGTTGTACTTGCTTGCATATAATCAGAATTATTCAAACCTGTACATACAGTGACCTTTTTCAATCAGTTTTGGTGTGTGTTTTCACACATGCACGTATTATGCTAGTGTCTAGACTAATTGCAAACTGAGAGAAAAGCATCTTTATTCCACAGAACCATTTTGTGGCGCATACACAGAGCACACTTACATGTAATATCTGATGTCAACACTCTTCTGTCACTTTATTGCATCTATATTTATTTATATAGAGAGAGAAATTAGTCTCTTAAAAAATCTAACAGTTCAAATTACATTATTTTATTTTTAAATATTAATACCTTAAAGATTAATTGTGAGTTTGAATTTGAGATGCTTGGAATAAAGGAAAATAACCCAACCAAACCACAAACCAGTGTGAAACCTTGCTCTGGTGACTTAGATAAATAGCTCTATTTAATAGAACTATTTGTTATTGTTCTGTGCTTTATGCTGCACTGGAGGAGAAATTGTCTGTGCCTTGGGCATTTTCCAGTAGTAGGGCTTGATCCTGCATATCATAATGGTGATTGGTCACAGTTTAAGTGGAAGAGTAAAACTAACAAGCAAAATAAGGGAGCTCAGGGGACCTCACTTCTGTATAATTGAAAGTGTGGCTGGGCACTCCACTCTTAAAGCAGTCCCATAGCACGAGTAATGCCAGATAATGGAGACTATAAATAAACAACTAATTCTTAATCCATTATTTAAAAAATCTTTTTGTGCAGGCATTGCCATTTTCACCGCAATGGGAGGAAAAGAGATTTGAATTCACATCTCTGCAATGCCTTGCCCTGTGCCTAGCACTTTACCTGGCTGCCACCCACGACTAACAGGTGTTTAGGTTTAATTTGGAACCAAAAGCATTTCACCCAATCCCATCTGCCACAGGATTTGCAGGATTAAGGCCTAAATGGATGAAGAGTCTAAAATGAAAGGACAGAGTACAATAGTACATGAAAGATGATTTGGTCTTCAAGGGTATTTCCTTTGAATAACTTCATGGCCCTCTTACAAAGGCCTTTATCTGCTTGGTGACAGAAAAGTTACATCTTCCATCATCACTTGTAATAATAGCATGCCTGTTAAATTGCTGATGAGATGCTCACTGTAAAATCACTTATGTTTTTACGCATTGATTACTGATTTTGGTGTATTGCAGTAATGTACCATTGAAGATGATCTGGAGTAGCATGGCAGCATGCAATGATCTGTGAATCACATGGAAGACTTGAGATGGCTGTTCCAGTTTAAAGTGAGACTCGATAACAAAGGTTATGGGAGTTGCTAATAGAGTCTCTTCATTTTGCAGTGCTGCAAGGAGGAGCGCTGGATGGAGTCTACAGGCTGGTACAGTTTCACATTCACTGGGGATCCTGTGAGGGCCAAGGGTCAGAGCACACTGTGGATGGTGTGAAGTATGATGCAGAGGTAGGACATGCTTTACCTTCTCCAGTCTTTTGTGTATAAAGAGTATTTATTTTTTTAAAGTATTCCATCACAGTAGCAACTTCTCTGTGGATCTTCATAGGAGGAGGTTACCATAGAAGATTTGCCACAATGCCACCTTAGAACCTATTCCTTGCAAAAGCAGAAATTAGAATTAGAATGGTATTTAATTTCTTAGCTACTTCATGCCAAAGAGAAGCAGAAAACCCCACATTAATTATCCCTGTTTTCCCCCTGATTTCTCAGTGTCTTTTGAAAACTATGAAGGAATAGAATTTCAGCACCTCTGTACACACACATCTCCTTTTACTGACTTCAATTTTTAACATCAGAGGCATTTATATAAGCAGCAGAATAATATTGGGGCAGGCAGGGCAGGCAGCCAAGTGAGATCTTGTAAGCACTCTTTGTGATGCCCTTGAGGCTTCAGATGTCCCTTAGACTCCTTAAGACTGTCTTACAGTCTGACTACAGAAATTGAGTGATTTTAGTGCCTTGCATCCCATCTTTCCATGTCCCCTGTTTAGAAATCTACCTCTGGATGCTGCAACAGACTTCTAAATTGTATTCATACACGTTCCCTGAACATGCCTGTGATTTGCATTTACAGGCAAAAGAAATAGCCCTAAAAATTCATTGGCTCTGCCTTTTTCATGAGATACAAGTAGCTTTTGTCTTATCTGTGAAACTTCCCTTTTGGCTTATGTCTGTTCACAGTACCATAATTACTTGGTGGGCTTGCAGACATTGGGAAACAGGCAGATGAACTTAAATTAGAAAAAACTTTAAAAAGAAAGCAACATCCTGAATGTGATCTGGAGATTAAAGATCTTTCCAGAAAAGGACAGGATTGGAGTTTGGGGCTTTTTGTTTGTTTTGGTTTTTTTTTCATTTAACTTTGTAAACTGCAGGTCAGATGTGTAGTTAGTGTCTTCTCTACTGCTTCTGACACAATAATCTGTTTCAGTGTTGACAAGAACTCCAGTATATACAGCATTAAAATACTGCATCAAAGTCCTGCAGGCTGTATGTGGGAAAAAATCATGCTGAAGATAAGAGGAGTTTCACTAGAAAGCAGAATAAAGCAGCCACAGCTTGCATTTAAAACTCATATGGGAATAAGACTGAGCAGCAAAATACAATGCATTACAGAAATCTCTTTGCATAAATGACACTTTAAAGTAGATGAATGCCTCAGCAAATTCTTGACTATACACAAAATTTTTAAATCTCAGCAGTAAAACTCCCATCTGCTCTTAATAAATTACTTCCTCGCATCTTAATTTGTCAAGTATTCTGGATGGAATAGCATCTTCAAAGCACTTCTTGTTTTCTTGCTCCTAGCTCCATATTGTACACTGGAATGTAAAATATGGTAAATTTGCTGAAGCTGTGAAGCATCCTGATGGCTTGGCTGTGGTGGGCATCCTCATGAAGGTTAGTTAAACTTTTGTTTCATTTGTCCAGCATATTCATGTTGCAAGGAGAACCTAAGAGCCTAAAATATAGAATAAGGCAGCATTGTACTATACTGTCTAAACCCACAGCAAACTGTGGTGCTCCAAAATCCCATCTTCTGTTGCATATAAGAATTGTACACTAGCTACGGAGTATGGGTGCTGTCCATCAGTGTGGCACCCCTGTAGCAGCAAACTTGCCTTCAGCAAGACAGTGACACTACCATAACCCTTACCAGGGAAAGGTGGTGTGCATAACTGACAGCTGTGTGTGTGAATCTGCAGTAGGATACCCTGTTTTCCTTTTCTTGTCATTGTTAAATGTCTAGACTGTATTGTTTTAGTTGAATTGTCTTTGCAGCTAGTTGGAGAAGGTGTTTGTGCCCCAGCAGTAAGTAGTACTCAGTCCTGGCCTCACTGAGGGTGTCTGTTTTATTTGGAGGGTGATTTCTATGTAAAAAGAACATCTTAAGACTAAAAATAAATCCTCACACTGTAAATGAAAGCGGTTTTATTCTGTCCAGGGTCTTTGGCTGGCCCATTTGTGCTGTCAACTGGCATGATTTTACAGAGATGGTTCCAGTGATTTATGCTGTATTAGTCCTGTTATGTAAAGAAATGGTGCTGGAAAAATGTTTCCGTGATAACTGTAATAGAAAGCTAAACGTATCATGAGAGTGCATGGTGACTTTTCTTTTTCTATTGTTTGTGTTAAAGGTGGGAAATGCCAAGCCTGAAATACAGGCAGTTGTGGATGCTCTGAACTCCATTCAAACCAAGGTAATATCTGCTTTCTCTGTTGACTAACACCAATCACAACTATGCTGTTTTCTTCAGAAAGCAGATTTTTTTTTAACTGCTTCCCAAACTGCTGCATGTGCAAAAGTAAAACAAAGCTTCTTGCCATCAGCACTGGTGCTCCTGTAATCCTAAGTGCAAAACAGATTTGAAAGGACTTGTGGTAGAGAGAAAAGAGTGCTAGAAACAGCAATCATTTCCTACCTCTCTGACCACATTTCTCTGTATTTTAACTGCATTTAAACCTGTAGGGTAGGATTTGTCTTCCTAATCTAACTACTCTTCTAGGTGTCCTTTCTAGTCAGTGTTGACAGACAGAAAAGGTACTTCCCTTTATCTCTGCATCTGTGCAATAAATTTTCATCCTTCAAAGGACATGCTTCTCATGGCTACTTCTAGAGAGTCCAGATAAACAGTTTAATCAGAATATATAGCTATTAGGGAAAAAAGCCTTAATGAGAAACTTGAAGTACTTGCTGAGTAACTAGATACCTTTATGGGGGTAAAGGCCTGTGCCAATGAGAAACATGGACAGGAAAGGTAAAAAAGGAGACTACACTGTCATCTTTGTCATCAGGCTCACTTTGAGGTAATTGGACACTGCTGTTTATCACAGTGGACTCTACAACAGGTCTCCCAGCTTTTATATTTCTAGTGTAATCAGTGTAAATGGCATCTGAAATCTCATTGTTCTTCAAGCAAGGTCAAATGTTATCTCTAGGAGCAAGGAACTTAAATGCAACATTTGATACGATAAGCAGTGTCTTGAAAATATTAAAAGAAATATATTGCTGAGACTATTTAATCGCAAATGTGCTGTAGTTGGTACTCACTGCTTCATGCCAAACTCCATTTCTGTCTTTCACCAAACATGGAGCTTCAAGAGGAGACGTTCCTGTTGCAAGCCCAGTGTGTGTATGTGGTCTCTGCACTGACATCAGCCCATCTGCTTACTTTATTGTAGGGAAAACAAGCTTCCTTCACGAATTTTGACCCCACTGGACTCCTTCCTGCATGCAGAGATTACTGGACATACCCTGGCTCACTGACCACTCCACCACTGCTTGAATGTGTGATCTGGCATGTTCTGAAGGAGCCCATCACTGTCAGCCCTGAGCAGGTAGGTGGCCAATGGATGGTGCCAATAGATGTGTTCTGGCATTATATTGATTGCATCAGCTCAGCCAGCCATGTGGTCTTTGAAGTGGCAGTGTTACTTCAGAGCTGTGCAGGGTACTAACTAGCATCACATGTCAAAAATACCTGTCTGAAGTGGTTATCCTCTTCTGACAGGACTCTTTTTTCTGTGTGTGTAAGTAGTTTGCTGTAAAATGTAAGGCTGTCCTCTATTTGGACACAGTCCAGGGAAAATGAAAGGTGTTTTAAAAATTTTGTCAGGCTTTCCAGATACTTGGATAGAGCTGTCATGTGGTAAAAATCTGGAAAATTGAGGCATGCATGAAAGGACCATTTGCGCATGCAGAGTTAGTCTAGCATGCATTCTGATCATCAGTGGGTTCACAGTACACACACACACACACCCCCCATCTCTCTGGGTATACTTGCTCTGAAAATATCAGATTTGCACCTGGAGAACATGTATCCTGCATCCACAGTCTCACACTGTAAATCTGTAGTCAGTCTGTTGATTTTCCAGCATTTTCAGGCCACAGAGCTCTTTTTACAAGTTCTATTTGGCACGGAACACACCGTGAAATCCTACGCAAGATTGTGACAATCTTAACAAAACTCAGTTGTTTGGAAGAGGCAAAACTTGCAGATTCCAGAAGTCTGCTGCACAAGAAAAGACTTTGTTGACCAGCTTGACAAGGATAGTAGGAAGAATCTTGTGTGGATTAAATCACTCTTGGCCCTAGCTTTCTACACCATCCATTAATGAAATTGCATATAGCCAAGATTCCATTCTTGGGTTCAGATCTGGATGCTTGGGAGATATAAATAGAATCTAGACCCTATAAATATAAACCGGCCCTGAAGGGCTTTAGTTTAACCTTCAAACTCTTTAAATCTCTTTCATCAATGGCAGACATGCTAACAACCTACACATAATTCTAGGGGGTTTAGTCAGCTGATGTGAAAAAAAAAAAAATTTGCAACTGAGCTGTTGTGGGACTTAATGTAATAAAAGATAGAATACATGATGAGGAAGAACTACTGGAAATAAGAATTACAGCAGAATTATTCCCATTAATAAACTTCAGGGGAGCATTGAAGTTTACACTGTGTTTTTTTCTAAACTACTGCTATTGGATAATCCAAGGTTTGCAAACACATTTTTATTATAAGGCAGAAGCACATTTACTAAAATAGAGTTGTTTTTCCTATTACACCTCCTTTAACCACCTACAAGTGGTAAAAGACACCACTTGTTTCTCCCACACACACCACTCCCTATTACTATCAACATTTCAGTGATGGTTTGAGATCAAAAAACTGTATGTGTGGCAGCTTGCCTTTTTGTTCCAAAACTGATCAAAACAAGAAACTCTGTATCAGAGTATTGACAGAGAGTTTAAGTTGAATAGGTTTTACAAAGGTAGATAAAAGCTAGGTATAACAGCAGGGTGTAGCAAGCCTGTTATCATTTGTCGTTCTGACACAGCAGTTCCTGACAGGGGTTGAACTCTGAACTTTGTTAACGGTAAAGTTCAGGGAAGGCGGGTCACTGCTGAGGGCCTTACTCCTTGAATGAGGGAAAGCCTGGTCTGCAGCCTGATTTGTTGGAAATACTGTGTCCCACCTGCCATCTACAATTTTTTTTTTTTTGTCAGCAGTTCCACTTGTCTTTGTGAGATCACATTTGGCCTGGGCCATTACATTGGCACAGTATTTTTAAGAGTTTTGCCCATTTGGACATAAAGGTGCTTTTATTACATCAGACTGTGTAAACACCAGTTGTGCTTTAGGAACAAGCACTACAGTTTTACAGTATGCTCCTGTTGATGTTGAGTGGTCTTCTCTCTCACAGTATTTGAAAATTAGGGCAACTTGAATAAATTTATGATTTTTATTTTGACCCAAGAGTAAGGTCTCTTAATTATTTTTGTTTCAACTGGTTTTAAAAAAATTATAATAAGAGCAAAAACTGTGCAACTTGCAGAGGATTCTGAAAGGATTTCAATTCAGCTCTGAATCAAGGACAAACAAATCTTTGCACGTGGAGTTCAGAAAACAGGTGCCTATGTCCTTGTTTTCTGTGGTTTCAGTTCTTGCTAGGATATTTTGCAGACAGGAAAACCTGTGCCAGGGACAGAAAATGGTGTGGATCAATGTATACACATGGGTGCTGACACCATCTCTACACTCCTAGTGATGGCAAAACTGAGCTGGAGGTATATAATTTCAAACGGTCCTGCTGAAACAAAGGATGCATTTGAGTGTTTGTGTGTTATTCCACAGATGTGCAAACTCCGTGGCCTTTGCTTCAATGCTGAGAACGAGCCCGTGTGCCATATGGTGGACAACTGGCGCCCATGTCAGCCTTTGAAGAACAGGGAAGTCAGAGCTTCCTTCCAGTAACCTCAGTGCTGAGTGTGTTAGAAGTTGCTGTGTTTGCGAGGATCCCCTTTTGCTAAGCCCAAATCAGACCTTTGCTGTGTGTGCCCTGGCAACATCTTGTCTCCCAGATCCATTCTTTCTTTTGCTCTGCGTCTGAAATGCCAGCTAATGAAATGTGAAAGGCCCTTGGCTAAATGGGAAAGGGTTCTTAAGGTGTGGGGTTGGGGGAAGCAGGGGAATGGGTGCTGTGTGCATTTTGGTGAATATTACTGTGACTGACACTTTGTTATGACAGTATGTTGGCTACTTGAGAGAAGATATGATGATAGCAAAATAAGCCATTTTAAGAAACCTCATCCACTGGTGTGATAGTACACATAACTAACGATAACTTGAAGCTTTGTGAAAAGCACAGGAATACAGAATCTATCTATGACTTAGGAAAAAAAGGTATTTTGAGAAAGTAAAGCAAAATGAATATCTAGAATTAGACTACTTAGATTTTTAAGAAACTGACATGTAAATATTTTTGAGACTGTTTTGCATTTTTACCCATATTATCAACAGCATTGATTATATCTTAATAGTAGTGTTGGATTTTTTGAATTAAAAATGTTCTAAATTAAGTATTATCTTTAAAAGTTGTTATTACCATAGAAATAATGCAAAATATCTTTTCATTGAAATAATATATGTTCTAATTTAAAAAGGAAAATAATATTGTATTTTAGATAACTTCTCTAATAAATCTATACTTCTATTTTTGCTTCCGTGCTATTATTTTATTTCTAGAGAGGAGTCACTAATCTTCACATTGTTGCATATTAAACATGGTTACTAAACATACAGTATGTTGGGAATTTGTTTCAGGGACATTGAAGATGAATGCAAAACTTTATGAATATATTAGGAGATTTTTTCTAAGTAGATATATTCTCTCTGATAGCAGAGGGAAGTGTTAATTTTGAGCAATCACTACAAATTATCATCAAAGTTGACTGTATAATGAAAGATCCCCTCACAAGACTTTTGAACAAAATTTTACTGAAGAACGGTCTCATTAGATTGTGGTCCTAGTTTTTAAAGCAATTTATGATCAGTTTCCTATCCCATCAGGAGTCACTTTGTAATTTATTTAAGTTATTAGTTGGCCAGGCTAGGTTCTGAAGCACTTGGATCTGGAAACGTGTGAGGTGGGAATGAAGCCTTCTCAGAACGCATGTAAATATCTTTAGAAAACCATGAAACTTCATACTTTGAAAACCTTTCACATTTAAAATGAACACCATGTTGTTCGTTTTAAGTTAAATGTTTTCTTGTTGAAGCTACAAAGGTCTTTTGCTCCGACAACTATGCTGACTGATTCAAGTTCATGTTGAGTGGTTTGAATACCTCTCTTGACTCTAAACATCACCTGCAGACCTGAGTGCTATGCATTCTCCCTAAACAATGCAAGACAGGTTACACCTCTAAAATGGGAATCAAATACTTTGTGGCTTAAAGTTGCTGAAGAAAGCTAAGAGGAGGTAAATACCTTACAGAATCAAAGAATGGCTGAGGGTGGATAGGATCTCTGGGGATCATCTGCTTCAGTGCTTCTGTTCAAGCACCTTAGTCTTCAACATGTTGCCCAGGACTATGCCCAAATGGCATTTGAGTATCTCCAAGGATGATTAAAAAAATTACTCCTAAAATTAATAAAATATCAGAGACCCAGATTTTAAAATTTTAAACCTGTATCTTGACAACTATGATTCCCTGACTACTAGGTAATAAGACTTTCTGAAAAGTAGTAATCTCATTGGTTCCTGTACAGCTTAAATTGTATCCAGGCTCAGAGGTGACAGAGAATGTGAACTAATGCCTGTGAAAACCAGGAAATGCCTCTGGAGTTCTAGCCACTGCTGCAATTAAAAAGTTTTGCGTCTTGTGCTCTGTCCCACTTCAAGGTTGCTCCATAAATAGTAACTAACAGCAAAGACAGCCAACATCAGCCATATATTTATCATTTTGTTTGCATGAGGCTGTTTACCTGGAATATTGCCAGTGCCATATGCTTTACTTTGCTGAGTATGAAGTACTTCTGTATTGCACCAAACATAAAAGCTTGTGTTCCTAGGTCACATACACAGTGTACCAGAAGAGCCTGTGGTATGTCTTACCTGTGTGGTCTACCAGAAAACACTGTTCTTCATTTTTCTTTTTTCTTCCTCTTTTTTTCTTTTTTCTGTAAGTGAAACAACTTACAGAACTGCCCTTCAAAATCTTCACAAAAAACCTCTCTCCAGCACAAAATGATACATGGGCTTACAAATTCACAATTTGCAGTTAGACTCTAATGCAATGGATAGCCTTTTCAAGGGCAGTATATATTAACTCCAACCCAAAAATAAAGAAAACAATTTCCCTGGCATTCATGATTCATTTCCTGAATGGTAAGTTCGATTAAGATAATGATGAATAGAACCATCCAGTTCTTCTTCCTGACCTTTATTCTTCTTCCCTATTTGCTCATATGAAGAGCTTATAATTGGGTCTTGCAGCTGTTCCACAGCAGACTTAAAACAGCACCCATTCTAACATCACACTTAGGCACTGAAAAAGTGTTTATGAATTCATAATGAAAAACTGGAGACCACTTTGGTCATGGAACCAATGTTCCACTGCATGTCACTGTGTTATTGTTGAGTAGGCAGCTCTGATGGAAGGGAAATTCATGTGAAAGAAAAAAAAATCAGGCTACTGTGTTAATTTGAAGTCATCATAAGATACTCAGCCAGCACTTTGATGGGGGAAAGAGAAGCACATTCACTTGCAAACTGTTCATTTTGCACAGTTTGTGATCTTGTCTGGCACTCATCTGCCAACTCCATGTGTTGGAACATTTTATGATTTTTCCCCTGCTATTTCTAAGGCTTGGATGTGTCCTAGATTGACATGGGTGGGTAGACTGTGATTAGAGATGTTCCCTGGAAGATAAGATAATAATGCCCTGCATGGAGTCAGCAATATTTATAGAAGTCCAGATAGTTTATAGAAGAGTATCACTCACTAAATGACAGCTTTAGGATTTTCTGACTCTTCAAAGAAGAGCCATGCCAGCAACAGCTGTGTCAAATCTAGTATCATAGAAACAAACAGTGATGAAAGTACGAGCAGTGGCTTTACTGAAAAATTCCCATGGACCCTTTAACATCAGCCACTTCCTCTTCCAAAGCCTAGCATCCCACACAGTCATGCAGCACCTGGTGACAGTTGCTTGTCCCAAGAGTTTGGTATATTTTAAGTCTGTTTGGGAACTGGTTGCTTCACTGCTGTCCCTTCCTCTTTCTGTATGATTGTAAAAGTCTGTGCTGCCTTGATGCCATCAATGGTTCACTCAGGCCATGAGGCTTCCCAGCCACCCACTTCCTAAAGGTACAAGCACAAAAATTTTCAGGGATCCCTGAATAATTTTAGACCCCATGTTTTGCTTTTGTTTCTTATCCAAGCCACAAACCAAAGCCATTTTGGGTACTTCCCCAGCCCAGTGTAGATTACAATGTAGTGATTCCCCAAGTTCTCATGTTCATCCAACATGGAGCTCTTCAGGATGGTCACTCTGTTCAGAGCTCAAAGCAGCACAGCTATGTTGCCTGAGCTGATGGACCCAGATGCTCAGCAGGGCTCAGTGCTAACTGGCTGTACTGTGCTGTTCCTCATCCCAGCGTAGTTAGTTTTGTCCAGTGAGGATGTCAATGCACTCTAGCATAGTAAGAAGTAAAAAGATATCCTCAGGACATTTGGAACAAGGCAATGCATAAGCCTTGTCTTCATAATGTGGTGTGGTATGAGGCATTCTATGTATGTGTGATAAGAGGCAGTCAATACCCTTTAACAGCAAAGAAATGCATGGATAATAAGTAACTAGAGCAAACACATGGATATTAGTTACGTATTTTTCCTAGGGGGTAGATTTTAATGAGTCTTGTAACATCACTCAGTGTTCAAAGACCTGGAAAATTTGCTGTTAAGTACTGGTCTTCTGTCTAGGAAGGCCCAGGATCAGACAGGGAAAAAGACTGAGTGTGCCACTTGGGTACCTGGGACCAGTGGTGACACATACAGAAACCTATCTTTCGCTGTCTGCAGCACTACACAAAGTGTCTCTCAGAGGCATGACAGATATGCCAAGGCTGACAGGTGCCACAGTAAGCAGAGCTAGGCTCTCCTGGGCTCTGATCTACTAACCCCAAGGCCAGATGCAAAGGGTGAGGACCATCACTTCAGTGAGGTAGGATGACTCCACTTGAAGGGTTCATCAGTGTAAGAACTGGAACCCAAGACAGCGAAGAATCCTCTTTGCTCATCCTGTGCCACCCCACCTAGAGAGGAAAAATAAGGCTGGTATAATGACTCATGGGATCTTCTCTCCCTCTCTGCTTGACAGCTGGGCTTCCAGAAGGAGTCCAGTGTGCCTCAGCCAGGAAGCTCTGTGGAAACAGACTGCCCTTTCCAAAGCAAATGAGGAAGGATAGCCAATGATCCTGGTTTTGCAAAACTTTAGCAGCAGAATACTTTATTGGAGTTACGTAGAGGTCAGGGGAGAACTTCCTGTTTCCTTTGCTCAAATTCCTCTTCAACAGTCTGACTTGAACTTGATTCAAGGAGAGGAACATGAGCCTATTTAATGGGATGATACATCAGGTGATGCAGGATATTGCAATTTGGATGGTGCCTCTCTTCACCACTTTATTAGCTGTATTTCCTTCAAAAGTCACTATAAATAGTCTAATTGCATTATTCTCAAATGACAGTATTAAATAATATATTCCTTGAATTAAAATCGGTACCTAAATGCTTGTAGATACTTGCACTGGGCATGTGTTTTGGTTGTTTTAGTGATTAATAGTCATGCACCAAGAAGGAAGATAGAAATAACAAAGATAACAAGAACAGCATTTTGCTGGAAAAAAAACCAAGAGAAAAACATGGCTTGAAAAAATACCATCCTCGCTCTGAATCTGTTCTTAGGAGACATTTAAAAGGACAGCATTTTGTGGATCAGTTTAAGAGAGGGTGGTAAACATAATTTCCTCCTACACTCTGTAGAAGTGCATCAGACTTAAATATTTTCTGACTAGTAATGGAAATAATACCCAGACTGCATTTTGAAACTGAAGTATTTTAAATTATTTCCAGACTTGTAATCAAGCATTCAACTAATGATAATGCCTAGAGATAAAAAATGCAATAATTGCAGAATGAATGAAATTCCCTCTGTTTCTTAAATGTCACCTTCTGCTCTTGTTTCCTAATGTTCTTTATCTCTGGAGAAGAACTCATCATCAAGGGTATGGGGGAAGCAATAGAAGAAATTAAGATCTGATCATAAAAACTCTGATGTGAATAATCACTGACATGAGTAATCCCATCCATCAATTGAAGTTTAATTAGTTTCCCACACTCATTGCACAGGAAGCATCATTCTCCTTCCATCAGGCATGGAGTTTGGAGGCTGAATATCTGAAAGGTCAGGTGTGTTCCTTTTGATTTCAGTTTAGACATTTATCCTGAGGAACAGTGGAAAGGGGATAGAATGGAAGAATGACCTGTAGTAAAGCCAGCAGGCAGCTAGAGGAAATGTTCTTCATTTTTCCCCCAGCTACACAGAGGTTTCCTGAAGAAGTGAATGTGAACCAGGAGCTGCATTACTCTCATTAGCACAGCACTTACATGGAGGGCTACTTTCAGGCCTTGTACTCCGGGTGCCAGTTTTAAGATGACAACCACTGTAGTGGCTAAAGGAAAATAAAGCCATGAGCAGTACAAGCCCCTGCTTCTCAAGGCTGCCAGAGTGCCCTGTAGGGTCAATAGAGAGGTCACCCATGAAGCCCTGCATAACAGATGGCTTCTGCATGGCCTCAGCCTCCGAACTTGAACCTTGACTTTCCAAATATCTCACATGCTCACCGTCTAGCAGGGAGTGGGGTAAATGTAGCTTTGCTGAAATTGCCTTCTCCATTTGCCACTCCAGGGATGACTTCTGCTGAAGAGCAGTAAGCTGGGCTGGTGGGACTGTTCGTGTGAAGAAAGCTGAGCATGCTTTTAAGTGACTTGCAGGATCCAGCTCTTAATTTCTGTGGAGTAAAATTCTGTTTCCATCTAGTTATCTAATCCTTACAAAGTCTCCAGGTAAATGGAAATGTCAGATCATTGCCATGTGAAAATCTATCACTATTCCTCAGAGGATATTGTAAGAACTGAGCGCCTATCTAGGTTAAAGGAAGAAAGGGGACTGTGAAAATATCTTTCAGGAAGAAAAATAGCTGGAAAAAAGTCTAAGCTTGTGGAATATTAGATTATTTTCATTTTGAGGAATAATTATGTCAGTGCAATAATGACATGCTCTGTCATGCAATAACCATACTGTGTTTAATGACGTTATATGACAATATATGACAATATGACATATGAATAATGGACCTCAGATATATCTAACTACTGCAATATATCTGGCTGCACGATAAATACCAACCCCAATTCATAAGAGGAAAAAGTCTGCCTTTCTTCAGCATTTTATTCTTTCAATAATATAAACTTTTGAAAAAGTTATTTTTGTCATTCAGAGACCATTGTCTTAGAGTGGATATGAAACAGAAAGCCAATATACCCATTATCACCCAATACAAATAATTTGCATTAAGCCAACCAAAATATTTTGTATTACTTTGTCTTCAACCCTTTGCACTTTGATCAAAATTGTACCTTTTGAAGTGTTCACTACTCAGAATAGGAAAAATTAGGTCATATGTCTGCTCCAGTAAAAAATACTGTGCATCTCAGACACCCCAGATTTGCTTATGGTTGCTTACAGGAGCTAGACATACCCCCCCAGGGCTGAAAAAAGCTTTTTGAAAAGCTGTTTCAAGGACTCAAATGAGACTAATTGCCCAAGAGGGATAGGCAGACAAGTAAAAAGTAGGCCTGTCATAGGCAGCCATCACTCCTAGTCATTGCATTCCTGGTGACTGAAGAGCTAATGACACCAGACTCTTAGGAAACTCAGTGCCTGCAAGCTTGATTAGGTAAGACAGCAAGTCTAATCTGCATTTAATGAAGGATTCAGGAATAACTTTAAGAGCTTAACTTTACAGTAGCAGGGTGTTGGCAGAATTAGGTACATGCTCTATGCATATATCTTGTGACCTAGCTAATTATGGGTTTCTGAAAAAGTTACTACATTTCTTCAGTTCAGTTTCAAAATTTGTTGTCTGCTTGTTCTGAGAGCTAAGATCTAGGATTTTGTTAAAATTTACGCTACCATGAAAGCAGAAGCTAGAAAATAATGAAAGAAACTGACTAAACCTGTTATTTCTGCAGTGCAGTGTAGGCAGACAGATATTTATGCCTGCATGGAGCCCCAGTATCATTAGTGTGCATTCACAGAGATCAATAAGGGGATTTTGACCTATGTGGCTCTGAGTGCTGAAAACATGCAAGTAAATGCAAAGAAAGAAAACTAACCAAATATAAAAAGAAGATTAGGACATCTTCGTTCATTTTAATCCTAATAATATTTTCTTTAAGACAGGGAAGAATGACAATTTACTTTTAAGAGGTGGTTCTTAGATACATTTTTTTTCAATTGTAAAGAATTTGTGAATGTTGGCAGCACTTCAAAATGTCATGAAGGGAAAACTTTTGACATGCACAACCTGCAGTAACACCATCAGGTATCAGTTCTGCTTCAAGTCTGAAAATGAGCACATTCCCTTTGATTTAGCAGGGAAAACTTCCGGAGGCATATCTAAATGTTCCAGTAGGGAAGTGATGTGTTCAAGAGACAGATAATTGTCACTCACAGTTTTCAGGCCTTGTGTTTCAATGCCTTGGTGTTTCTGTCACTGAAATTTATGTGCAGAATTCATTCAGCAGGTGCCTATCACCTCTCAGTGCAGATTTCCGTCTCATGTTCCATGTCTTAAAATACAGAGCCTGGGATAACCAGGGCACTGTGAAACAGGAGTCATGCTCTGTGTGACAAGAAAAAAAGCCACTGCCAAAAAATACAGTGGCAACCTACCGAGTGTCTGAGAGACGGGAACTTGCTCCTTTGTCATGCTTAGCAGATTAGGATTCTGTCTGTTACTCTGTGGTTTTTTGTTTCCTGACTGAGTTTCTTTAGTGCTGTGGACAGCAGTGTGGCTAAAATCAAAGCATTTGGAACTATTACCCACATTTTACAATGGAGGTAATAAAAGCAAACAGAAATAAAAATGACCTCTAAAGTCATAGTCTGTACAATCAGAAAAAAAAGCCCAAGGCTCATACATTGACTAACAAGACTATTTTTACTTCACAGCAGTAAGAAATGAGCTACTGATTGCAAGAGCAATAGTGACAGTGCTTGAGAGAATGAGGGCTCTCGGCCCTTTGAAGCATTCAAGGGAGTCTGGGTTAGACCCAGACAGTAGCACCACTGCTCATGCAGCCTCTGCTTAAACAGTCAGCTTTGCACCACAGAGCTTTTCTCCTCCATGCTGCTGTATATACCACCAGCCTCGTGAAGACTATGACTCAAGATCTCTCCAGACTTACAAGGTTGAAAATATCCTCAACAGCTTCAGCTCTTGCAAGGCATTTTAAGATACAAGCAAAACCTGCTGCAACAAGCCCAGTCTGCATGTGCAGAACTGAAAAAAACTGGCGCACTGTGCAGTATTTCTGTTATAAATCCTCCGTTCCAAGGGACTGAAATGCAACTGTAATTAATCACTGCAGGACAGAGGTAGGCAAGAAAGTGTTCCAGACAAGCACATACTTTTTTTCTTTCAGCAAAACTGAAAATCTTGCACATGTATGTGAAACACTGGGCTGATTACTCCAGGGCCTTGAGATTATTTCAATTTCCTTTTTAATGAAAATAGATTTAAGAGCAAAAACTGGCATACCACGAGGTTTTGTAGCAATGTAATTTCACCAGATAAAAATGCTACGACCAAGTTAGAGCCTGTCTACCTCTGTTCCCATGTCTCAATCGAAGGTCCTTTATTTAGCCCTTCCCCCAGTTCTGCAGTGGTTTTTTGCACACAAAAGCTAAGCTTTTTCTCATGACCATAAGCTAAAGCAGTGGCAGGGAGTTTCTTCACAGAGTTATTTGTGGCCCTCAGTGAGTCTGGGCTTTAAAATGTGGTCCAGGAAATTCATACACCTTCAAATCCATTTTATGACTGTGACTCTGTGTCTGCTCCAAATCCTTCTGGTATTCTGGCAGAAGCTGTGCTGTCAACAATGTCCAGCAGTATTTTTTTCAGTTTTTTTTCCACCTGCCCTCACTGGTTACCTGTGAGCCCTACATCCAGACCACCTAGTAAAGTCTCCTCCTGCAACCACGGCATCAAAAAGAAGAAGGGGGAAAACCCCGGTACTCTGCAGATGGTTCAAACCTGTTTTCCAAGGGCAGGGCAGGTAAGAGTAGATTTACCTGAGATTTTGTTCTCAGTTTTTCTGGCTATAGAAAATCTGTGGGAAATTCACTGATGGCAAAATAACCATGAGGAAAACATCACCCAGATGGTGCAAGCAGAAAACGCACTTGATCTGTTATGTGGCACATAATCAGGTGCTGTGGAAGAAGATAATGGTTGACTTTGTGGTTATTTATAACATGTAGGCAGACCCTTGAACTGAAGCAACCATGGTAAGTGCTGCACACTGTGGGGACCAGCAGCTGTAACCATGCACCAGCAAGTTTTCTGTCACTGTTTTTGTGTTGTTTGTGCCACAAGTCATGTTCCTTTTCCCTTTTACTTGATAAAACTCAAGCTTTTTTTCAAAATATTCAGAACACCCAATGAAAACTCATTCATATTTTATCCATTCAAACTGAATGGCTCGTTCTAATTGGAAGTCTATTACAGTGTCAATCCTAATACTTTCTCATGCTAAAATATTTTAAATATTCATCTACAAATGTGCTGAAGAAAGCTTGGAGTTTATAAATTTTAAAAGGATATTATGCATTTTATTATCTTTTTTTTCAGCTTAATATTCCACACTTGGATTTACTACAGGCTCGGTTTCATCATCACACGAAAAGCAATAAAAGAGCAACATACACTAGAGAGAGACAAATCCAAATTTCTAAATATGTCTTTTATACAATGAAATCTCTTGAATACAGCAAACAAAGCACAGAGAACCAATGAGAAAAAAAGAGATGCAATAGTGGCATTATTTTCTCAAAGTAACTGTCAGGAAGTTTTCTACACTGAGATTACTCTTTTTGGCCATAAAGATAAAACATTATCAAGACACTAACTTTCAACAGTTTATCAGTACTTGAGGGTGTTAAGCCTAGAAATCCAAAATAAAAGTACAAAGGAAGTTAATATGCTATCAATTTTAAGAGGTAGCCTTTGATTCAAGTAGGAAATCTTTTCTAAAACCAGATAGCATTACATTCCCTGATGTGTTGAGCTGATAACAATATAGTTAATTCAGCACTGAAAGTGACTTTTCCCCATGCTTATTGTCCTTATCTTTTAGAAAATGCATGAGCTGGAGTAACTGGTGCACTGGACTTTGGTCAAGAGCAGGAGAATCTTGTACCCTGTGCTGAAAGTTACTAACTTAAGTCCAACAAAAAATAGAAAAAACAGTAAGATAAGAAACAATATTATTTGTTGCCCAAACGGACAATAAAAACTTTTTTATTCTCATCTTACTGCTTTCAGTCTCTTCTTCATCACTGTAGACCAATATTTATAATAGCATTTAACATTAATTCAGATCAATTCCTGAGGTGGGATGGAGCCTGAGATTCTAATGAAGAATTCATTAGAATAAGTAGATTTTTGAACATGAACATGAAAAGAGGTTTACCTCCTGCTTTCTTGCAATGAACATAAAATCAGTTTCTCATATTACCCTTTCCCCCCAGAATCCCATTCAGACTTCACTGACAGGGAAGCTTTCCAAGATGAAGTCTAGTACTTTCCACTAGTGCTATAGTAACTTAACACCAGTTTCCAGGATTTCATTTGAATGTAGCGAAAAGTTGTGGTGGGAGTAAATTACTCTGTGTAAAATTGAACATGATGAGGCATGTGAGGGCCTTTAAAAAGGCTTTGAATCATCTTAGTCATCTTCACACTTTCCCCACTGTTTGGAAAATGGTACAAGACGTCTCGTTTTTAAAGGTCTGTTGCAGGCTGCCTGGTATTGCTTGTGATTCAGCCTCCTTTTTGCAGACAGGTTTTTTTCCAACCTACACGCCAGGGAGGCAGTGAAACAACTTCAGTTCACTCAATCTCTGAGTCCGGAAGTAGAGTGTCAATTTTCAAGAATGCACTACTGCAGAAATCATTAAAATCTCAGGTATATTGCCAAGGATCTGCATCATTTTTCTATAGGCAACAAAAAAATGAAAAAAAAGAAGAAAGAAAAGAACCCAAACCAAAGCCAATCCAAAACAAAGCAATAAAAAGTCAACCAGCCTTAATTTGCTTGTATTTCTCTCTATTTTTCACATGCAGCAGTGGTGAGAATCATTGTTAGAACTAGTAGCTCTAGAAACCACAATCATGAGGATGACACCTGACTGTATTTCAAGGTACAGCAACTTTATTCACAGTAGCAAAGTATAGTAAAAAATGAAACTTACTTCATAAGGTTTTTTCTCTGTCAATAATTTTTGCAAGTAAAATTCCAGCATGGAGGTCATTACACAGAGGCTAAATGTGTGGAACATTTGTCAGTCCAGGCAATCAGCTCTGTAGTGATCATAATGCTTTCTTGTTTTAAGAACAGTAAAAAATGGATGCTTCAAACAAAGATTTTCTGATTAGGAGCAAAATGCATGAGTATAAAACATTTGGGACCATTTTGGTCTGGTTGTAAACAAAAGTATCACTCAGTGGATTACTATGAATTTATTTGGATACATTTATCCATGATATTCATGATAACATTCTGGAATTACATATTTGTTTGATTGTGCCAATATTTCATTCTGGTTTTGCTAGATGGAGGTACAGACATGCAATATTTTCTGAAGCTAATATGGGATATGCCAGAGTGGGGACTGAGACACTGTCTCCATGGTTCATGGTTCATGGTTCATCTGAGTAGGAAACTTCCGCGAGTCACAGGAATGAGAGAGAACTGCGGTGTTTTAATGACAGGGATTGTATTCAGCTTCAGAATTAAACAGAGCTGCTATTGCAATTTTCAAGAGAATAGCACTCATAGTGTTATATTCATTTACCAAAACTGACAATTACTGCATACTACCTACATTTTGTGATATTGTCAATGCAACTTTCCTTCTTTGACTTAGCACAT
>JAOXXN010000395.1:126172211-126184631 GCA_026770055.1 Myrmophylax atrothorax
AGCTAACACTCCCCTCTGGAAGATGTCCAGAAACTTGACTTCTTAGCAACAGTATAAAATAGTAACAATTCTTCTATCTTTCCTTCCTGAAATACAGTCATCTGAAGACTGAAAATGTGAAATCCATATCTAGGCTCACAAGGGAATTCTAACTTGCTATTAAAGAACCCAACTTAGGATAGCTCAGCCCTCAGTTATGTAGCTAATGCCATGCATTGCTTCACATGCAATGCAAGCAAAAATATAGGCTCAAGGCATGTGCTTCCCCCAAATCCAGCAAGCCAAACAGGTGGCACATGTTAGTCAATGGAAACTGATAAGATTTGGATCACATCTTTAGCCTATTTGCAGTCCCCTACTCCCATATTGGTTTCAAACGGCCAGACTTTGCCTCAGTGTGAGTCCCTGTGGTAGTTTAGGTCTTAATTTTAGTAGGCCTCAGTTTAGCAGGCCCTGAAAAATGCTACGTAGATTAGAGGGGACAAGTATCACCTGACTTAAGAAACTAAAGAGATATTTCATATAATTTTGGCATCAAATCACGTATAAAAGAAGGTGTAAGAGGTGCTGAGCTCACTTTCCCCTTCATGGCCGGGTGTGAGCAGAGCTGTTATCACCGTTGCTGAGAGTTTTAGGCCTCGTTACCACTTCACAGCTGTTTGGTTCAGAAAATATACTTTTTTTTTGTCGTTTGTTTTCTCCTCTCTCGCTGGGTGTTTCTTGGCTGGGGTGGCTGAATCTGTATTAATTGGGTGGGGACTCGGTGGTTGTTCTTTTACACATTTGTATATATGTATTATAACATATTCTGGTTTTAATTGTCTGTCTTTTGGTCTTTTGTATAAACATGAGAAGCTCGGCCTAGCACAGGCTCTTTTGCCAGCACTTCTTACCAGGAATGCTCTTAGCACTGGCTCTCTTCCATAGGTGGACTTATCTGAGTATTTATGCAAAAAAGGTACAACTAAAATAGATTCATTCCTATGCTATAAGGAGGTTGAACCTACATTTTCCACCCCCAAATCACTGAGCTGATGATACTCTGAGGTGGAAAAGAAATGATTCTTCTCGGTCATCTAGTGGAAACTATAGCCATCTTCATAGACACGTTAAATATTCATTGTGCCCTAGAAAAAAGCCCATGAGTGAACATGTCACTATAGCTCACTGTTTTCTTATGATTCTCATCTGTGAGAAGAATCTTGCTTTCTACTCTCTCTTCCAATTAAAAATTTAAATATTTGAAAAGAAGTACTCTGTTCCACAAGAAGCCTAAGGCCTAGTCCCTCAGTGTTCCGTCTCATATTGTTCTTCTTTCCTTTCTCTGACCTAATGAATATTTGATTATTCCCTGGAAAATGGAAGTTAAGAGAATTCCACTCCAGCCTACTATCAGGTACTGTCTTAGAAAATGTATTCTGGGCCTTGTTCCTCCTTTTGTGAAGGCTTAAGCTGTCAAAGGTCATTAGAGACTTGAGGTACTTCAAGTACGAGCAGTCTCTATATTTTGTGCAGGGCCTTTTCTAATAGATGTGGTCTGGAAGGCCTCTCAGTTGTGCGAAAGAAATGGAGAGAACCTCATCTGCAAAGACTGAGGGAGCTATGTATGAACTGGCTTCTGAGAATTGGATGTTGTTAAAAATGAAGCATTTTCAGCATACCCAAAAGGAAAACTTTAGAGACTTTGCTAATGAGCACATAAGGGACTGCAGGCTTGGACAACTCTAAAATAAGGCAAAGCAAAATGTTATAATTTGAATACTAAAGTACCAAAAACTACTAAAGCCAGTTAAATTCTTCTGTACTTTTCAGACTGTGAGTCCTAATTCCTTTAGCTTTCTTATGCTCAGCATTGCAAGGACATGTCAGGGATTGTGTGCAAATGGTAAATGGGAGCATTCCTGTTGTCATCTCTCCATGGAAGTGCTACAGATTGTCCTGAGCTGTCATCACCTGGACCTCCAATGTAAGGCACATGCTATGAGATAGAGCAGGCGTGTGGGGCTGTCCCTGCCATGCTGTGTGAGGCAGCCTGATAGGAGTTCCTGCAGGCACCCCTCAGACTGTGGCACGTTGTACTAGGAGGAGCTGCTATAGCACAGAAATGTCTAAGAAACACTGCTGCTTGCAAGAACCTAATGCTTTGAGGAGTTTAACCAGCAGTTTCATACTCTGTCATAATTGTATTAGAAGAGAAACTGAAAATAGCACATCGGGTTTTTTTGGTTCTACTATCAAAGAAAGAGATGGGATATCTGGCAGCAAAAAGCTGCTGGCTTTGTCAGTAGGAACACAGCCAGGAGAAAGGAAATAATCAGCACTGGTACTGGACATCAGGGCTCTAAGTTGCTACTTACTTTGGCTTTATCCCTGCTCGGTGGTTGTGTGCATTTAAGAAAGGCACTGAAAATTTGTCTCCAGAAATGCAGCAGTGAGGAGAATACTCAAATAACAGGAACCCTGTTGAGTCCCTTTACAGTCACAGTATTATAAACATGAAGTTTGTACATCAAGAAAAAAAAAATTATGCAAGGAGAATTGTAACAAGGAGAGATCCAGCTGGTGGTAAACTCAGTCAGATTCATAGAAGAGCAGAAATACAGAACCTGGGAATACCATCTGCTCCAGTCCTTGAGAATGAATCTGGCCAGTGGTCTACACTAAGATCATTCTGACAGATGTTTGTCTCACCCATCCTAAAACCTCCGGTGGAGGAGACTTCACAACTTCCACAGAACAATTTCAGTGCTTTAATAGCTAAATATAAGCCCTCTCTTATACTCAGTCAGATAATTTTGGTATAATTTAGGGTAATTTTTGTTTGTTCCTATCCCATTTTCCCTGAAGAACTACTTATAATCATCTTCTTTACAGTAACATTTTATAGCAATGGAAGGGAGAAAAATGTTTTTCATCTTACTGGGATCAAGTAAAAGGAATAATTACCTCCCACATCAATGTCAGCTCCTATGAATGCAACCCAGAATAAGATTTGCCCACTTGGCTACAGTGTGTAAGAGCTTTTTACTCATTTTTAGCTTTTTATGTTTGTTTGTTTTGTTTTGCTTTGCTTTTTTGTTTTCTATTATCCTATAACTAAAGGAAACCTCCAAAATCTTGCCTTTCTCTGAAAAACGTCTTGCATGCTCATTGCATCATTTCATTGATTAGCCTGTATAAGAGGGTGTTAATCATTTCACTTTGTAGTCTAACAAGAAATAAAACCCACTGTAAATATGCAGGGCATATGCACGTGACTAATCTCTCTTTCTAGAACACACTTGCTCCTCCTTCTTAAGAATGTAGCTTCCCACTGTGCTGGAAATTACTCAGCATAAAGTGGTATAAAAATCAAGGGATAAATTTTATTGTTGAAAAACTTCTATTAAGGCTGAATGAATACTTGGATACTTCCAACTTATTTATTTATAAAGGAAATTGATTCATTGATACCAGAGGAATCAGCTTCTGTCCTCCTCCTTGGTGTATGGTTAAGAAAATTGTTCCAATATATAATCCCACAGGAGATCTTTAGTCATCTTCACAAATGAAAACTTCTTCAAGAAAAAAAAATTGACCTTCTAACTCAGAGATTTCAGGAAGAATCCATTTCTGCTTTCATTTCTTAAGTGATACAGAATAAGTCACCTTGAACATATATACAGTGTGATTTCATTTGGAGGGAACCCATAGCTTCAATACATTGATCAATATTTTATAGAACTTGTTATATCTTCTTTAGTCTCCCATTTTTCTCTCTTGAAGGGTGGTATTATAAAAACGCAGCAGAAGAGAGAAAGTAAATCAAAGAATTAGAACGATAAGATTCTATTCTTATGCAAAAATTTTGTTGTTTTTTTTTTAAGTTAGAAAATAAGTTAGGAAAGTCTCTATGTTAGTCTAGAAGCGCTATGCAATCAAGAGGAAGAATGGAAGTGCATAGTCTGAAAATTGCCTGAATTACCTGTATTTTCTGGTAGGAGGCAAAGAGAAACAGAAGTTAAAATCTTACAGAAAAAACCATGTGTTCTATATGCTTTAAGTGTGTTTTCATGCCCCCTTAATAATTTTGCTCTCAACTCAGTAAATAATGATGATCTAGAAATAGGAGGAGCCTTATGCAAGGAAAACTATATTAGACAGAAATCTTATCTTTTTTTTTTAAATTTATTGTTAACAGCCATGCTCTAGGGTTCATGAGGCCACCTTACTGCTGACCAATGAATGGGATGTATTTTAAAATCAGACACATTATTCAGTTAAAAATCAACCACAAAGATTTATCCCTGAAAGTGAAACAAATGCTTTTTAATCAGTTGTTTTATAAGATATTTTAACATGGTTCAGTAGGTCTTCCCTAGCTCATGTGTACTGCAAGTCTAATAATGTACTATAGGCTTTAAGAATGGGATTTACCTTCTGGCAGAATGTTGTTTTGTGTATATACATCACTATGATTTAATAAAAATCTTGATATACCCCTGTGGCATTCCACAATATAGTCTTTTCTTTCACAGAAAGGGAACAATAGAATTGAAAACAAAGCCTAGGAAGGTCCAAAAACCGTGTTGCTGTTGTGTGAAAAATAGGCCATCCTCTGTGGCAGGTCCCATACAGCACATGAAGCTGAACAGAATCTGAGTCACTCTTTGCTTTCTCAGTCTAAAATTAATTAAAAAATCCCCAAAGCAGCTTGCAATAAACATGTTCCAGGGTGCAAATGAAAAGATAATTTAATGAAAAAACCTAAAGATTTTTAACTATGCAAGCTTCTGTTCATGAGGATTTGGTTCTTTGCATGTTTTTCCCCCACCAGCCCACACTACTCCTAATGCTTCTGATCCAAGCAAGTCTGAACAGAAGGAGGGAGAAAGAAATATCGAATCTAGTCCACAAGTTTGAATTCAATGGTTGTGACAGAGAGACATTGGTCTATATCCAGGTGACCATTTATACCTATATCCAGATGACTGTTTATGATACATGGGCAAGCAGGAAGGTAGAAATGCATGCATGGATGGCAGACATAATCCCAAAATATGAAAAGGATCAAACTTTGATCTTAGGCTCAAAAGAAGAAGGGTTGACAGTTCTTGAATGAGAAGTAAACCCAATGAAAATATACTGAGTATATTGTTAAAGCTCTAGATTACATGAAAGGGGCCACGTGCAATATCTAATAGACAAAATGATTTATGGAAGCACATTAAATGTTATTTATTTACATTGCAATAGTGTTTTATCTTTATGTAACTTCCTGACTCCTCAAGTGCTAAAGAAAAGAGAAAGGCTTACCCATGCGAATAAAAATGTTGCAAATCCTGACTACCATTAAACACAATATTCCAACACACAGAACACTGAGCTTTAAGCAGTTCTTGTAAACAACAGCATCTTCAGTGAAACTCCTGGGATCAGTACTTAATGATCTGTCCTTGCTCAGCAGCTGATATACTGTTGATATGCTGAGCAGTTGTCTAGCCTCAATCAGACAATTCTGTAAGCCAAAGAGAGACTACAGCTTATAGTCTGAGTTTGTACCCATAGGGTGTTTTTGATAGGCTGCATTTCTTTCAGTTCTGCTCAGCTCATGGAGGAAATTTGAAATACAGTAATATTTACTGCATTCCCTTTTCAATAAGAAATGTGCCTCTTGCGGATTTTCAATATATTTTAGAATTCCATTCACTACAGCCATGCCACCCTGATGCCTGATCTCATCTGATCTCAGAAGCTAAGCAGGGTCAGGCCCGGTTAGTACTTGGATGGGAGACCTCCTGGCAATACCGGGGACTGTAGGTTCTAGTCCTGGGGACTTCACTGTCACCATCCAAGCTCACTTGGCTGTGGCAGATGAACCTTAGGAGTTAAAGGGTGGGACCAGTTCCGTGCATGCTGTGCCTCACCTAAAAAATCCACTGCGCAGGCTCGAAGGACACACCCACGTGGGTAGAGCCCTTCCCAAATCTTATTTGCGAAGCCTGGACATGATGACAATGATTTTAGAAATCCATCGCTGCTTTGAAAAACAAATGTAACAAGGAGAAAGTTTTTGGGGGAAGGATTAAAGATCAAAGTTTTAGAATTCCCTATAGTAACCTTATTACTGCTATGAAGAACATTATTCCCACAGGAAATTTTTCATTTTCACTAAAACCCAATTTTCCAAAGTATTCCTAGTCAAGAACTTCAACTGTCTAGGAAATAGGAAATATACTTCCATTGCTGCTACCTAAACAGGGTTGACATATAGATTCTTTTAAAGTTGTTTTTTTCAGTGATACTGGTATAGTAGATAGTTTTCATTTAATACTTGACCTGTGTACGCTGTATTCCTGTGGCATATTTCAAATCACGATAGAGGCAAACAGCACCTAATGCAGGAGAGGTTGTATAGGGCTGATAAAAAAAACAGTTGGAAAACTCTTATTTGGCTCTAACATTCATGAAACCTCTGGCTTTGCCAGGTATTGCTTCATAGAATCCTTGATCTGACACATACACATGGATGGATATGTCTTCCAAATCCAAGAGTCTGCTTTTATAGAGAAGAAAGGTTTGCAAGATACATTAAAATGAATTTTTTAAGAAGTGGGAAGAAAGTGAGAGCTAATCTGCATAGTGTGAGGATGCACTGTTTGTATGTCTCAAGTGGTTCACATGATGGAGTCCTATAAAAGATAGATCAGAGGTGAAGTGATAAATACAAAGTAGAATAGCTTTCTAAATAATTCCTCATGGCTTTTCACAACACTAGTTCTGCTTTTATATAACACCATTTTCCAGAAACAAAATAAGGTACCCTTCTGAAAGTCCTTTCTTTTCCAATGTACACAGTACTAATAAAGTCATCCCTAACTAAATAAACAAGGCAGCTTTCCATTGTAATTCGACCCATATCTGTGTATAGCTAATCAAAACAGCTACTGACTGCATGCATAATTTAGTGTGGCTAGAATCCCTTAAAGCATCAGTGTTATTACATACCAATGTAATATGGCTAAGTGTGCAAACATAAGGCATTCAAGATTACATATCCTATTGGAATTGCAATTAGTCATCAATATAAATAATCATACAGCACATAAGAAGCAAATATATTGCTCTGGCACAGTTCCTGGAGCATTTCCTGTAGCTCCTCTGAAAAAGGGGAACTGTTAGCAGGTACTATGCACCAAAGGACAAGTTGAGTGGAAACTGTGTGTGTTGATAAGCAGAAGATTAGGATTCAGAAGGTCAAAGTTTAATGTCCAGATCTGCCACAGATTAGCTGATATATGGCGGATAATTCAGCTACCTATTTTATGTTCCATTTTCCTCAGGTGCAAACTTAGGACAGTACTTGCTGTGGGCAAAACACTCTGTTGGGGTCACTTAGGCACAGTGATTCATGGCTCTATGCATGTTCAGAGCACCAGAGAAAAGACAAAGAGTTGGAGGGTATGTTACATCCATGCTGCTTTTCTCTTTAACCTGGGAGTGCTTACACGGGTAGTGTTTGCACCATACATTTGAGGAAAGTTCTGGAAACTTAAGCAGACTGCACTACATTCTTCTTCAAACTCATTTTTTCTGCCCTCCCAATACAGAGCACAGGCAGTAAATTATGCTTCCTTTTCCCATTCTCAATGCATAGCAGAAGTTATAATGCCAGCTTCATATTTACAGTACATACATCCTTTTAAGCCTCTGACTTACTGCAAAAGGGTCCATAAGTAGTGATAGAAAATGAAAAAAACCTACACAAATTTGCACTTGTAAATCTGACTATATTGCAAATGTTCCAAATTTTCCAATTTCTGTCGTGAGCTGTGAAAAAGAAAACAATTCTCCCACGCTCTGATGCTGACTCATGCACTGCAGGATTACTGAGGCATTGCTTCCCTGGAGGATTATTCAGTTACTCAGGGGAAACTGTAGGATAATTGTCTCTCCCTTTTCATGACCATTCATGAAAACACCTACTGAATATTTTGCTGCTGCTGCTGCTGCTGCTGCAAGCAACCTCTCCAAGCTGGCAGGAAGATACTTTTCTTCTGCTTTAACTTGAGTTTCAGAAATGTAAATGGCCTGAGAAACCTAGTGAGCTTTCTATCTGTCCAAAATCTAAAGAAAGACCATGTCTATCGTTTTATGGCTGCTTCAGACAAAAGACTGTAAAATAGTTACTGCAGATTGCTTTTAATTCACTGTAGATTAGGGCTGACTCTGAGTTTCCAGTGTGCAAGTTTGAGCAATAGGAAAACAACGAGAACAGAAACTTGCCCGTTACAGCCGTGTGACAGATATTAAACAGATATAAATTAGGCTATTAATTACCATGGAATGAACTTGCAATAAATATGTGTTTATATTAAGATTTTGCTCAGTGAACATGAACAATTCAGACTTTCATGAATTGCAAAGTGATTTCTAAGGCTAATGATAATGACGGTGTTGAAAGAGAAGAGCAGCCCATTTCATTTAAGCAAAATATAAAGAAGCAAAAGGGTTGACTTCTGGAAATTGCTTCAAAGTTCAGTCTTCAAAACATGCTATGAAATGTTCACCACTCTTGTAGAATTAGATTTGAGCCCAGCCCTCAACCTATTTTTATGGGTAATATTTTTTAAGTGCCCAACACTACAAGCTTTTGTAGATGTGATTATCTTTACATATGCAAATAAATATTTAGCAATGGTGTTAATAATCTGTACAAAATTTGTTTTGCTTCTCTAAATCCAAAGAATGAGGAACTGTCTCTGTAGCATAAAACTAACATTTCACTCCCCAGGTAAAACAGATTTTCAGTGGTGCTTACTGGTATTTTAAAATAGTGCTGTCAATTTTACAGACAATATAAAGAAAATATTATTTTTTATGGCAAAACTTTATATTTTCTTATGGCAACTGTTCCCTCAAAAACACCATGGTAAGTGTGATTTCAAAACCACACGAACATTAAACCCAAAGTCTAATTCCAATCTCTCTGATCTTTCTTCCTCCTGCATTACATACAAATCCCCACTCCTGCCAGTCCCCTGCTCTCAGGTAAGTGCTGTAGACATGGTTTTCCTTTTTCCCAGCCAGCCAGAATCTTTCTTCCTGCTCAGGGACCTTGTCTGACATTCAGGCACATCGGTTGTAAGCTGAGCTGCCGCCCTCCTTTGCTCTTCACTGTCTGTTGACTCCAGCGGCTCCTCTAAGAGTATTCCAAACACTGTGCTGATGATCCAGTTAGCCCAAGGCCCTTGTTCTGGCCAACAGTGAGGCACAGGTTTGATTTTAACTGTGATTGCAGTGAGATTTGTTATGTGCTAATAGTTAATAGGTATATTATTAAGTCACGAGGATCAGGCCTCAATGAACATGCCCTCACTGGTATGTAATGTTACACTTACCGGGAACTGAAAGTAATTTTGAAACCACAGTGTTATTTCTCTTCTACTCAGTAACAAACAAACTAAATTTCCCTACTTTTTGTAATATATTTATAGAAAATCTGTCAACTTCTTCCATGTATTTATTTTTTAAGTGTCTTATATTAAATCTCAACATTCATCTTGAAATGTGTAAGTGCTAGTAATTGAGCCATGAAATTAAGGGGATAAATAAAAAAATACCTTAACCATGCCTTGTTTTTGCACAAAACTTAATCTCATTGAAAGGACATTTTTAATTTAAGAAAGTAATTTTCTGCATGATGTTTATCAATATCCAGGCAGCTTTCTCCATTTCATTTCCAGGATTCTCAAAAGAGCCAGTGTTCTACAGAGCAGAAAGTGAGGGGCTGCTATTCCAGACGTCATCAGATCCCCTGCAGAAGACAATGAAACACTTATTCAAGATCGCAGAGCACCATATAGAAGTCAATAGACCTTTGTAATTTATGTCAGCTGGAACTGTAAAGTAGTTGCTGCTCTGAAGCATTTGCATCCTTCCCTATTCTTTAAGCTCCATAGTATGTCTGGGGCACTTTCCATCAAAAGAATTTCCTATTTCTTCTTTAATCTGTTGTTTTAGAAGGCATAAAAGGCACACATTCTTCTGTTATTTCTGGCATATTAACATCTGTAACATAAGCATTGTAGCATTGTGGAAACAAACACATAAAGATTCACTAGGATTGTCCAAAATGAACACTGGTATTCCCTGCTGCTTTTGCCTGGATATGCACACTGTTATTGCCCTATTCTTTTCCCTCTGTTCCCTCCCATTCCTATTGTTGCTATCCTTATGGCATAGTAAGTATTTCAGGAGATTGCAACTGACCAGACTAGAAGACCATCCTTAAACTATTATAGCCTGGGAAAATTATAGAGAAGATTTTTGTGCATCAAATTAAAGAGAAAGACTAGCATTTTGATTTAAAAACAGGCTATATTTGACTGTTCTTCATACTACACTTAAATTCTGTCATATGTATAATTTTCCTCTGCTGAATAAACCATGTGCTGAATGTCACCTCAGAGTTCAACTGAATCTAACTTGACTGTATCCTGAATATTGAATTTTTAATCTTTAATCCCCTTCTAAAAGTTGTGCAGTGTCAGCTGTCTTTGTACTGTGATTGAAAGGTAAGGTCTCTATGAAATCAGTGGTGGTTTTGCCACAGGATTCGGGGTTTTGCCCAATCTATTTCATATATACCCCTTCTGTTCTATCCTAAACACGTTCACTGCAGCTTTTAGATTTCGCCCTCAGATGAAATGCTCTACCTTCTTTGTCAGACAAAAAGTGTGATGTTTTTTAACTACTTGAAGAACAGCAAAGGACAAAGCTGGGGAAAAATCTGGATTTTCTAATCTATTAAAATTTAATGCTAGGTATCAGGTTTCACTGAAGAAGTTACCACTGTAGAAGTGAACAGGATACTTTTAGAACTGTATAAAGTATAGGTATTGATTTTCTGAAATGTAGCACTATACAGCTCTTGCCTGACAAACTTTCTGGGCATATCATTGTCTAGCCTTTGTTCAAAGCCTTGCTTGTTCATTTTTCTGAGGAAAACCTCAAATTTAGCACAAACTCATCTCATTTTCTGTGTAAGTTACTTTGCCTTGTCCTGTGTATAGATTGTCTTGATTTGAGGGTTGAAGCATGCAAAGCTGCTGTCTCTTTCTCAGACTGGTGATTACCAGGTGCTCCACCAAAGAATAAAATCAGCCAAGCCTACGTAGAGCAGAAGGCCTGACATGCCATGTAACAGGCAAAGCAAGTGTTAAGAAATGGGATTTTCAGACAAGCTGCTCAAAACTGTGCAAGAATTGATGAAAATACAAGGCAGAGAATAGTGAGTATGCACTCAGATTTCTTTTGGAGGAAAAAAAAGATACATTCAAATGATCTCAACTGGATAGCTGGATATTGGTTCAATACATCTTGGAAAACCTGTTCAAGGAGCAAGAATACATCACCTCCAGGGCAGGGGAGAGACCCACCACCTATGCTATGGCTAGGGAGCAATGACTGTGCTGTGACCCTGCCATGGTGCAAAGCTGGCATGTCCTGTGGGAAGAGGTCCTCACTGTGGCCTCTGCTTCCATAGCTTATCCCTAACAGACAGGGCTGGATGGTACCTCAACTATTGATTCCCTTGGGAAAAGAAACATTACTCACCTTCTGTACTTTTAAGCACAGCCTGCAGAGTGCAGAAATAGCTGGTGACAGAAGAGTATGCAATTCAAAAAGCAAAAACCAGCAAGTGAGTGTGCCTTGGACACCTGTATGTGTCTTTCCCATTCTGCATTGTCATGAGATACCTGCAGCACTGTGGGAGGGGAGCAAGTCTTTACTCTGTTGTAAACTAACCTATTTGTGTGACTTTGCTGGTTTTTGTTATCATTAAGCCTTATTTTCAAGACCAAGCTTTTGGTTTGCGTTTTCCCCAGGAAGTGGTTTTTTTTTCACCAGTCTTCCCTTGGTTTCACATTTTGCATAGATAATACAATGGCTTTAGCATGTTATCCAATAACAGAACAGATGTACTAACACACCAGACAAAATTGTTTGGTGTACATGTAAACACAAATGAAAAACATTAAAGTTGTAAGAAGATAGGAAGAAAGAATATAAGAATTGACAGCATCACTTGTGCTACTCTGCCTTCAGAAAAGCTGTAAAACTTTATACTATACAAGTAACTGGAGTTTATTTTATTTGCTGTGCAAATAGTACTGTTATGGCAGAAATGGTGTGAAGAGCAACACATGCCTAATGCAAATGAAATGTAGAAGTATCTCTCACTGTATTCTTTTCCTCAGTATTTTTTAAACATTGAATTGGCCCTTTTTTCATTTCATATTCTATAAATTGAAGGGTCTTGCATTTTGTGGTATGTACATGCAGGGTGAGAGGAGACACACAAATATTTGTAACACCAAAACTGCATATGCAAATACCTACCTGGTTTCTTAATTTGTGCAGTCATTGTCTGAATTT
>JAOXXN010000395.1:126187035-126211709 GCA_026770055.1 Myrmophylax atrothorax
ATTGGGCTTTATTTTTAACTATTTAAAAACACAGAGTTTTGTGGAAGAAGAAATGACCTTTCTATTCCCAGCAGAAAAATGTTCAAGAAACCATCCATTTTTCATACCTCAAAAAAAATTGTAATTTTGTTTTGCTTTCTTATGCTACTGCCTTAATTCTCTATGTCAGCACTTGAATAAATTTCACAGCTGTAAGGGGCTGTGGGGTCCAGGCTTTTGGTTAGGGCCCAAATCCTATCCTACAAGGTGTTTGAGATCTTCTCCCCATAGACTCATTGTAGTTTTTCTCCAAGGATCTTCTACTTTTTGCAATCATTCCTCTTTGCCAGGTTTTCACATTGGCCATGGGAGCACTCAGAAGCACATGTGAAACTGATGATCACCTTTCACAAGAGTTGTGACCCTTTTCCTGCTTCTTCCCTTTCTCTGCTGACACTATTTATCCCCCACCTCCCTCCAAACATTTCCTGGATGTATTTATCACAGTTTTTATTCTTGTGTGTGTGTGTATGCAAAGAGTTGAAAAAATGTAGTGGACATTTTGGCTTCAGAGCGGACTGGTTTGCAGGCATTTCCATGCCCCTCTGCTGCAAAGATGTGAGGAGGTAGCTGAGAAAATTTTCTTCTCGGCTTTCACATGTTATATGCTCAAGGTCAGTGGGTTTGGCACTTCTAAAGAGTACAACTGTTGCAAATAAACTTCACAGAGAGCAGAGAACTTTATGAAGTTGAGATAGAGTTAATGAAGGCCTTTGAAGATTAAGATGAAGGCCCTGAGCGCAAGAACTAGCAACAAAAAAGCTTCATTTCCTTTGTCTATGTGATGGAAGACTCATCCAAGTCACTGGGAGTGCCTAAGTTTTATAGTGATAACAATCCCATTTGCATGAACTCTACACATTTCTAATGCAAAAAGAATTCTAGCTCTGTTTTCTCAGTTATTATGGATGCTTTCTAGGAAATCAGGCTAAAAATACTAGCACATAACATTACATCACATCACTACAAGATGAAGTCTCCATTCAAAACATGTTATAATCAAAGTTGATTTTCATCAGCCCTGGTGAATATTGGAGGTTAATTCTACAACACTAAGATGTTCTTGCTGACTTAGCTACAGAGGGGCAAAAGTCATCCACAGCACAGGGAGAGAAACACACACATACCTGTAGAACAGGTTAGTGGTCTCCACCAAGACATTTATACACTATCTACTTACAGCTGTGCAGATGGAGAGTTAACTATGGTATTGAAATCCTACATGTGAGATGCTCTGTTTGCAAGGAGTCAGGACTTGTTGAATGAACGCAATACCAGTGTTTTAATGGGTTGGGTTGTATCCAAATTAGAGTGCAATTAATGTGCATAGCTTACTTAACCCTAGGAATACTGTGGTCGGAAAAGAGTTTCAGAAACATTTTAAATTCAGCTGAAACTAACATTTCAAGTATTTCATCACCCAGTGATTAACAGTTTCACGGGTATAAAAGAATATTTCACAGGAATCTTTAGCAATCTGACAACAATAGGATTTGGTATTACAGCATTATGAAAACTTTTCTTTGCTTGTCAGCACTATAGCACAGCATTTCTCATGTTAATCAGAATATTTCTCAGGAAAGTGGTTTGTTTGATTGTTGGTTTTTTCTGTATTGTTTTTTCTGTCCAGCAAATTACTTTATTCAGTAATTATTTGTTTCTAAACTAATTTCAGCTTAATTTCATTACTGGAATCTGGCAAGCAACAAAGAAAAGCCTTTTATGTTTCTTTCCTAGTGGCACTCTGAACTGAACTGTTTGTTGTACTGAGTACAGTAGAAGAATCCAGAAAACAGGATCTAGCCACCATAACACCTTGCCAGAAGCCAGATCTGTGTCTTGCTGATGAAGTTCCAGCATGCTGCTTCACTGAAGACTATTTCCTAAGGGCTTCAGCTGATTAGTTTTAGAGACTTCTTTGCTTGAACAAATACTATGCACACTTGAACTGGTACAGTTAAAAGTTCATCCAAACACCCAAGTACCTTCCCTATCCCATGCTGGAACAAGTCTAATGGCCTGCAGTTCCTTCCAGACTCTCTGATCTCAAATGCTGTCTTGGGGAAAAATGAAACAGCACCTGCTATCTATGTTAGGTAATTAGTTTATGCACATACTTTATAACCAGCTAGAAATTCACCATCTATTTAATTGTCAGTGATGGAAAATAGTATGTTACTTCAGTTGAGGATTTTAATTTTCTTTCTGATGCTGAAGAACTGTAGACCTTCACTAATATACAAGAATTTAGTATCTTTCTTTTTTCTTTTTTGTTTTCCCAGTGCACAGGCAAGCAATAATCACAGATTCTTGGATCCAGATGAAAGGAAACTCTTCCTTTAATTTCCTCCACTGCAGCTGTCCTGTGCTGAAGTCATCAACCATACCTAGTGGGTGAGTTCTGGCTGTGGAAGGACTATCAGTTTTGTGCAAACCCCATGGAAGTTTCTGCTAAACATTGCAGAGATCACACTTAATGTTCCTTAAAGTTTGACAGCCTTTCTGCTTCACTTCTTTGCTTAGCCTTTGGCAGGAAACTCGGGAGATACACAGTGATTGTGAAACTAGGGGAGAGTTCACCATGGCTGCTGACAGATGCACTTAGAGATCGAGACACCAGAATATTAAAAGAAAGCATTCCCATCCTGCACACTGGTATCCCACCAAGTAGGGAAACAACTGAGTGACTATTGACAAATCAGAACAGAAACCCATTTGGAATAGACCACCATGGGTCAGCTATTCTTGGACTGAGCTGAAAAAGAGGATTTTTTTCTCCATTGAATACTGGCTGAGTGTAGTATTAGTTCTTCTGCTAAACTGGAAACAGTGTCTGCTCTCCGGCATGCAAAATGGTGGTGGAAAGCAGGAGAAAGGTTTCCTTGGCAGTGAATTGCAGGCTGTCCACCTGTACTGGATGGACTGAGGTGGCTCAGGATCATGTGTGGCACTTCTGTGAGCCTGGAGTTAGAGGAGCGAGTTTTTTTCCTTGGCTGTCATACTATTCAAACAGGAGTTATTGTTATGGTGGCACATTCGTATTTCAGAGCATTAACTGGAAAGTAAAATAATCTAAATGTGTATTGGGGGCCACGGTATGTGCCGTGACCCTTGTTACTTTACCCTTCATTGCAGGTTGCCACTAGAAAACAATAGTCACAATTAGAATGTTTTTGGAAATGTAGAAAAGAAGTTCTGAATATGCAGCAAATGTGATGTAAGCAAACTTAAGAAACACAAGTAAAAATAAAATAAAAAAACCCCAAACAGTGATTCAGAATATAAGTGTAGGGATAAATGTAAAAAATCAGACTTTACCTGGGAAATCTTGATTAAAATATTTTTCCTGGAGATCTCATTTTCTACTTCCAGGAAATGAGTAGGTAAGATACCGGAGACCAATGGGTTTCTGAAAATGATTTTCATTTTTCACAGTCTTGAGTCCCTACCATGTTATGCATACCATGTCAAAAGAAAGTCATCAGGTTTCCTTGTGGATCAAACACCCTTGTAGCTCTGCAATGGGGGATAGTTGCACTGCCTTCTCAAAAACTCTTTTTGTAACCACTCCAGGGTTTTAAATACAGAAAAGCAGCAGGGCCAATAAAGAAACTAATGAGGCTTAGGACTCATGCGGTTTACAATGTAAAAAATGCCCAAAGCACGGTCAGTGATGGGAAGCTGAAACAAGTTCACCAGAGGGCAAAATTGCACATTTTTCATGCACAAAGTGGTGTAATTAAAGTCACTCAAAGAACATTATTCACATGTAATATTTACACTCTGGCTAGAGGTCTACCTATTCTACTAGCAATAAATATGGTGATGAGGAAGACTGATACCCACATTTGGCCCGTGAGAATAGAGAATAGAGTGAATAATTCCTGCTAAGGTTAATATACATATACATGTATAAATGTGTGTATGCAATACATACATATATGTAAGTGTGTGTGCTTAACGTAAGGCTGAGAGATGTTTCCTGAGCCATAACAATGTTGTAAAAATGGTGTTATGTAAACTAGTGGGAAAAGCATTCACTACATGAGTTATATTTTGCTCAGCTTGTACTTAGAAAGTCAGCACTATTTTGGCTTCTTTTCTTGTTCTGGGGCTGGATCAGATTTGTATTTGACATAGCATTACACTTCCAGTGATTGTTTTTGACAGAGATAGGGCATGAGCAATTTAGTTGCTATTTGACAGAAGAGAGTTTGGAGCTGTGTAGGCGATTTTAAATGCTTTTTTGGGCTAGGCTGAAGTAAATATGGAGAGTCGTCCATACACTGCCCTTATGACTTATCATTACAAACAAGATTTGAAAGATACTGAAAGTCTCATGAAGCATTTGTAGGAAGCTAACAGTGTAAGGACAGTGTTTCACCCATCTAGCTACTACATTCACAGATCTAAGCCAACCTCATGCTCAAAGGAGAACTAAATCTGAAGACAGGCTGTGTGACTCAGGGCCATGACCAGTAACGACTTGGAAATTTCCTAGAGTGGAAGTTCCGCAGCCTCTCGGAACAAGCCCATTCTGGTGCTTCACAACACCCAAGAATTTTTTTTCTTGATATTCAACCACTTTCTCTTGCTGCACACTGAGGTAATTGCCTCCTGTCCACTCCCTGAGTTCCTTTGAAGAGTCTGATTTTTCTGTCTTTGAAGTAATTCCCCTTTAGTCACTAAAGACAACTCCACCTCCTCTTAGACTTTCCATACTGAACAAGTCCATGTATCTTAATTTCTCCTTGAATGCATTTGTGCCACGCATCTAATCTTAGTGGGTCTGTGCAAACTGCAGTTTCTCAATTTCTCTCTTGTACTAGCAAGTCTGAAACTTAACACAGTTTCCCCCCTTACTAGAGTTGAAACACTGAAATCTAATTAACCCCACACAAGATATAAAGGCAGAGTTAATTGCCATTTAAGTCAAATATCAGGTTGATGTGTAAGAGGTGTTAGCAGTTTCTGATAGTGAATCATCATGATAAATTTCTGAGAATCTACTCTAGTAAGAAGTCTGAGATGGCATGAGAGGTCAAGGTCCAAAAAATATAAAAGAGAAATTTTTATAACAGAAAGTCTTGTTTCTTTGTTGATGGTTTGTTCTAAGCTATTTTTGTTCCTTGCCAGACAACTATTTCATACCTTAGTGATTTTGAACAAAGTGCCATTCAAAATTTAAATGTCATCTTGACTAAATGACTAAAAGCAGAAGCCTGTGACAGATTTTTTTTTAGCCTTGCCTAGAATTTTGGTTCTCTATAAATTCTGTATAATTTGGTGATAAATACAAAAGGCACACAGGGGGCATGTAGATGATTTCAAGAGAGGAACTCAGCTTTGATGCAGCAGCATCTATATTTCAGTGTAAGTCCACTGACAATTATTAAGGTATGAACAATTTCATGTCATAAACTTCCCTGGTGTACTTCTAGTGTTTCAGTAACTGGCATAATATGTACTATTATAATGTGGAAATATGGCAGTTCATAAGCACATTTCCAGTTGACTTAAAATACAATTGTTAAATGAAGCAAAGGTTTACTTTTTTCAAGTACTAATACTTGTCTCAAATATAGCCACAAATGTTGATACAATCTTTATAAAAATAATTGTTTTTCATAACTCTAAAAGGACAAGTCAGCTATTCAATAATAAAAAAAAATTATTGCAACACCTACTCAGCATTCCACTCTTGTCCAATTCTGACCAAGATAATGCTGACATTGGTTTTGGTTTGACTGTTAGATAGGACACTGGTGCCACTAAGCCTGCCTTAGAATGCATGCACATTCTGCAGTGTTGCTTTGGCATATTTCACAGTGTCAACAGAACACTTAATTCCTCATTTAGGAAATGATATTTGTGAGGTTTTGTTCCCTGAGGACAGACTGCCTGGGTAATAAACAACATAGTTAATAGGGGCAAGGACCCTCCTTCTCATGTTGTCAGGAACACATCTTCAATCTCCTTGTTCTGTGGAGAGAGTAAGCCAACCAAAGGGAGAAAGATAAGTGATAGGACTGCAACCCCTCTTTAAGGTTTGTTTTTTCCTGCCCTGTTCCAGAAGATTATTGTCACAGGAAATGGAACAGTCTCTGTAGTCAGAAAGATAGGAATACCCCATTATTATTGGCTTTCAGTGTGAAAAACTCCTGATACACTTGTGGCTGGATCCTTCTAAACTTCTAATTTCTGTAGTACTACTAAAGAGAAGGGCAAGTCTGTCATTGATACCATCCCCTCTCTGTTACAATAAATAAATGAAGTAAACATGAGAAAGAAACAATCTTTGGCATGTTTGCAATATATTTTGAAAGGTTCTATAAGTTTATGAACATTATCTGGAAACCCAGCTGTGCTCTTCACTCCTCTCTGTTCTTGATAAGTCTCTTACTCAAATGGAGGACAGATTGAAAGTCGTTTCACTGACGTTTTGAACTTTATCTGCTGGTACTTATCTCTTCTGCCACACCAAATACGTACATGAGAACCTTAATTTTGGCACGTTAGCAGCAAAAAGAGCAAAAGAAGAAACGTCTTTCATTCAGCTGTTCTTGGAAAACCTGAATGCTAATGCGTAAGTACAATCCAGAATATCAGAGAAGAATATCAACGTAGGGCACACACACATCTCCTTCAACAGAATTATAGATTTGGTAGCTGCTGTGTCTTCCTCAGCGTACACAGTACAGAATGTCTTCTATGACAACTGGTGCTATACTTCCAGTAACAGGTTGCTGCTGTTATTACTGCTGCTGTGTCTAGCAACCCAAGTAATGAGTGAGTTTGATCATGGTAGGCACTTCACACAGACAGGGCTGTGTGTCAGCTTCAGAAATTTACACTCTATACCAGCAAAAGGGGTTAATGAAAGTGAGGGGATAAACAATACCCAAGGAACTGAAGACCCATTTGAAAGGCAGGATGAAGCTAGCTCTCCTTGCGAGGTCATGACCCTGTTGGAAAAACCTCCTCCCTCCTGCTTCAAGGCACACTTTGTGACCAAATGGTAAATTCAGGCAGGGGCCTGTGGTTTCCAAAGGGCATCTAGAGCTCACAGTGAAAAAGAGTTCACATCCATCAGTTCACCAGGTATTCTGCTCTGGCCTCTTCCCTCACAGCCACAGGCTGTTAACAAGCTCACATTGCTGGTGGGGAGCTTGCAACAGTTTGTGGAGCTCAGATTTGACTGTTTGTGGAGCAAATAAAAGCTGTCATGTTTGTGTACACCCCCTCTTTTGTACTGATGTGTCTGACTTCTCTTTCTTATCAGATGAATAATAAAATTAATAAGTGTTTTTTCTTTTCATAATGAATGCAAGTAAAATAAATATACGGTAATCTTTTTTCCAGTATGTTGATTTTTAAGTATTTATGATTATTATCACCTTTGCTTACTAGACACAGCAGCACAGTTTGATGTTCTTACTGACCTGAAATAATCTAGGTCTGTGGAAAAACAGAAATGTCATTCAGAACACATATGCTGGGATCAGTGACACTTGCAACTGAACAGGAAATGTAATGTCTGATTTCTAGTGCCTAACATGAGGCATTGTGTTAAGGACTATAACAGTCCATCACAGTCAGTGCATGACAGAACTTTTAATGTTATGCTTTAAGCAAGAAAGCCAAGGTTTCCAAAGACTGTAAAATGTTCACAGCTTAAAACTATCTTAGGTACCAGAAGCACAGCATTTTGTGGAATATTGGTGGGAGAATACATTTTCAGTTTCATAGTGGCATTGATGAAGCTACTAGCCTGACAGATGAAAGCATTACTGTTATTTGAAATAATACTGTACATAACATCATACAAACTAGAAAATACTCAACTGTGTGTTAAGACAAAAGCCTCCTTATGCTGACAAATAGTCAAATAAGTTCAGTATTTTACCAGTGAGAGAAATTGTGGTGTATATGGCATTTTTAAGAACTGCAATATTTTGGGAAAATATTTGGAATTGAAAAGCTTAAAAAGAGCATTCCATATTTAGTGGAAGTCAATCTTTTATGCTGAGAGATATTGTGTTTCTTTTAGAGACAGACAAATATTTAGACCGTCCATTATTTGGAGGGAGGATATCTTCTTAACCAGATACCCTAGGATTTATAAACAAAAATATGAAGAAAGTATAGTTTCAACATTTCCTTTTACTGTTAAAAGGGCAGTTAGACAGGGTTTTGTTACAGCTTATGTTAAAGGTTTGGTTGCCTCAGCTGCATACAGCTTTTGTTACCAGTATCACTGTCATTAAAATCTGATTCAGTCCTACGTCTTTAAAAATGTGCATTTTAAAATTCTTATGGATTTTAAAAATATAAAAGAATGATTATTTTGCCATGTAATGTTTCCAGTCAGCTCTTCATTACAGTATCAGAATTTCTTTTGGTAGTTAAGAAATTTTCTTAACAATTTAAGAGGTACAGTGGAAGTGATGAGAATCATCATGTTAATGAAGTTCAAGTTTAATAATTTAATCCTAATAACTAGAGGGGAAGGTATACTTTATAAAAAGTCCTTCAAGGCCTACGGTTCTGCAATTGTTGTGCAGTTAAAACCCATTACAAATTCTCCAAAGCTGGCTGTTGTAAGTTGTTACTCTACATTGCATAACAACTCTTGAACTGTGTGAAGTCTTGTTAGTGGTAGCACTGAACGTACTGGCGTACAGTGAGGCTTCTACGTGTTTTTCATGCACACTGCAACAAGTTACTGCTGCCTTACGCTGAAGCATTTGCTTTGGCATGCTTCATTTAATGGCAAACTGCCTGGGTTCAGACAGCTGTGAGATGGCATTTCTTTACATTTCAAGTCAAGTAGCACTTATCTGTGCACAAAGGGCAGTGCTGGTAGTATTGAACAGAGGAAAAAGAAAGAAGACATTTGTTAATTCTAAGAGCTTTTTCTGTAACCAAATAAATTATCCTGTTTGAATGAGTTCATTGCTCTGAGCACAAGATGTGCTACATTAGATAACTGTATATTATCCATTCCGCTGGATCAATAACACTGAACACTGGGTCATCTATTTTGTGGTTTATTCTTTCTTTTGGTCAGGTCAGTTAGTTTGGCAAGCATTTGAATTCTATTTAATTAAAGCCAATTCAACATTGACCATTTTTCCTCATACCTTTTACCATTAGCAGAAGTATTCAATTTGCTAAAAAAAGATTCTTGGTTTTGAAAAAGATGATATTCTTTAACTTAAGTTCTGCCCTGAGGAGATCCCTTATGTAGAAGCTCAGGCTCAGTAGGTTTGAGTTTGTGATTTCTGGTACGTTGTGTATTTACAGAGGATCATCAATACCTTCAGTTGCATTATTGTAGTTGCTCATATGTTAGGCGGTTTTCATTTGCAGAACCCAGTGTAGATGACTGGAGCTTAAGAAAAGGATTGTAAAAAAGCATGTTTTATATGTAATGTGTAAATGTAAATGTGTTCTTCCTCCTCTACTCTGCCCTACATGAGAATTCAGTGCAAAGTAACAAAAGCTCCACCCTCTCTTGGGTGCAAGCTCAGGGAAATGTACATTAGAAGTGTTCTAATTTTGCAAGTTTGCTCATATCAGTGGGAGAATTGAGTAAAAAAGGAAGGCTTTTGAAAATGCCAGGAGAAAGTAAAATTACAGTTGTATTTAAAATATTGAATTTAATAACTGTCTTCGAAGCAATGACCTGCTTTGAACCTTGAGTCATGTTTGCATGTGTCTGTGTATTAACTGTGGGCACATGCTACATCTGCTGTGGTCTATAGAGACATAAAGCATATTTAGCATCTTATTACACAAACTTTTTTTTTTTTTTTAACAACACTACAACTCACTTATTCATGCTGATGGGTTAGGTTATCTATGTGACACTGCACATCTATGATAATGTAGTCTATGGGGCTAGTCTGGAAAGTTTTATCATACTGAGGCCAAAAAACCTATCCTGCCCTAACACACAAATATTTTATTTATAGGCTGGTAAGACAGAAGCCTTCCCATTCTTTATCTTTTATAACACTCCTCATAATGTGATATCGAGTAGCAGGCAACTTGAAGTTAATTTCGGCTCCACAGATAACATGTGGCATGAGCACTTAAATATAAAAGCAGAGCAAAAACAAGCAGTGGGACTCTAAGAGGGTAACAAAATCTCCTGCTAACATCTCTGAAGCAGCTGTCTCTCTTGAGACAGTAAGTTAGCACTAATGAAGTTACTTACAGCTATTTCCTCAGGGAGTGTGCAATACAAATGACCTGAAAAATGCGAGGTGTCATACATCCGTACAAAAATCCAGGGTGTCCTTCCAGTCAGGCAAATAAAGAGTATCAGGGTCATAATTTCCACATTTCTACATGGCTTTTGCTGCCTTCCTGTAAGGAGCATATGTAGCTGAGCAAATAACCAGAAATTCATTTTAGTTTTACACCATGGTCTCCTAACCTACTGGTTATACTACCAAAATGCATAGGCTCATTTTCACTCTTGTTTAGCACTGAGAGCTGCAGGCAGCTGGTACTGAAGGAAGAGCATTTTGGCCTGTAGTGCTCCTCTCCACTGTCTCGCAGAGAAAACCCAGGATTGTCCCCATATTGCACCAAAATTGGGTATATGCTAAGAACAGAAGGTCAAGAGAATCCCCTGGTACCTACCCTGATCCTTTCTGAAGCAAAACAAAAAGTCAGCCCATAGTCAAACTCTTGAGATTGTTTAGTTGTTTTTGCCAGCTGAATCACTCTGATGTTTCTTGGGTAGCACCTGTAATATGTACCTGCATGAAAAGGGGTGGTCTGAGCCCTATATGTACCACCATGTATTTCCTATCTCTGTCCCACAGGCAACAGCTTCATCTTGGGGAAGCAGAGACCTTACATAGGCTGTGCTTTCCTATACTAGGCATGGAATTAAATCCTCAAAATAAAAAAAAAAACCAAACAAAAAACAACAGCAACAACAACAAAACCCCAAACCAACCAACCAACCAACCAAAAACAACAAAAAAACCCCAAATGCCAGAAGCAAGTAAAAATATAATTAAGAACTGACACATTCATTTCTGCTGTGTTTCAACATGAAATACTATAGATATTGTTTTGGATGAGGCATGCATGCTAAATCATGCCCTTGCCTGCTTAAGTGAAAGAAAAAGAACATCTTTTTTAAGACTTTTGACCTTGTTTTTTCTGGAGATGGCATTCATATTGCCTGAGTCAATGTTCTGTCTCCATGCATAGCTATTGTACACACTTTACAGAGATTCAGCATTCATATTTCTAGAAGCTTTAACAGCCCATCTTAGAACTTTAGAAATGACAGATAAAAGGAAAGTTTTCAAGGTTGCTTGCTGTTTTGCAGGACTCAATTCTTTTACAGCAACATTTTTTATTTGTCAAAAACATGCTTGAAAAAGTGACGACTGAGAACTATATTTTTGCACTCAGGTTTAGTGGATATTCAGAGTTTCTAAGCCATCACTGTAAGTTCAGCTGCAGGTTTTCTTTCCTGCCACTTTGCATCACTGATACTTCACTGTGGATCTTTGCAAAAGTCCTCAGTCTCAGGGACAGCATCACATTCCTGGAGAATCCTTTTCCTATAGTCTTGGATTATAAAGTCACCTCAGGCTATGGGGTCACATGCTGGTTGTGGAGATCACAGTGTACCAGCAGCAACAGCCACTCCTGTTGTGAAAAAAGTGTATTACAGCAAACTAAAAATGCCAGTCCCTGGGGATTGTGATTAGCAAATTTCATGTGCAAATGGAGAGTGCAGATAAAGGACTCAGAGGACATCCCTGAAGAGGAACCACCAAGCAATAAGCATGTGCAGTAAGAAAGGAAATTTTCTTTCATATATCTACTAATAATGATATATACTCAGTGGAATAAAATATCCTGGGAAGTGAGAAAACCACAGAGTTTAATGTTGTTGTGGGAACAAATAAGTTACTCTGAGAAATTTTTCTCATTCAAAGCTTAAATTTCTTGTTCAAAGCTTAAATAATTCACTTTTAAATAGATTAATCTTTTAAATAATATACAGACAAGACTGGTTTCCTAAGGAGTTATATAACACTATAGTATTTTAATTTGCAATTTTTCTGCCCTTACAGTACCAAAGTTGCCATACATTTTTGCTTCCAGTAGTTTATTACTCACACTACAAAGTAGTAATTTCTTTTCAGAGCACATCAGAGAAAACAGTGAGGAAGGTAAAGGATAAAATCTCCATGAGAGGGGACTAAGAGGAAATGTTGTGCACAGCAAAGGACTTCCTGTTTCTGCAACCAAAATCTCATCATAGGCCCTAAAAATGTCATCTTAAAGGCTCTTTAAGCCATTCACTGACAGGTCAGAGCAGTGCACCAACAGATCCATGCCCTGTTCCCTGGCAGGAACAGTGGCGAAGCATACAGAGAAAGCGTATTTCTGACAGGAATCCAAACTGGACCTATATGTTTTTCTGCCACACACTTCAAACCAAGTCCTACAGCAGCTCTTGTTCGTGAGGTTTAAAACGTTGCAGTGCATAGCCCAAAAAATCACAGCCAAATATTTTCACAGGTATAACTACTGTGATGACGTAAAGCTTAGCAAGGCAAGGTCTTAAAAGCAAGGCTAGACAGCACAGTCTTGCTGGGCCCTCAAGATTACTACAGCATCCTTAAGATAGACAGCCTTGCAGAAAGCCTGATGCTCTGGTGTCTCAGGCAGTCACAGTTATATATGAGCTTAAACCAGCCGAGAGAGCAGCTGTCTGCATTCCTTGAATGTCAAGAGAAAGCTCAATGCAATGATAAACTAGGCTCGCTGTCCTAGAAATTCAACAGTGTAGCACATACAGCATAAACCACCACCGCTCCATAATCATGAATAACAAGATACAGTGTTTGATTTCTAACAGATTAGCAGCTCCTACTGCTTGTTCTCCACTTGCTGTAGGAGTCTCTGATCTGACTGACTTTTGAAATAGCAACAACAGAGGGAGAGTCTGAACACCAGGGATCTGTGTTAATAAAACAGGATTATGGTCTTTATGAACCTCAGTCAAAAACTGAGGATTACAACTTCAGATATAAACAGCCTGCACAGATGAACTTTTCAAAAGCAAAATTTCTTTTGGGAATTGCTTCTAGCAATGAAAAAAGAGAAGAAAATTATGTGACATTGATATCAAGGTATCCACAAGCAGAATGTTTCTCTCAGGCATTACCAGCTAAAGTTGTGTAGGCACTTCAGCCTAGAAAGAGCAATATAAATATTTTGTGTATGAAACCACAGCTAGTACTGCAGAGTTTAACTGTCATTTCCCAGCTCACTCCTAGTGGTAAGCAGCTAGTCTTTCTCCTCATGAATGAGGCCTCCAAGCAGGGTTCCCAGCCCTCTGCTTAGTGCAGATGTGCTCTGAGGCAGAGCAGGCAAGGCAGGAGTCACTCCTTTCCCTACACCACATTACCAGGGCTATACTTTTTGAGGTATTTTTGCTAAATTGTAGAAAGAACTGATGCCGGTTTCAGAAGCATCAAATCCACCAGAAAACCGTGTGAGTTCAGGGGCTGGGTATTTAGCCAGAATTTTGTGCCTAGGGGATGAAAGGGGGTTCAGAAAGATTCAGTACTACTCTCAACATGCTTAAACTCATCGGCGTTAACCTCACACCGTCAGCTCTCATTGCTGCAAGGGCAAATAATGTGCGTCCTTCTGACACCCTGCAACACCTCGTGAGGGCCAGAGGTTTAGGGTTTCATTGGGATCTTGTCCTGTGTAATTTGACTGCAGTATAAAGTGGGATACTGTATCCAGAAATGCAGCAGCTAGCAATATGGGGATTCTCCATTTTAAGTCCAGAAAGTCAGTAATCAGTGATCATAAGGTGAGCATTTAGCATCAAGAATTACTTTTGAAAATTTGTCTCAGTCTCTTTTTTCTCCCTTTATGACTCATTCTGAGTCCTACCTTCCTTTGCCAATATTAAAAACTAAACCAAACCAAAATCCAGCCAAACAAAAAACCCCAGCCCCCCACAGATTACCATTAAAAAATCTGAAATTATCCTAAGGGACAATCTTTTTGTATTTTCACACTGTTACTATACATTGGAGCAGATAAATTATAACAAGTAGTCACTTAACAACATGCTCCAAACTATGTAAACAAAAAATGTCCCCTCTCTTGATGTACATTTATTTATTTATTTGCTGACTAAATTCAGTTGTTCTCACATTAAGACAAGACAGAGTTGAGTTTCTCTGATACTCTCTGCCCAGAAGGACAGTGAAAATTTGTCTGAATATAGAGTTCTGTGTCTTAGCAGTGCAATGGGTCAGAAGCAGGAAGAAAGTAGCTATTCTAAAAATATGTATTCTTAATAAAAACCAAAACAAGATGCCCTTTTCTATCAGCATTGTAAAAATCCATGGGAAAGAACTAATTTTCCCTTGATCCTCATTAAATGCCCTTAGCAGTTGCTGCACTTACAGAAGTAGTTCTCGTCTCTGTATAAGGAGAAGCTGTGTCTGGAAAGCAACGAAAAAGCCTGAGGTACTTCTTTCTGAGTGCTTTTGCAAATGGTTCAGTGGAGCTCACAAAGGTCCCTTTAAACTCTTTCTGCTTTGAAGAATTAACAGGAGAATCTTAATATCTTAAAATCAAGTATTTAGAGCTACTGAATCAACCTTTTTTTTTTTTTTTTTTGAAGGAGGGATTGAAAGCACATGACCACATGGAACTTTAAATTGCATTAGAAAATATTTTATATAACTGTCCTTCCTGTTGTGTTTCCAGACTTTCAGTATTGTTTCAGAGAAATAATCTTGCACAGTGAGTAATAACGCATCATGAGACTCTGTTCCCATAGATCTGAAATTTCTTAGTTTAATCTTCACCTAAACAAATATTCCCATAAATAAAATAGAATAATATTCTTAGTGTCATGTGCTGAGTCTTTTGAGTCACTTGGAAGAGTAAACAGAGCCCCCCTGCCTGTTCCTGCTTCCTTTGACTCCTGCTTCCTTTCCCACGTGCTTTATTTCTCTGACTGTTTGACCCATGCCTGGGCCTCACAGGTTCCATCATCCGTGCTTAGCTCTAAGAGCATCACAGTCCTGTGCGGGTAATGAGCCACTGAATGAGTTCTGACACCTCTATTGGGAAACTGTGGCTGAAACATTTCTACTTTGTGGGAAATAGTTCTATGTGGGTGTCAGAGGCACTGGATGCTTTCCACACAACAGCGCACTGCTTCTCTTATCTTGACCTTTCTGCCTCTTCTTTTATTTCCTACACTTTTTTTGAGCTACTGGATTCTTGGCTAGCTTTACTGTTCGCTGCAGAATACGCATGTCTATAGATTTAGTATTTTTAACTGATGTATGCTGAGGAAAGAAATGTTTATTTCAGTGTAGATACCAGCTAGACTAAGAGAAAAAATTCCTTTTGATTCACATAGCTCAAAAACCTAAATCCAGACTTCATTCCTGAAAGAAGTTTTTCAAGAAATGAATTAAAAATATGGTAGCTCAGCAAACACTTCTCAGTTTGATTGCTGCTTACACAATGTGTAAAATAAATATGGAAAAAGACAACAATGCCACACTTAGAGGAATGCACACATAGAGCATGCAGCTGGCACCTGTTTTGATGTCACCAATGTCACAGCAGAATATCAGCTATATTTCTCCTTTCCCTTCTCCTGTTCATTTATTAAAAATTATGATATTCACTGCTCCCTACCATAGCATGAATAAATTGCCACTATTATAGACATCTGCCAATGATTTATGGTGAATATTAACCTGTAGAACATTAAATGAATATTAAATATTGAATGGTGAGTATTAAAAAGAATGGTGCAGGAAGAAGCATCTTGTTTTAATAACTGATAACAATATGGCAAAAATCAGTAATGGCACATGCATCTCAATACACGTTATTGGAGAGATCTTCAGGAATTACAAAGCCCTTTTATGATATTTTGTGATTTTAAACATATATAGACCGCAACACCAACTACACAATAAAACAAGGCTGTTTTGTGAGAACATATTGATTTTTGCTCCGAGTTTTTTACTGGGCAGAAAACCTACTGATTGGATCCAAGCAGTGGCCATATTTTAGTTGCTTCTCTTATGACATTTTACAAATTCTGTTGATTGGTGAACTCCTACATATTTGTGATAGAGATGTGGATTTGTACAGATGTGTTCCTCATGGAAGTGTTGCATACCTGCCGTAGCATGTAGCAATTTTATTTTCTTGCCTTCCAAAGGCCTCCTAAGGAATAGGTCTCAAGGATATCCAGACAGTAGGATGAAAAACATTTATAGAATAACCAGGGTCAGCATTAGACACTCTGTTAAGATTAGTAATGGACAGCTAATATGTGATTGGGAAATCTTTATAGCCACTCTCTGTAACTCTTTGATTGGCTTCTGTCTAAGCGATATCCATGGCAAAAGAAAGTCCTACACAAAAGTTTGTCTCTACCATTTGGGTTTAACCTTGACAGCAGAAAGGCAAAGAGGAAACATGGTTTATTTGAAAATTGTGTCTGGCCCAAAATATCACCTACAGGCATGATTACCTGCTCATCTGTTGTCATGTCAGCTAATTAATTGGTCCAACTAGGATCAGGATATGAAAAGAAGTGCTCAGTTTTGCAGTAATGGCATACTGCTATTACAATTTCAGAGGTGGATATTGGATAAAGAAGGAAGGGATCCCATGGTGGGCTTCTTTTAAGACATCAGTGAATGAGAAACCCTCTCAACAAATGGCTTCTAGTTTTGGTGGTCAGTGAGGAGACAATGAAGAGCAATTTAATACTTGATGATGCCATTAATCTTGCTTAATATTATTCAGGTACTTGTTTAGAGGCTGAGGATAACAGAAATGTTTAACTAAGCACATGAAACCAAGTAATGTTTCTGAAATGAAATGCTAGCGTGAAACCATTTTGGCACAATTCTAGATAGTCATCCATGTTTGCACACACCTATTAGTAACCTCTGCAGTTTCTTAAAAAGTTGTTCTTGATTCATAACACTGCAAAAAATGCTAGTGGTTCATCAGTCATCACTGAGAAACATGGCAGAGACCAGCAGCGGCAAAGCAGAGATGAAAGCCTCTGCACTACAGAGAGGAAGCAAAAGCCCCCTCAGAGAGCTGATAGCATCAGTTAGGTAGAGGTGCCAACTCCTGAGTGGAAGCTGAAATCAGATATAATTCTAATAATATCCACCAGGAAATCACAAAAATCTTGAGGATTCATTGGTTTCTAAGAAAATTTACATGTTTCTCTAAATCTCACAATTAATGTACATGGTGTTTGTTTTCGGTAAACTCAACAAGAAGTATGACAAAGATCCTTTTCCTTGCCTCCAAGCTTATTCATGTTTCTTCATAAATTGCTACCTGATGAGCCATTTATATAACTGTGTCCCAAGTTATTTCCTCTGCTGTCTCTGCACCAACAATGTCTAATCTGACTTTGCTTCCTATGATTCTTATCCACTGCTCTATTTAAATGTCAACATCCAGTCCAAAAATCAAAGTGAACAAAACTCAACATAGCTTGTCTAATATTTTTATTAATTGTTATAATGTCTGTAGTTGTGAATAAAAATCTGGCCATGACAGCAGCCTTTCCAAGACATTTTATTCTCTGTTGTTCACTACACCAAATTTTTGGTTATTAGTATAGCTATGGCACTTCCTACTTATTCAGGTTTTCTACTCTTTTCCTCCCTCTACCCTAGACTATCAAGTACTCTTTCTTTTGATCGCCTCTACAGCCTCTTTATCTACTTACATGCCAACCAGGTAATATTGTGCTACTAAAGAAATAATTTGGACATCTTGAATGAATCCCCATATCACTTCAAGTATCTCAAAGTTTCCACTATACTCAGCATGATCACTGCCATACAAGATCAGGTAGAAACTGTCCAGAGTCAATATCTGGTGCTCGTATCACCGCTAGTGTTTCATATATACTAACTTGTCTAATCTCTAAATGAATTTCTAGTCCATTTCATGCAGTGCTGTTGTATCAGGAAATTGTTGGTGCAAACTCTATAGCTCCTTCTAATCTTGTGCTTAATTTTTTATCACATGAACTAGTGTAGAAGTAGTATGACAGTGTGCTCTGATAAAGTAATAGCCATAATGGTAGCTGTGGTCCTATTCCCAGATATTATTTCTATTTACTTATTTGTTGATAAGTGAACAGTAAATGTGGGAGTGGAGACACTTAGGAAGCTTACTTACCATAATGAGTCACTCTGTAAATCAGTACGGTTAGGACTAGCTACTTGGAAACAGTGCTTTCCACCATGTGAATCCCTGACACTATCCATTGTAGGACAAAGGCTTACTTAACGTATCAAATTAGCAACATGCACACCAACTTGAGAGCCGCACTTCATTTGCACAGTGGGGTAAAAGGTCCAGGAGTGCCTGCCTCAAGAAGATGATGTTGGAATGTAAAGGATACTGAATTTAGCCAAATAAGTTAATCGGTTAGTCTCTTTAAGCAATCACTGTAAGCAATGCCTTCTCCGCTCCTGCCATTATGTCAGAAGCTGGCATTGACAGTGTTCAATTATCAGGCATCATCCAGCATTTCATTAAAGACTCCAAAGTGCAGGGTGCACTATGTTTCCCTGTACAGGTATGTTTGCCCTTTAAACTCCTTTTGGCTGCTGATAGAGGAGTTTTCAAATAATTTCCAAGTCAAAAGATAGATCTTTTCCAAGACCAAAAGTTATAGAAACTCCTCTAAGGTGTAGGCTGAATTTTTGTTTTCTAATACCAGCCTTCTTCTGGAACAATAACATCCATACTTTTTCACAGAAACATTCATACTTCTTGAATAATTTATTTCCTCAAACATAATTTTCTTGTGTTTATTGGTTGTTATAAAACTTGGTGTTCTGATCACACTTCACTGAGGGCATTATGCAATAGTCAGAGAGTTCAGTGATCCATAAGTGACCATAAGTATAACGACCCCAATTACCTGCAAATCGATGTACTCAAACACACAAAAGCTGGATTTGCATCCAAATGGGTGTTTGGAAAAGTACTCTATGGGCCATAATGAAGCTATATTGTTGTGTAACCACTGTTAACATGCTTTTGTAATTAGATTTGAAACTGCATTTGGGTATTTCAGAATCAATTCCCTGAAAGAGTACAAAACTTTTAGAAAGGTGCAACTCACATCCTATGGTTAATTTAAGGTCTCCAAAAAAGAGGTGAAGCACTTGTCGGTCCTTTCTAACAGATCTTTGCCCATAGCATTGGGTTTTAGATTTTGAACAGACTTATATGTGCCTCTTTTTTACACAAAAGCACACATTTGGATATAAATTTGAGGTTTAATTTTCATAAGATCATTTTGATTTTGTTTTAAATTTAGAATTCGAAGGTCATTATAAAGTTGGTTTTTCTTGGATTTAGTAGGATAATACTTCTGAATGTTTATTCTGAAACTGTACCCTCTGAAAGCCTTTTCACATGCTCATTATCCTGATATTAAAGATTTTTGCAAGGCTTCAGTTGTGGCAGTAGAAATACCAATCACATAGGCATCCTATACTTTTATGCCTCTGGGTTTCTCCTTTGCACTCAGTAGAGCTGCTTTTGTAGCTAAAGTTACACCTCTATTTACTTATGGAGGAGAGTAAATGTCAGTGAATGATAGACACATCTTACATTTGAAAGCTAAAAACTTAAGGAGTTTCTTGTCTTCTGTGTATCTATTGAATGTCTGACAATCAGAAATAGAAACTTCCCAGAGAAAGGAAGCCTTGTGCTTCACAAAAATAAGACTTCAAAACAGAGTTAAGTCCTGGATCTGTTAAATTTAATGCTGCTCCACTGCAACAACGAATTGCAGTAAAAAGTGACTCAGGTCTTGTTCGTCACTTTTTTTACTTCAAGTTGTTCTTTGAGACCCACTAAAATAAATTTAAGCAAACTGATTTCACATTTTTACTATCCTATGCTCAACAGTGAAATTTGTTTCTACATAAAATTTGGTATGACCTCTAAAATTTGCTGTTAACTAATTGTACTTTTGCAACAAAGTTTGTCGTAAAATTTATCAGATTATCACCAGTTTTCACAGAAATATTAGGAAACTTCCCAAGCAACTGGCTTGTGGCACTTCTGAAGATCACACAGAGCTTAAGAAAAGCAGCAATTGTGTTTGATTTCAAGCAAAACTTCGGTAACTGAAAAATGCCATTAACATCAACAGAATTGTGGGTATTCGTAAGAAAACAAGATATACACACTCACATAGTCTGAGATCTTACTCATTTATGCTGAACTTAAGGATTCATGAGCATTTCTAACTTTCTTAAATTTGGATAATACCATATAAATGACTGAGGAAGTGAAAGGTACTAATACGAGTGATAAGACTGAGAGCTGCAAGGCTAAGTACAAACTAAGTACAGTCTACCCTCTACCCTCTTTAAAAGGGGATCCACAGTCTCCACCTTCAGTATTGGCTGTTGGTACCCAGTGTGGCTCAGTTGTGTTGCTTCTGGCAGCTGCCTGAGTTATCTCCATAGCCTGTGTGTCTGTATGTGTATGTGTGTGTATGCCTGTATTTTTATCATGAACATTGGGCTATGTTCATTCATCCAGCTTTAAGGGAAAATCCATTATATTCTTTGGTGAGGTCTAAAATGAAATTGATTTAGTTCCTGGAACAGTATTTTCAAGGTGCTTTTCTAGGGGCTTGTTTAATGAACAGCTGCTTCCTATTAAAGGAAGGGTAGATCCCCTTTTTACATTTTACAAAGGAAACTTAAGATTAATTAAAGGAATTATTCTACACAGTAATCAGTAATCCTTGGAAATTTCCACATCCCTAGACGTTTGCAGGTCAGTTATCCTGTTCACAAATATATACTTTCTCTGTTTTTCTTATCCTCTGAAAGCAAAAGTTGACTGCTTCTTATTGCTCACTCTGCAAACAGAAGGATATTCAAAAGAGTAAGTGAACAAATCACATTAACACACATAGTTTTGCATAAAATGAGAATATCTTCTCTCGGGGTCAAACTGATGATTTAAAGTTATAAAAGAAGTAATAGGTTGTTGCATGTAGAGCTGAACTGACACTTCTTTTCATTTGAACACCTCTGCCAAGTCCTTGCGCAGAGCAGAACCTTGTTAACTTTTGAGCTGACTAAACAGGCCTTAAGGCTAGTATCTGCTTTGTATTTAGTTGTTCTTTAGAAATAGGTTTATTTTAAGTAAATCATCTGCAGTAATTATGATAGACTACAAATTTGGGTGGGTTTTTGGTGCTTTTTTTCTTTTAATTGCCCCAATACAGCTGATTGGAACAGTTGTTGCTGTGATACTTGTATTTATTTCCTATGTATTTATACTACATTGTCTCTCTTGCATTTTGTCACTCTTAACTCCTACTGATAGTTTGGTTAGAAAGCTTCCTTTTAAAAGGACTATGCCAAATGAGGAGTGTTACCTCCAGAAAAGCTGGGAAAGCAAAACTATCTTTCTCAAGAGTGAAGACCTTTCTGGTAGGTCATGTTTTAGTCTAGTAGAGGTTGAGCTCAGTGTGGTGTCCAATGAGTCAAAATCTGTGGATTGTGTTATTATTGTATCTAAAGGTTCTTTGCAGGTTTAAAAAGCTACACAACCACATAATGCTTCTTCCCTTGAAACCAGTGTGAATTTTAAGTGCTGTTTGCATGATCAGAAGATGCAGTCTTCATCAAAATCTGAGTAAGATCCTGTGTTTAAAGACCTGCTAGCCTTGTAAAAGATCATTCATCAATATCAGCTACATAGCATCCTTAGATTTTTTAAATACTAAATGTGATAATTCACCTTAATACTGTTGAGACTAAAATTAAATACCTTTGGGTTTCAAATCCAACAAGTGCCATTTTGACAGGCTGGAATTAAGCAGAGTGGGGGCTTTGGAGACAGAACACTTCATGACGTCCTATTCAAGCTTCAGGCTACAGTGAGGCAAAATGTACTATCAACACCAAGCTTGACGTCAGAGAAAAATAATATGTATTATTATATGTAGTATAACAGCAGCAACAACAACAATAATGTAAATACTGAGAATTCATATGAAAAATAATAACATAATAATGAGCAATAGAATAATATCATAAAGAATGAACTATTATAACCTCTTCACTGCAGCTTTCTACTTTTCCTTTTTCAGTGCTTTGGGTGGGAAGACGGGAACTGCGTAAGTGCTCACATTATTTGACCCTGTGCTCAAAGGCATTACCACTCAGTGTTTAATCAGAAAAACTGTAGTTCCTCAGTCACCCTGATAAACATAGTTTGCAAACACTGTAAAACTTTGAGTTTGAGCAGTGGGATTGGCTGCATCTCCTGGGCAGGTGTCACAGGCTCTCTCGAAGCTAGAGACTGTCCTGGGGAATATTGAGAAGGCAATTGCTGAAGGAAGAATAGCTGTCAATGTAGCTGCCTTTTACAGGACCTTGCTAGAGAATGGTAAGTTTTCTCTAGGCTCAGCAGTATCAGCTTTTTCCCTCACTATCATCAAAACAAGTGAGAAGTTATTGAAACTTCAGTTTGACTATAATAGCAAAGAGGTTTGATCTGAACTGCATTTGGACTTCGAATTGAAGCTCCAAATACATGATTAATTTTGAGAGGTATACTGAAAGATCCACTAATATTGAGGGGTTTTTAAAAACTTTCTGTATTTGTTTCATGGGGAGAAGGAAAGAGCAGTCCTTAGCAGTCCAGTACTTATGCAGTCCTCTAGACAGACAAAACTTAGCTGGAAGGGGGACAGGGAAAGTGCTCCCTGTCTCAAAGGACTTCTATTTTTTCATCTCCTTCTTTCCTTTGTATTGTTCTGCCTGATTTTCTCTGTTCTCTGTAATGGCATTTCCTTAAGGTCAGCCTATTGTTATTTGGGAGCGTGATAGAGATATCAGGCTGAGTCATGCAATATTTGCCAACTCCACACCTTTCAGCATTCTACCACAGAGTTGAGGTAAAATAGCTGTTTGTGATTACTACTGCCTCCTAAGTAAAGGCTGTTTTTAAAAGAAAATGAGCAAGAAAATGAGCTTTAAAAAGGAAATTACTTTTCATTGCATTTTCTTAGAGTTTTCATAAGTCTGCAAAGAAACGGCACCTGTCCAAGGCCAACAGCATTCAAAAATAATCCCATAATAACATGGACATGTAACTTTAAGCGAGAGACAAACAGGAAGAGATTCAACAAAGAAGCATATTTTAAATACACTGGAAATGCAGATTAAGAATCAGTTAAAAAAATCTGCCTAAAAATTCTGATAGATTACTGAAAATCTATCTTTAATTTCAGAAATAAAATTTTATGCTGACCATGTGCAAACCCCCCCCCAGTAAAACCCTTACCAGGGAAGAAGTCTATGTAAAGCCTACGTTGTAGGAATCAAATGTACTGTGAGTCATTATTTGAGACACTAACCTAATTTTCTTTGCTGCAATCTTTTATTCCAAATTATTTTGCATTTCTTTTAAACAATTTCTAACAACTACATAAACATCTGTGTTACAGCCCAAATGCTCAAAAAGGGCATCCTGAGATGGTTGCACATGGAGTGGTGAGGTACTTGTTAATTCAAAATTTTTCCACTTGACTGATGTAGTGGTTGAAACAAAAGATGTTATATTTCTGATAAAGAAAAATGCTGCAGATTTCTGAATGAACTAAAGCTCTGGCTAGATATATAAGCATGTGTTTACTTTTGCTACCTTATATCTACAAAGCAAATTTTTATAACTAAATCCAAACAGAATACTACATTCTTTTCCTTTCCTTTCAGATTTGCCTGTGAAGTCATTGCTCAGAATTTACTCCCCTGCTCTCAGGCATATTACAGATACAAGGGATACAGCTGTCAGGACCTTCTGTGCCTTGGTATTTTTGGTGAGTTTGTCAGTACTCCTTTGCTGGGGAAAGGAGCAGCAGGAATAGCTACATAAAAACTGACTGTTTACAAACTGGATGAATTCTGGTATCATGAGAGAAGAAACATTGATCTAACTCATCAGACTGCAACTCTGTAGTCCTCAGACTTTGGCAAACACGAGAAAAAATATTTCAAAAAGTACGTAGGTTCAGACTACCTGCATTACTGTTTCTATAAAAATGATTACTATGACTAATGATTTGCCCAAATGGCCATGTTGGCCCTGTTGTGTCATATGCTGTTGTCATGGTGACATTGTCGTGGGTGTTTGCTACAGGCTGCCAGATCAGGTGGAGGAAATGGACGAGGCCTTCCACAGGCAGCTCCCACAGCTTGAAGTAACCTCACAGTCAGAGGCACTGGTTCTTGTGGGTGACTTTAACTGCCCTGACATCTGCTGGAGAAGTAACACAGCAAAGCACAAACAGTTCAGGAGATTCCTGGAAAGCATTGATGACAAACTCCTCTCACAGGCAGCTGAGAATTCCTCAAGGAATGGTGAGCTGCTCAACCTAATACTAACAGAGAAAGCCTTGTTAAAGGGTTGAAGGTTGGGGACAGCCTTGGCTGTAGTCACCATGAGATTTTGTAGTTCAGTACTGGATAAAGACGAAGCAGGGCAGCAAGTAAGAC
>JAOXXN010000395.1:126219707-126234444 GCA_026770055.1 Myrmophylax atrothorax
ATTTCCTCATTTGTATTTTGTTTGTTCATCCGAATAATGACTGACTGTAAATTCCACTACTTCCCATAGAAAGCTAGCACTAAATTTAATCCATGTCATGTTTGTTCCTGGCTTCTGTCACATTTACCAATTTCAGAGATATCTATCTGTGCCTTAGGAGAATCACTCACTTTCACAAAAAGTGTATTTTTGAAAATAAGCCTTAAGAACCTTCCAAAATGGGGTAGAAAAGAAATGGAAATCAGAACTAAGGAAGGGATTGTGCTGGAGAAAAGAGAGTTCTCAAAGAGACTAAATTTCTCTTACTTTCAGCAACATTTAGATTCATGTTGGCAATCCACATGGCTGCTAAATCATATATGCATTTTACAGGTAATTTGTAGGACTTGCAAATAAAAATTCAGTGGTGTAAAAGGGTTGTGTGAGTACTCATGACCTGAATCAGCCAGACGGGTTTCAAATCATCTGTTCCTGGAGGCAAGCAGTGCAGAATCTGTGGATAAAAGCAATGTCATCCAAAATATGATCTCTTTTGGGTTGAAATAGTAGTGGGGATGTGATGCATTTGTGATGATTTTCCACATATTTAGTATTAAACAAGTCCATAAATAAACATACCAGAAGGTTTTTTTCCCCATGTTCCTTTTGGGGGACAGTGAGTGAAACTTGTCTTTGTAACATGTGAATCATTCATATTTTAGGAGTATTCATGATGCCCAAGATCTCACTTACCTCCTCTTAGTACAACTGGCACTCTAGGGTTTTGAACTGTAAGTCAAAAGCTTATGAAAAGAAGTTAAAATGACTTTGTGCCTTATGAGAGGTAGTAACAAGTGTCAAATGGCTGTACTCTGATATCTTCAGAAGATAATTGATCACCTGTGACCAGAGCAGACCCATTCTGGGGATTATTTTCTCGCTCCCAGTCTTCTCATCTATTTTTGTCCTCTTTCCACAAACACTAGAGGCTGTGAAAAGCTGGTGTCAGCTGACTTTAGGAAAATCTGTGGATTTTATACTTGACAAACATCTATGCTGCACCACTGATGCTATTAATTTACAAAGATGGCTAATACTGGGGACTGTTGGTGTAGCTACTGATCACATGCATCTGGAGACTAAGAAAACATCTGCACCAGACGGACAGAAGCAGTTTTGCATTTCCGCCAGTGTGACTCAGTTCTGAATATACGACATTTTTGCTTCAGGCTCACTATGCTGATTGATGCATATGAAGACAGTAACAACAGTCAAAAGTCAGAAAGAAATCTTGCAGCACCTTCAAAAGCAAAAAGATCTAAAGGTGCTAAACTACCACACAGCATCCTCCCAATTCAGGGTTAAGTAACAGTCAAAAAGAGGCAACTACTCCTTGCCCTTTTCATATTCTGTGCAGAGAGAAGTTTTGTCACCTGATGTCTTAATCTAGTTCTTATCAGCATCTCCATTCAATGAATAAAAACCAAACCACAGACATATGTATTAGACATACTGAAATGGACAGATGAAAATATGTCATCTCTAGCTTCCCATATATCAGCACCTTTGTATTCTGAGAAGCAGAGATGAAAAGTTAAAAAAAATCAATGCATTTTAACTTAGCCAATCCTAGGATTATTCTTTCTGCCTTGCAGGGTAAACACATAAAAGCAATGAACAGAGTGGGAGCACTCCCAGCAAAAGAGGATTTACAAATCCTCAAACAATATTGAATGTGAGTGGGCAATGACAAAATGTTCACATTCTGCATCAAATCTAACTAGTTTGCCATGACATATTTATGCTATAAACTGTGAACTGGAGTTTCTTTGGGGAAGCATAAGCCAAGCTAAATGACAGGAAGTAAAAGAAAATTGCTCTTTTTGGTATAGGATAGGATAGGATTTGCTGGTTCCCAATTTTGTTCTTTTAATTGGAAAAAGTCCATTTCTGTAATGGAATCCTAATTTACTCAGAGAATTAGTTGCATCTATTCTGGACATACATTCAGTGTAATATTGGCTTTAGCCTTTTCCATTGTTGAAACAGAGTAATTCTGCCCCTCTCAGCTACAGGTTGTGAGGCTTAAACTGTAAGTGTATAAAAGTGTGTCTATTCCACAGTGGTGGTTGCTAGTTCAGAAATGATGTTTTATGATCTTCAGGTAGACCTATCTTCAAAAGAGTTTGGGGTTTCTTTTATTTTGGTTTTGGGGATTTTTCTTTGCTAAAAGTAGATGTTGCTGTTTGTGCTGACAATAAACTAATATACAATCAAAGCAGTGCAAAAATTTCAAGATTGACTAGGGCAGCAGGTTTATGATTTCAAAATGGAAAGCATAGCGATTTTGTGTATAAATCACGCAAATCTATAAATCACTGTTTATAAATCACAATCAAGACTTCTCTGTGAAATTTACTGTTTTGTAGTAATCATGCAGAAAAACAGTGACTGTTTAAAAATACAGTTATTGTTATGATATACTACCATGTCAACTGTCAATCTGATACATTTAAGAGATTTTTGACAAGATAAATTTGAAACTCGAGAGGTGATTTTGAACATGGATTTATCAACATGATGGATCAGACAGAAATTTAGTCCTTTACTTATGTCAGTTTCTTAGAAGTCAGCACATATTTAGGCCCCAAGACAGGAAAGGCAGTTGAGTGGATGGTCCCTTAGGTCCCTTTGGTTTAGGGCTGGAGCACTTGCCCTGTGAGGAGAGTCTGCAGGAGCTGGACTTTTCAGCCTGGAGAAGAGATGGCTTGGATGGGGGCTCACCAGTGCCAGCAGCCCTCAACACCTACAGGGAAGGGCCTGAGGAGCTGGAGACAGGCTCTTAACAGCAGTGTGTGGTGAGAGGAGATGAAACTACTGGCAGAAGTTGAAAGAGGAGAGGTTAAGACCGCGGTTAAGGAGACCCTTTTTGCCATGGGACAGCTGGGCAGGGGTGCGAATTGCCCAGGGAGGCTGTGCTGCCTTTAAGCTTGAAAGTTTCCAAGTCCTGACAGGGCACAACCTTGAGCTGCCTGGTCTGAGCTTAGAGCTGGTCTTGCTTAAAGAGGAGGCTGTGCTGGAGACCTCCTGACCTCTCTTCCCACCTAGGTTTTCTTATGAGCCTGTGTCAGAAGGAGACTGCCCACCCATATAGATGTGCATGGCAATGAGCCAAACCTCCACAGAGCCAAATCCTGTATCCCACTGCTACTAAGAGAGCCCAGTGAAATTCCAACATCATCTAGGTCAAAAGCAAAATTTCCAATTATTTTGTCAGGATGCCACCCATTGTATTTTGTCTTTAAAGATAAAGAAAGAATACTGAAGTTTATACACCAGCTTCAGAGATGTCATGTTACTCCAAGGGTGTCCAGACCTGTGCTGACCTGGGAGCCTGGGCCTGCTGGAAGCTGCCCTCAGCTCTTAGCTAAGTATCAAAACTTAGATAGACTGAGACCAGGCATGAGAGTTAAAACAACACTGAATATTTGAGTGGTTTCATTTTTTTGTTTGTCTGTTTGTTGCTGTGGTTTTTGGTTTTGGGTTTTTTTTTCTGTATGTACCTAATTCAAGGTTGGGCCCAGCTTGCTTTTTGTAGGAAGTAAATAGCTATGACTGATACTCAGTTTCAAAGTTATGCATATGTAATTTGTGCATACCTACATTTGCCTGAAGTGTGTGGCTGCCAGACAGTGAATACAACTAATGTAATTTTACCTGACGACACACAGTTAGATATGATATTGTGTCCATGAAAAACTCCAGTCAGTGTTTGTGCAGATTAAATTCATAGCTTATTGCATTTCTGTAGGCAATCCAATACTTATGTATATATGAGACTTGGATGTGTGTTTCAAATCTCCTCTGCTTCTCGCTTAGAGAAAGTTAAAGTGCGTTTGAGATCCAAATACTGACATTATTTAAACTACTTAATAGATTAAAACATTAAATGAAACACTTCTGTGTTTGTCATCCAGCCCATTCCCTGATGGTGTGATATATACCAGACTCAGCCACCTCTTACACTTCTGTGTTCTTTAGGAATGTTAATTAAAAGGAAAAGGCATTAGATCAATGAAACACAAGGTAAATTGCTGTAAACATGTTGAGAATGGTAAATATGTGGATTGGCATTTTAACCTTTGGTGAATTGCTCTGGGTAAGAGCTTCTTTCCTAAGTTCTCACCTCAGCCCAATCAGTTCCCTTAGTCCAATAAGAGATGTGTGTATTTTGCTACCCTGTTTTCAGTTACAGTATTTGATTTAAACATTACACCAGAATGACTGACATACAGATTTATCCTTTAATAAAAATCAGTTGCAGTGATGAAACATTTATTACATTCATAGTATTATGTTATGAATGGAGAGAACTTCAACAAATTTTACATTGACTAAGTAAAAATTTATGGCCTGATGAGGGCTATAGAAATATTTGGGGTACATAGTTAAGAAAACCTCATTCTTGACATCATGCAGTGCAAAAATTATTACTTTCTGGAAGTGCAAGAGGATCTCTCTTCTGTATTATCTTAGACATGAAGCCTTATTTAACTTTAGGTGTAATGAGAGATTTCAGTACCAACACTGCCTTTTAGGGAGGTAAATTCTCATTTTGGAGGGCAGTGATAAACATGAATTCAAAACATACCACAGTCTAATTAAAAAAAACCCAACAAAACAACAACAAATGAAACACAAAACCAAGAAAATATATCTACTTCTAAAGATGTCTCCATAATTAAAGCAAATTTTACTTTCTGGTCTCTGTATTGCTATAACTGTATCTTTAGACCCACACCCCTGTTTACAGTGCTTGCTTGCCCTTTTTTCTGCCAACAGATTTTCAAGAAAAATTGCAGGATTGGCGTCCTTGAAGTTCCTCATGAATAAAGACCAATTCCTGCCTAGAAAAGATATGTCTGTCTAAACAGCTATCAAGTGGTGAGGGTTTGGCTTGCTTCATCTGCATTGTTGGCTCAGATCTACTTTCACTTTTATCCACAGTGCACTCCCATAAACAAAGTAAAAAGAGGGGAATGTATTTGCAGTTCTTTCGCTACTCCTCAGAAAGTTCACCAAGATGCTATCAGAGGTTAAAAATAATAAATAAATGAAAGCATATAGCCAGCTCCAAAAGCATACACTGGCTATGATTTTAAACATTATGATGTATGGATTTTCTCAGTGTGTTAGTTTCTCTTACACAAAGGGGCAGGGTATCAGTATTTGAATTCACTCCTATTTCTTGTCAAAGGTTGAAGGCATTGCAGATGTGGGTGAAAACTGAAATGTACTTAAGAGGATCTGAAATTACTCACTTGTTCCAATGGTATTTGAATTTGGGCCCTAGTATCTGGACTTATGGAGAATTTTCAGAAGTAATTGTAATGATTACCCTATTACCACTTCAGGCAGAAAGCTGGCATCTGCCTAGCCAGAGTGTTTCAACTTCTTCCGTCACAAATGACAATGGGACATTCATTCTGAAGGTCTGTGACATACTGGCTTTTAACAATTAAGTCCAAGTCTGTATGTGTATAGGCAATTCAAAGTTAATACTGTGCAACTCAGCAGCGAGTCTCAGGTAGGGTGTTGAAAGGGATGAGGAGCCTGGGTGGGATGGAAGAAAGAGGACAGTGACAGTCCTCAGTCCCAGGTCTATCAAATGCAGGCAGCCCCACCATGGTGTTGTGCCAAGGTTATTGTAATCACCTGTCATTGCACAACTTCTGCATGAGTGTAAACTTGAGCCTGAGAAATGTAAACTTCATCACCATAATGACTAAGCAAATAGGAAGCACTCCCTCCTAAATGTGGGGCTCAGATAAATTGAAAATAACTTGCATACACTCATTGCCTTGACTGCTGGAATGGGACATAAATGGCAGCATTACCAACTAAAAATTTACACAAAATTTTGTAAAATATCTCCTTTAGAGTAAATCCTTCTTTTTCTTTTTTTTTTTTTCTTGTTTTTCTTTATAATTGCAGTCTGCAGAGGTATATACTTGTAGTTTATTCTTCAGGCCAAGATTTCACACTTTTTCCATAAAAAAATCTGCAATCATCCTCCTTTACAGGTGTCACAGTATATTTTCAATAGAAACCCATTTTTTTCTGAGAGATAGGACAGAATGACTCAGTCACAGTACCATCACAGAGCAGCCTGACCAGGGGAAAATGTCAGCTTGTCTGACATTTGGCAACTACTGTTCCAGTGTGGGCTGTGGTAGAGATGTGGCTAGTACAGTGATTTCATACTTTTTCAATTCAGGAGGGTGAGGCTGTAACTCAAATCTAAAGCAATGAAGTAAACATTTACAAATTCCTACTTTGCTGATGTTTAATTTGAGTGGGAAGATGGTGAGTATACCAGAACATGCGCTGCTTGTCATGCTCTGGCTTCAGTGCTCAACTATAAGACTCATGAATCACAGGCAGTGGCAAAACGTGTCTCAGTGAACAAGATAACTTTAAATAACTCGTCTCCTTTTTAAGGGCTTTGAGCAACTGAAGTCAGGAGGATTAGCTGCAGGAGATTAATAAGAAGGAAAAAATATTTAGAGAAATATTAGAGTAAATGTATCTTTTTTCTGTGCTATATAACTTCATGAGGCATTTGTCATCAAAGTTAAACAGGTCATGGGGAGAGGGCAGCACCAAATCCTGCCTGTACTTGCCATTTATTACCACACTGATGAGGGAAAAGGCAAAGAACTGAGTTTTTTCTCCTAGTATCTGTTGGAAAAGGTCGTCTTCATGTATTTCTTGGTTATTTTTAGTGGTACAGAGATCCTGTTTCTTCCTGAGAGCTACACAGTTTTTTAAAGCACTAATTAACACAGTAGTATAAAGCAAAGTAATAGCTTTATATTCCTGAAACTTGCAATCACAAAACCAATAGAACAAGTAGAAAAACTTGGAAAAACTTGGGGGACTACCATAGTTTCAAACATCCCATTTTCTGTCACAGTTCCCGGGCAGATGTATAATAAGCCTGGAATGCTCCGGATTCAGCTGTGTCTCTTTTTGGTTGTAAAAGGTGGACATTTAATGGCTATTCTCTGCAAACCAAAAACAGTGACTGGGAATCTCTGGTAAAAAATCCTCATCATTAGAATGAAAATTGACCTGAAATTTAGACTTTTATGCTGGCCCACCTCAGTTTAGTTCTGAGTCCAGACAGACATGCAAGAAGTAAACTCAAGCAAAACTGAATTTTAACAGAAATTATGCAATGTAACCAGAACAATACATTAGTGCTATTTAGCCCTAGTCTCATTAAAAAGTTAGAAATGTTATGAATATGGGAAGAAAACTACATTTTCTCTTCTAGAGATTAAATTATTCCAGCATATCCAAAGAGATTGTAGTCTTTGCATTGTAGAAAAGTGGCAATGAGATTGGAGAACAGTATGTACGTGCAAAAGTATCCAGTGTCACAGAAATATGTTACAGAGACTGCCTTCTGGTATCACAGTCCCTTGGGGCACCTTGCACATTGAAAGCACTGACCAGGATGTCAAATGCAGTTTTCCAGTTCCTGTGATTCTTGTGCATATTTTTCTTCATTCCCTTCTCTTTTAGGTTCGAGAGAGACCAGAACTGAAGCCAGAAAGATACTGATCACAGAGGCTTTAGGCACAGCAGTTCTGTACAATAAGAAATGAGATGGTTCAGTCTATAAGAAGGGAGTTATCTTTGTTGGTAGAAACCACCAGTGGAATGGGAAAAATAAAAGCTTCACCCTGACCTACAGAAGAATGTGGATTTTGTCACCATCAAAAGCACAAGACAATATGTAGGGCAGTGCCATGATTTGTACTAGCAGAGACTGAAAGGGGTAGTTATAAAAATTGCTATGTGTATCATTACAGGCCACTTCCTTGCTGCCCTCCAGTGTTAAAAAAGTCCCTGACATACTCACTGGTACATTCAGCTCATCCAGTAAGGATGATCTTAGCACACAGATGATGATCCTTGAATCACATTCTAGTACAGAGTGGCTTGCTTTTTGCTTAGCAGTCTTCTTTCTGCCACACTGCCCATATCTCTGTTCCTATTCATAGTATCAAAAATAGTCATTATAATCACCACCATTTTGCTATTTGCTTTCTACTGTTCTTCTATTTGCTATCTTTCTCATTTTTACTCTTGCTTTTTGGTTCTTCTTCATGCATATCAAAGCAAAACAGTGCACACGTGCTGTCAGAGAAACAAAACTTTGTTGTATACTTTATGAGCAAAGGAGAGACCCTGAGGCTTGTCAGTGGCCACTTTAACATGCAGTCCTGTACATATCAACTGCTGTATAGGCCTATAGGTGACCTACTGTGATGGAATCAGAGGAGGTTATATGGTTCTTCTAATACAATATGCACAAGTCCAGGAATACATCTATATGTGCATGGGGAAATTTAAGTTGGATATCAGAAAAAAATTCTTTACAAAGAGAGTAATCAGGCATTGGAATGGCCTGCCCAGAGACGTGGTGGATTCATCATCCCTGGAGGTTTTTAAACTGGGACTGGACGTGGCACTGAGTGTTATGATCTAGTAAACGGACTGGAGTTGGACCAAAGGTTGGTGATCTCAAAGGTCTTTTCCAATCCAATAGATTCTATGATTCTATGATTCTGTGGGAGGTCTGAGATCAGGCTAGGAACTGAATAATGGGGTGGACAATAAGGAGCAATAAATAACCTGGGCTTACTTTCAGACAGAGTTTTCTTGATCAGTTCTGTGGACATAATTGCCCTGCCATAGGCACAAACTGTAGCTGCCTCTTCACCTAAAAAATAAATTATCTTTAGTGTGAAACATTGAGTTACCTTTTAACTATAACCAGAGTTTAGCTACCTTCTGGATGTGTGAACAGGAACATGTAACTACTTTAGTCTCAAACTGAACTCCTTGTACACTAGTTCTCTGAATACATGACAGAGGAAATTCAAACCTCTGAAAGTTACAGCACAAAATCCCATACACATGTGAGTAAGATTATTACTGGTTTACCCCTAAATAAGATTACAAAGAGAATTCAGAACAAAGCAAGTAAAATTATTGACCTTCTAAAGAGTATAAAGAACAAAAGTAACCTTGCTTAAACTCACTGGCACTCAAATAGTTCACGAATGCCAGGGTCTTACAATGCCTGACTGTTCGTTTTATACACACCTACATTGCTCTAAGAGAATTTGCAAACAGTATGACAGAATGGAGGATTGCCTACTCTTGAAGTGCTCTGTTATAAATGAACTCACAGCCATTCTGTACTGTATTTCAGGATAGGAAGAGGGGAATGCCATGTGCAAGTGAAACTGTAGGCTTGTTTGAGTGAGCAGCATGTAATTATCCAGACTGGAAGGTGGCCAGTGCATTAAAGCTGACACTAACACTAACCTTGCAGCATTCAGAACCCAGCATATTTGAAAACTCTTTGATGCAGTTAATTTTCAAGGTTCAGCATTCAAAAGGAATGTATTCTCTATTACATTGTGATAGCAGCATATCCTCCTCCCTGTTATAGTCGCACAATCTACTTTTGCTGACTAGCTCTGATACCTTAATTTTTCTCTATTAGGGAAATGGAAGAATATGAACAATAGCTTATTCCTTCCTTTCCAGCAGCCTGAATATGTTTAAGTGGCAGTGGAATATTACTCTACAGAGTCTTCTCTCAACTCCAGACAGCACAAGTCTTAAAAAAATGGTGAGAGAGTCATGCACATCACGATGAAGATCAAGAATGTCAGGATGAGGGTCATGCACATCATGAGCACTTCACAAAGATCCTCTCTACTGAGGCTCAGAACATACAAAATATCTTTGAAATCACAACGATTAGCATGTTTGCCCAACTTTGCTTACTTTTAATTTATCTGGTAAGCTGCCATCAAAAGCAATGTTCTCTCTTTCCACATTCCTCAGACAATATAAAGAAGGAAACTGAACAAGCCACTACATGGAATAGCTGTGAGAGATAGGTCATTCGGTTTGTTCTGGTGTGGGAGCAGGAGCCAGTTCAGCTGTAGGGTTTTGAATTATAGAATCATAGAATCACTGAGGTTGGAAGAGACCATTAAGATCATCAAGTCCACCAGTGTTTGTTTTGGAATGATATGGAATGGGTGGTAAGCACAGAGACTCGTCGAGACAAAGGTTGGTACCTACAAGGAAGAGTCTATAGAGGCTTGTTGGCAGAACTCAGTTCACAGGAACAAAAGCTTTTATGAAGGATGACTTATAATCTCTGCCACATGGGATTTTGGCAAGGTGCCTAGCTCAGTGGAAATACCACGATCCCAGATGCTACATCAGCTTTTGAAACTGGAACCAAACAATGGTACTTTCAATAATCAAAATATTTCTTTTGGGGGCTACTTAGTTTCTCCCCTATGCATTATCCCATAGTGGCAAGGGTTTCGATGATGACAATTACATATTGAAGAGTAAGAGAACAAATTTACACCGTTGTGTATTTGGGAGGGGAGAGCGAGCTGTTGTTGATTGGCTCAAAGTCAGAGGAGCCAGGACCTAAATAGAAAGCAAAATTACAAAAAACCCCAGATCTAGCAATAGAGAGGAACATGGACTCCACTGATTTCCAAGCACATTTCTACAGCAGGTAGAACATACTAATGCCTCATGATTTAAATCTGTGGCATAGAATGACTGCTGCTTCTGTTGTTTGTAGTTAGCTAATTCTGATGGATACCCCAGGAGTTTGTGACAGGCAAAGTGTAAAGCTTCAACTCTTTTTACAGAACTGGCTCCTCAGAATAGTATTTTTATTTTTTTTCCCATTAAGGCTTTTCCAGAGCTTTTTCACAAAACTGTGCTTTGGACACTTTTTTCCATGCATCACTGAAATTGTTGTCATCTGTATTGGGCTCAATCAAACAACAGAATAATTTTGTATTTCATAAATACTAGCAAGGAGGCTCACTAGGCAGTGCCAGAATGTTTTTGAAGACTGTCCCAGAGCTGTCTGCAGATGTTTATTTAACTAACTACTCTATCACTGTGATTTTGTCTTGGCTTGTTTAATGATATTGGCATTGACTTCAAGACAGATTATTGAACAACAAAGCTTTTTATCACCTTTGCTTCTACTGAAGGACCCTCTGAAAACTCTTAGTGTTTCTACTGCCAAAGCATTTTTGTACTATCTCCTTCTTCTGTGGCTGAGGCCTTTGTGAAAAAGCTTGAATTAAATGTTATACTCACATTCTTAGTGATAGCAACTGCTCATATTTTCTGCATCTGCACACTCTGTTCACCTCTATGTTGTTGCTCTATTAAACCAACTGTTTGGAAAGCTGAAAAAGAAGGAAGTGTTGGGTGAAGTCCTGTAGCAGTAATTTGACCTAAATATCTAGAGATTTCTGCTCAAAGGCATATTTGTAACAGGATAATGATGAGAATATAAATTAATATAGCTCCTTAGCATTAGCCAATGGAGTAGCTCATTGATCCCAGCACTGTTAAAACTAGTTTTGGTTTTTTCCTTTCAAAGATTCAGTCTTAGCTTTATGAATTTCTCTACAGGTAGATAAACATCTTAAGTATACTCATGACATTTGAAGTCAGTGTCAGGATCTGGCTTTTGAGACTAAAAGGTTCAAAGCTCTATAATATCCGTGGGGTTTAAAGCTTGCTGGTTTAGGAAAACATTTTTTTGTCTTGTTCAACACCAAAAAGCACTTAAAAACTCTAAAAGAAGTACTCAAAAATTAATCTATTATTTAGATATTATTAATTTCATAAAACATTAATATGCATTTATATTATAACCAAAATTAACGCTATACAAATAACGTTTGATACATCCCTTTGAGTGGCCACAAGAGAGCCATAAAATAAAACAGATGGCCGGGGCTATATAAAATGAATGGTAATAAAAATGGTATTAAGTACTTTGCCAGTGAGACAATAGTTTTGATTAACATCAGCAGGAATTACAGAGATAATGGGAAGGTCTACAGAGCTCTGAAATGGATTTTGGTGTTCCTGTCTGAAATAATCTATTGTGACAGCAAAAGATCTCACACTATTTAGTCATATCAGCTTTCTACATTGATTTCAGCTAGTGTGTTTTCCTCTATGAAAGGCACAGGTCATGATAAAAAGCAGAATATGAAAATTCAAAGCTTATTGAGAATTTCTTTTTGCCATTTCCTTTCTATTGGTTCTGATACTGACAGTTAATAACAGTAGCATAATATAGGAGACTTGCACATATTTAGCAGCAAGTAAGTATCTTTGAAAAGAGATAAAAGGACTTTGTAGGCTATTACAAAGAAAAGTAAAGGTTAAAAGGTGAATAATTTGATGAAAATACACTGAACATTGCAAAGCATACAAGTGGTGGTGCAGTATATGATTTTATTTTATAAATGGAATTTCTCTTCTTGCAACCCACCATCTGTCTATCAAAACGACTCTAATTTCTAATGGACCTTAAAGCAGGGTGACCTCCTTAGTAGTAAGGAACATATGGGCAGCATGACACAGTTTCTCAGAAGTCAGAACAGGCTTTGCTTACCAGGGTAGATTTCAGCTATGCCTGGGTATGAAGTGGAACAGTTACACACTGGGAACATATTTTAGAGGCAGACTTACTAATTCAGCCATCAAAATTATGAGCAAAATATTTACAAGGTCAGAAGTATGAAACAAATTAACTCCTGGGGAATTAATTTTCCTAAGTACAGAGTAGGATTCAGAGTTCTCAAGGTCAAAATATGAGCCTTATGTCTGAAGTGTTGTGCCTCTTGCTTGTTTACCTCATAACAAAAAGTGAACTATAACCTCTCCCTTATATGCTTTTACCTCCTTCCCTTTACACAAGGACAATAGGAATTAAAACCCTAAAAAATATATATAAAGAAAATAGCATAGGGTAAACTTTATCCTTTAGCTACAGCTGTTGAACTCATTAGTTCCACAAGACTAGAGAGATCCAGCAGAACAAAGAATTTGACTCAGGGGATTTAACTGAAGGGTCCAAGAAGGTCTGATCTAGTTCTCAGAGAAATCAATGTGAGATTTCAGAGAAAACTGAGTCAGATCCAACAGTCAGAGAATTCTGAGTTAAAGTTGAAATTCATCCCATTTAGTCTGATGTGCTATTTCAGCTTTCTCTCCAGTTAAAAACTGCCAGAGTAATGAGAAATTACAGTACAAAGCTTAGCTTAATATTGCTTGATCTGTGTTTTCCCACAACTATTCCTACATACGCTATTATTCGAAAAGACATTATTCGAAAATGAAACAAATAAATACATACAGGGCCTTGTATACACAATTCTTTATTATAAATATAAGCCAGTACCTCATGGGGACAGTAGAGATAAGGGGAAATGCATTTTTATTTTAAAACATGATTTTAATAAGCAAATAATTTAATTGAAAATAATTATTATTCTAAGTTGAAAGAAAAATGTGCTAATGTCAAAAATATGGCTGAAAGTCCTTCATTGAGTTTATGGATGTTGATTTGAATGAAACTAGTTGGAAAGCAGTGGTTTCTAAAGACAAATCTTTGTCAAAGGCTTTTAGTTCTTTTTCAGTTACCAAATTTCAGTTTCTCCAAATGAAGAAAGCTCATGGTATACAAAAGTTATACCAATAAACTTTACAAATATTGCAGCATTAATTCTATACTTTGGGTATGCAATTCCTCTCTCAGCCTTACAGATATTTTTCTTCATGTTTTCTGTTCTAATTGTACGTACAACCTGTTCTTCAAATACCTTTAAAAAGAAATATTAGTGCTGGCAGCCAGTATGTTGTAGATGTACCTTGGCAGAACAGAAATATCTTGCTTTAAAGGGTACCTGCCCTGGAGCAGTTAACAAGAATGTCAAACCCTAAACTAGGTCAGCCTCATAATTCTGAGCAGTCTTCTTGTGACAAGAGCAGTGTAAATAACATACTAAGTTTTTCTGTGCAGTTACCACCCCCATGTTTGCAGTATATCTCTTGGCCTACTTTTCTGATTTCTCTGTTGCTATTGTTTGCTGCTCTTAGTCATGGACACTAAAAAAGTTAGAATAAAGTCAGAACTGGCAGATGTGTGTCAGCTCTGGCCACAACAGGTGCAAGAAGGCAGTTCTCTGGGTCACAGCCAGCAAAGTTCATCCTCATCTGAGAAGCTGTATCTCTTTTATTCCTAGAAGAACTTCACCCAAAACCTCAAGATTCCTTGCAGGTTTTCTGCCTTCACAACAAATGTTATTTACTTCAAAATAGCCCAGAGGAAAATCGGTGCTTTGAGACACTCAGCACACTTTCTGCTGGTGGAAGTGGCGGTTGTGTCACAGCAGTCAGGAGCCTGGGGAATGGCTGAGCCTAGGGCGAGGCACAAATGTTGGGACAGGAATGAGGACTGATGTGTGACATGTTTCCTTCCCTTTCCCTCCATGGGGCATTTCCATTCTGGAAGTTAGGATTTGTCCATTTCCCTGGGACAGAATTACTAAGGGACAATTACAAGTGTTCCAAATTCATCAGGATATATACAGTAATCTTAGCCAGATGTTTTAGCAGGACTCAGGTCTCCTACTTAGTGCAATGCCACTGCATTGCTGTGGTGGGGAAAAGCAACTTGGCTGAACATAAATAAAAAGCAACAAAGTCAGAAAGAAGGAAGAATGCTTTTTTTAATAAATAGGGTAGGAAAATAATTCCTCTTAGAGTAGAAAGTATTTTTATTTCAAGTGTGTATGTCTCAAATAAACAGCTCATTCTC
>JAOXXN010000395.1:126244206-126256942 GCA_026770055.1 Myrmophylax atrothorax
TGTGTATCAGAACAGTCTACATTCACAATTTAATTAAAAGATATGGGGCTTCACATATCTACATCTTATAACATACCTTATAACACTCAGGATTTACTAATCTGATTGCAGGACCAATGGTATAGTTTGCATGAGTCTCTGGAATCCAAGCAAAATATACAGTAAGTTATTGAATCAGAAAATAGTCTGTGCCAAATAAAACCCTCCACTGATGGGGCAAACAAAGCTTTCAAAGTACCTAGCCTATTTGAACAATTTCCTATTTATTCAATCTATGTTACTATGTTACTAATATAAGCCTGATGTAGAACAGTACTGAAATAACTGATCTTTTTATATTTTACAGCCTACGACTTTTTTTGTTTGTGCCTGTGGACGTCTTACTTATGACCGGGGAATGTCCATAATTCCTCTTGATTCTGAAGCACAAAGGAGACTCAGGTCTGAGGGATTTCTTACAGTAATTCCTAAAAAGATATTTACCACATCATCCTTCAGAGTATCTGCGATCTTTGGAAGAAAAATAACTGATACTCCATGAGATTCACGTGATCAGTTCTCTATATCATTGTAAAAATCACCATGATTGCATATTGTTGCACTCACAGGGAGAGAATGAAATGGAAACAGTTTTGTTTGTTCCTATATTTTCTACATTTTAGCAATAGAACTAAAAGGAATACTTATACAAGAATGTGTAATATACTGATGGCTGCTGCTCAGAATGGAAAAGTACAGACAGTTCAAATAATGATCATAGTGTTGCCGGAGAGTGAAAAGTTACTGAATTCTGCTAAAATGCCCTGAAAAGAGAAACTTGTAGAGTGCAAAATCCTGAATGTTCCCAAAGGGAAAGTTTGAAAATAAAGCAATATAAAGGTCTGTAAAATTAAGTCTACTTTCCTACACAATAAATATTCAGAAAGCAGGATGAAAAAGTTAAATATAATGTGGGCACCAAAAGGAGAATCATGATCTACTAGACTGCAATGATATATGTACTGTTTTGTTATTCTGTCAAAAAGTTTTCTGTAAATGCAATAACAGAATTAGTATCTCCTTTACAATTATTACAGATTTCTGTTGATCTGTATTGAGTTACTTATATCTAAGATGCAATGCAATTAATAGCGGGAATAACAATAGTGCTTAATGACAAGGTAACAATTATTCCAGGGAGATTTCCTGGTATTTAATTGAAGTAACCCCCATAGTAAATGGGCTCAGTAGAACTAATCTTATAGTAAAATCTTATTCTGATGTAGATTACTGTCAAATTAAACCCTGACCAGCAGTCCTTAGGAAAGAGGCAATACATTGTATTGATTCTTTCAACCTAATTTTAATTTTTCAAAAGCATGAGGCAAGCAGTACAGAAATAGCTTTGCTAATCGATAAGCTGTGTTTAAAGGGCAGTTCCAAATCCTAATAACTGATTACCCCAAATTGTACTGCTGTTCTTCCACTGTGAAAAGCAACATAACTATTCAGGATTTACACCCAGTGAGTGCAAAAGAGGATCTGTCCCCCTGACTACAATATTAATTTCTTCATAACAGCAAAGACCAAACATTACAACTACCAGCCCCAAGCTAATGATTTATGCTTGAATCACAGGACTGTAGAATGATTTGGGTCAGAAGGGACCTTCAAAGATTGGTTAGTCCCCCCTCTGCCACTGACAGGGACATCCTCCACTTTGTTGCTTAAAGCCCCATCCAACCTGACCTCAAATGCTGCCTTGAACACAGACTTTAACTCCAGAGACTTATTTATGGCTACACCTATTTTTTCCCTTAATGCCACAAAAGAAAATGTTTCTTTTCTCCTTACTTGTTACTTTAATACCATGACCAAAGATAAGTTCCACACACATCACATTTTACTTTGACACAGATACAGCCAAGGGGCAAAGAACAGCACAAAAGACTGGGAAATTATAAAGACTGGGGTAGTTTATATTAAAGAAGGACCTATTTACACATCTGCCACTGTTGTTAATCTATTTTTAGTCCACATATTCCTTCAGAAGAAATAAAAGGCAGCATTTGCCCATCTGGCCTTCCTTCAGATGCATTACTCAGCTTTTCAACTACACCGCTGGACATCCTAATTCCTGATGAGCAGAGCTGGCAACCAAACAAGCTGTGCTGCCAAAAAGCATTTATTCCTGGAGACCTCAAGATACACCGTAGTATTTCCACATTGTTTTGTAATAAGATGTAAGTTTCTTAAATTCTACTGTGGCTGTAATACCTCATTCTAATACATTAATGTTCTAAAAGCATACATCTGTTGTCTTCATTTATGTAGGATTAGAGAGGTAAAACAAGGTCATGCAGAGACTAGCTAGAGCCAGATGTATCTAGAAGATCACTTATTCCTCTGTCTATGAAGCTGATACAGTTTTTCACTGTCTATAGAAATTGTTATGTTTAATTCATATTTGTGTAAGAAACCTGTATTCCTTTTCTGTGGATAAAAACTGAATTTTTAGCAAGCATCATTTATTTAATAATTGTCAACTTGAGCTGTTCCCAAACAAAAAGATATATATTAAAATAATCTTATGTACCTTGTCTATCATGAATATTGGATAACAAATATTTAGTTATTATAGAATCATGGAATTATTAAGGTTGGGAAAGACCTCCAAAATCATCAAGTCCAACCTTTGATTGCACACTACCATGCCAACTAAAACATAGCATTAAGTGCCACATCCAATCATTTTTTGAACACTTCAAGGGATGGTGACTCCACCACCTCCCTGGTCAGCCCATTCCAACACTTAGCCACATTTTCAGTGAAGAAATTCTTCCTGATGTCCAACCTGAACCTCTCCTGGCACAGCTTGAGGCCATTTCCTCTTGTTCTGTCACTTGTTCCCTGGGAGCAGAGCCTGGCCCCCACCTGGCTCCCCTCTCCTGTCAGGGAGTTGTAGAGAGTGAGAAGGTCCCCGCTGAGCCTCCTTTTCTCCAGACTGAGCCCTCCCTTCTCCCTCAGCTGCTCCTTACAGAACTTCTAATGAGACACCTACATGGAGATGGATGCAAGAATTTGTTTACAATCCGAAGGACACACTTTCACTGGTGATTCGGGGGTTGATGGAAGCTTTCAGCTGAGGGAAGCAGCTTTCTTTTCCTCAGAATGTGAGCATTCTTAACAGAACTTACTGTCCCAAATATGAAAGGGATTTCTTTTATGGTCTTCTGCAGACAGGAATCTACAAAAGAGCTCCAGAAAGGAATCACTGACCATCACAGCAGAAGTGCACATGGTTTCTCTTGAACTACGAACAGTTAAGGAAAAAAGTTTAACTGCTTTATAAATCACATATTAATGGTCTGAAAAACAGAGAATTTCAGAAACCACACATCTATCTCCTTTTATATGTCATGTGACAAGGCACTGGACCACTGTTTGTCACTTTTACAGTTGCTATGTCTCAGCACAAAACTTGGTATAAACCATGACAATTAAGTGCCCTAAATCAATGAACCATGGCCCTGATATGTTCTCTGCAGGTTTCTTACCACGTCCATCACCTGAAAGACAATAAGGCTCTGCTGCAGCAGGATGCTTACTGGGACGGAGAGATATGAGAATGGGTGAAATCAATCACAATCAGTTCATTCCCAAACAGCCTTCAATTAAACACAAACGGAGCAAAGGGGACCTGGAGAAGACAGAGCAAAGAAACGAGACACAAGTGGCCTCCTGTGTTCATCTAATCTGGCCAGGACACACTACAGGAAAATCCTCTTGGTCCTATTAAAGCATGAAGGAACAGGCACATTGCAGAGACAAGCCGGGCTTTTACTTTTTTAAACTGTACTTACTAAGACAAGATCTAGACATCAGCAGTTTTCTTGCCAGAACCCAGAGCAGGCTGGAGAAGTTGAAGCCCTAGTAGCTGGGCTCAGAGGCCACAGCCTGACAAAACACAACCTCATTTCCTGGGAAGCAGACTCAACTAAGTAGCTGGTCCTGGACCAGAAAGTGACTGCTTGGAGCTAGACCTTTCCAGGACTTGCAGTTTGGCCAGAGCCCCAAGCAGCTCCAGGGAGCAGAGCAAGGGAGACGGCCCAGGCTTTCTGCAGAAGCCAAAAATGGCCAGTTCCAACCTTCCCTGCACAGTGGGGAAAAGTGGAGTTTTTGCCTCAAGGATTGATAGTACTTACAAAGGAGGGTCTAGAAATAAAGCAACCCAAGTCAACAGTCACATTGCCAGTTTGTGTAAGCTGAGGCAGCTCAGCTGCAGTCAGTTGAGGTGCATCAGCCTACCAGGAGGGATTTAATTCAGATTCATTACTCAGCTTCGGGTGCAGCATGTCCTGTCTGAAACGTAAACAGTGACTTGTACAGTCTGTCTAGCTCCTTCCATCACAGAAGATTTTAGCACTCTGGGAGAATTGTTTTACCCCACAGCACAAGGCAGTAGCTACCAGAGGAGAAGGCATCAGCTGCTTTTGCAGCACACAGGCCGACTGCAAAGGGAGGAAGCTGTAAAAGCAGAAGAAACTACACAGATTTTCTCTCCAGCCTCAAAACCAGTCCCTAAAATTTGTCTAGAACACCACGGCCTTAAAACTACTCTGAGAAAAGGTGCCAGGGATTTTAAGTGCCTGTCATCTGACTGTTCTGTACTTTCTTTTACATGGATTGCACATATTCGCAACAAAACAGATAACTGCTGTGCCAAACCCCTGGGTGTGTTAATTATGGAATTTTAGGGCAGATTTAGCATTCCTACCTTGCAAGATGCTGTACTTTCCCCTCTGTGCTTCATTTCTCAGTGACATTGTGCCGTACATGACCAGATACCTTCCTCAGCTGCTTCTCACCAGAGGGCTGTTTCCAACACAGAAGCCAAGAAATGCCCTGGCACACTCACATCCGCTCTCCAAGGAGCGCTCAGACTCTGGGAGAAGGTCCTGGCTCTAGTTTCAGCTCTTGGACACTGAAGCACCTTCCCAGTGGCTGAGCAGACAGTGCTCCTGCCTTCTCATCTCAGTCCCAAGCAGGAGAACCCAACACCAGGAGCAAGAATGGGATCGAATTCCCGACAGAAAGCTGCAGGACCTGCCTGCCATATGGGCACAGAGGGATTAATTACAACTGTGCCAGGTGACTGAGCGAGCATAACCTAAGCCAGGACACTGGCAAGCGGATCTCTGCACTGCGGGGGTCATCAATTATGCACACAGGTGCATAGTTAGTGTAGCTTGACCCACCCATGGGGTTATTAATTCCTCATCTCATTAACTCCAGCTGAAGGTCTGCTGATGGCTAATTTATATCCCTTGAGATGCCTCCTCTGAGGTCCTTTTCATCTGTTTATCTGAAAACATTTGGCAAGTACAATGACAGAACTTCTGTTTTATGAAATGGAGGCATCTCTTTTCTACAAGCAACTTCTATTAATTCACAAAATCCCACAGAGTCAGGATCTAAGGCAAGCCCCATCAGCCTTCACAACCACTCTCTGCTCATGGGGTGACAAGGGCTTGGCACATGTGAGAAGAAAGAAGCAGAGAAGCCAGTTGTGAACCATGAGTAGTTCTGGAATGATTCTGCTCCAAATCATCACCACAGCAGAGAATTCATCCCCATACTGTGTCAGTTGAATATGTCTCTTAGAATTAGTAAGGAACAGAAGGTGCAGGTGGTTTCCAGTGTTAGAGAATGTGTGACACAGCAACCTTGGAAGTTAAGTTTCCTCATTAGAATGTTTTTAACTCCCAAGGCTGTAAGGACCCCAAAATTTCATGCTGACAGCATTCACCCTTTTGTTGAGGGTATTGGCCAGGAGGGCAGTGAGATGCTTTGGGTGGCTTTGGGGATAAGGGAATAGTAGAGACATCTCACAGAGGCAACCCTGCAGTCACCCAGTAGAGTTACCCAAATCTCATTGGAGCTGCCTGGGAATAAGAAGCACTGATTTGATTTCCCGGCACAAATACGTATCCACCAGAGAGGAGAGGTTTGCAATAACCACTAGAGGATTTCAGCGCTAAGGAAAATTCCTTGCAGGTCATCAGGCCATTAAGAAATTTCTAATTCTTAACACTGAACAAACAAATAGATGCTGTTTCTGCAATGACTGTGTTATGAGTAACTTTATTTTTACTTTTTAAATATAAACCAACTTTTCAGATGTACTTTGAGACATTCCTCAAGAGCCAGACTTTCTACTGCCTCAGGAGGACTGGATCTAATCCCAGGTCCAAAACCAATTCCTGCTGACCTGAGGCAGTTCACCTCACTTGCTGCTGCTCACACTTTACAGGTCTCAGTGGTGCTGTGAAGGTTTATTATGTGAGTGCATGAGTGTTTGGAAAGACATCCACATGTTAATCGTTAAGCACAAGATTGTTTAGACACCAGCTTTTAAGAACAGGTTTAGATGTTACCATCATGTCAGCGAAAAATGCTCTAAGGAAATAGGTTGGAGGGGTGGGAACTGTTTAGTTAAAATCTTAATTGAGATAATTAAAAGTATAACTAGTTTTTCTCTAGTTTACATGGATATACTTATCAGGTAGAGAAGCAGCAATGCAAAGAATCTCAAAAGGAAAAGCAATAATCATGTAGTGAATAAGGCAGATGTAAAAAACCCAAAGGAAAAAAACCCTTCCCCAGAGGTCACTGTAATGTTCCAGAAACATTGAAAGTGTCTGCCTCATATCCTAGTCCAGGAGCAATGGTCCTGCTGCTGCTTCTTTACAGCCTCTGTTCAGAGATTGCTATTGATTTCAGCAGGTCAAGAAAGTCCTATAGATTGGCAGCTGTTTGCTAGTCAAGGCATGTACTCTGACAAATGACCATCCTGCAGAAAACAAGCTATGCCGGCCCATTAACCTCCAAGTGGGCAAAAGACTACATGCCCCAAAAAATGAGCATCATAATTAATAACTAGAGTGCTTGGGCTGCAGTCTCAGAGCTTTTGCTCCTCAGAGTAGTACTTCAGACTGAAAGAAATGTGAAACAGCTCTGCCGTTCTGCATGCACGTGGCACTCCAACACCTCTATGGAACCTCTGCTAATACAAATCCCAGCAACAGACTCTCCAATGTTCTACATTGCCTGTTCCAATAACAAGTTACAGAGATGGCACAGATAAAGTGTGACCAGTCTACCAAAGTAAGGCAAACAGGAAATATGTGTGCATTTCTGCTCTAATCCCACCATTTCACACAGTTGTACAGCCAAGGCAAGAGCTGGGCTCTCAGGGTGCAGCCACATGGAGTTGTGTCCCTACAGTAGGCACCAGCATCTTTTCTCAGGCCACCTATCACTTGGAAAAGCTCATCTCCCTTCACCTCCTTCCCTCTCCCTCCAACCTGCCCAATAAACCACCAGCAAGGCTTTTTATCTTCTTAATTTTCTGATTAATTTCTGTCAGATTTGTGCTTGTTTCCTCCATGGGACCAAGACGGGAATCCAGGCCAGAATTTTGCAGCAAATAATTGCCACTACTATCACAGAGGCTGCAATTTGGGCTGTTCAGACAGACACATACACTCTGCAAACAAGGGTTCAAAATCACTACTCTTGTTCAGAAAGCTGTCACAGCCCTGGCTGTACTTTAGCACGTTAAAGCTGAGAGCATAACATGGTTATTAAATCAGCCTATGAGGCATACTATGGGTTTGTACTGCATGCAATACTTTATCTAAAGCAACACAAGCCAGAAAGGCTTTGCACTTTCAAAGTGTAAACCACTGTTTCTGGAGCAGGAGAATTAAATCCATTAGAGCTGACTCAGAGGCAGGTCCTTATCCAGAATGCCAACCGCCCACTGGTAAAGACATGATCTCTATACATTTAGCATATGTAGGTAGAACAGGGAGTGTGGCTGACTCTGAGGCTGATCACAGTATGTTCTCCTGCTACTACACAGCACACAATTTAATTAAAATTGTACCAAAACCCCAAGAAACCCCAAACAAAACCATTCAAGTAATTTAGGTACTTGAACCCCATTTTTTTTCAGGGCAGATTTAAAATCCTAAGACACTTTTGAAAGAAGTATTCTGTTTCCTGTTAACATTTACCACTAGTTAAAGAAAAGAATAAAAGCTATGTCACAAATAAACTTCCAATATCTAGAGCTCCACGGCCAGAGACTGATCCAAGAGAATATTCTCCTTTGAAAAAGTCTCATCTGCCCTCACAGTTTTGAGTTAAAACCTCATCCCAATAATATCACCATCAAGACAGAATGATACTTTTATCTGTAGCCAACATCCATATCAATAGATACACTGCTTAGGGAGTTAAGCCAAGGCTAGTTAGTAGCTTATTTATGTTTTTAGTCACATACAATTTCAAAGTGGTCCACAAGAGCCTTTAAGAGCTACCAGCATTAGCATTCCGGGAAAGAAATTCAGTTGCAAGGGATACATGGATTGCCCGAGTTCACATCCTAAGTAACTAACAGATGTAGATAGTGAACTAAAAAATGGCCAAGTAAAATAAAAGATTCATTCTTCTTATGTGTGCTAGACAATTTTACCACTAAAATCTTAAGATTAATTAGCCACAGCTGCTAATAATTTATAACCACTCAGGGAAACATATGAGACATCACATGCCTAAGAGTTGCATGAAAAAAAAAAACAAAACAGAAAAAATGCCCAGCTCCTCTAGCCTTAGGAGAGCTAATTCTGAAAAGCACAACTGCCCAAGGCTCCTGCTGGCTGATGACCCAGCTGGACAAAGCAGGCCATTGCAGAGATCCACTTTGAGAATCACATTTATTCAACAATTATTTATAGAATCATAGAATGGTTTGAGTTGAAAAGGTCCTCAAAGATCATTTAGTTTCAACCCCCTGACACTGTCAGGGACACCTTTCACTATACCAGGTTCCTTCAAGCCCCATCCAACCTGACCTTGGAAACTTCCAGGGATGGGGCAGCCACAGCTTCTCTGGGCAACCTGTGCCAGGGCCTCACCACCCTCACAGGGAAGATTTTTGTCTGTATAACTAACCTAAATTTCCCCTCTTTCACTATGAATCTATTCGTACTTAATTTCAAATAGGATGAATATTTTATTGAGGAGGAAACTGTTTTCTTTGTGGGGGTGAGCGGCTCTTCCTTTTCAGTGCATATTTTATGGATGCAATTTTCTTTTCTAAATCGTAAGGATAAGACTCAGGAGAAACATCTCAGACATTAAAGGGTCCAGATCTCACATACAGAGGTAAGAGGCTGGGGTAAGAGCAGTAGCTTGGAAAGGACAGCACAGCCCTGAGGAGGCTGGGAGTCCCTGGGAAAGCAATAACAAGGAGAGCAGGAGCTTTCACCTAGTTTTGCACCACTGCTATTACTAGAACAGTGATAACATCGTGCATTAAACAATTAGTGACTTCCGACCATGCATTCCCAGCACCAGCTCAGTATCAACCAGCCCCTCGGGCTGAAGTGGGCAGCTGATAAGGAACTCCACTTGGGATGGACTGGGTGAGCTCACTGCCCTGTACAGCATCTAGGGAAGGAGCAAAGGTCTAACTCCCATCGCAGGGGTCTAAGGGTTTGCCTAGAAAAAGCAGATCTCAGTGAGGTGGAGCACCCGTGCTTAGCACAGCCCTTTGGCTGCCCATCTGGAGACCTCCATTTCCATCTGCTCAGGTCAGAGGCAAAATGAGTTCAGCAGCCTCATTCCTCCCAAAAGCAGCCGGTACAATAAGTCACAGTCGAGTATGATACATAGTTCTCCTGGGCCAAAGCCCAGAGCTGAGAGCAGACAGAGTGCAGGTGATGATCACAACATACTGGGGGAGCTGGTGTAAAGCCCACAGCCAGAGCACAAGCTCAGGACAGAGCTTTTTCTGTTGGATTAAAAGAGTTGATATTTCTGGAAGGAGATCAAATCTTACAGAGGCTTTGTGGGTGCTCTGGACTGACGGTCTAGGATTTTTTCCTTCAAAGATATAGCTGTGCCTAAAGGTTACACCCTCCAGCTACCTGCAACACATCATTCTGACAAATGTTTTTTCCATCACTTATCAGAGGGAAAGAAATACCCACTGGTTCTACGACTATGCAGAGAGGTTTTTAGGAAAAGCCACAGGAAACACAGCAGAAAACACAGAGATATCAAGAAAAGGCAGAATGAAACTAAGCAGCTGGAAGAGTCACACTTTCTTCCCCAAAAAGTAAAAAAGAAGAACAAACAGGAAAACCAAGAAGAGTCTGAGCAAGGGCAGTTCTATTCCCCATTTTTCATAAATTAAATATCACCAAAAAACCCCCACAAACCTTACTTGAGACATGTTATGTCTGTGTCTCTCTAAATGTGTCTGGACTTCCCTGTATCTCTAAGTGAGTCTCATCTCATGGTTAAGCTTATTATTGCAGGATTATTCTGGGATAGCCACTTACCAGCACCACCCTTGTCTGATGACACTGACAAGGAGATAAAGCTGAGGCCACCAGTGCCTTTCCCTTGAGATATGTAGGTGATGGTATGAGCCACTTCACCTCACATGGCTTCCTAGAGGGGTCACTCCTGGGGTCACAAAAAGGCACCAATGGATCAGTAGCTCAAAACAAATCATGGATATAAGGGATGGATTATGTCTCATGAGAAGTTGTATTGAAATGGATTTACGGGTAGGAAAAGCAGCTGGATGCTCCAGCTCCCTATTTGATTGATCACAACACACTGTTAGCTCTGATGGCAGCAGGCTGGGTGCAGGTCTGACCACTGCTCACCCCCAGCCTATGGACAGAGGCTGCCATCGCTCCCCTGCATCACTGTTATCCATTCCCAGTCCAGGGATAAATAGGAATGTGCTTTACTGTCCTGCCTTAAGAAAAGATACATATGGAAAAACTACTCCTGGTGCACAGGAGTCTCTTTTGTTGGGAGATCTAAGAGCACCACATGTCCAGACATCCAAAAGAACTAAACAACTGAGCAATTCTTAGGGAATAAGAAGCTGGAAATTTGCACCTTTATCAATGAATCAGGTTCAAGATTGATGCAAATCTCATTGCAATAGAGCATCCTCAGGAAATAACCCTGTTTCTCCTCTTCCACTCCTCCCATTGCCTTGGAGAGGAAAGAGCTGAGCATTTGAAATATCATTTCTTTCACACTAATGCTAAAGTGGCTGGAGCAGCCACGGTTTTATTAACAGATTAGATCTTTCTAAACCACCACCATCCCCCTCACTCCTGCAAAAAAGGGAGATGGGAAAGTAAAGGAGACAAAGGCAAAAGGAATGAGGTGGAGGAGGGTTGAAAGGAAACATCCATTTCACAGAGCTCACATCAGTGCATAAAGCTGAGCTGCAAAGAGGACAAAAAGCAGATAGGAAAAGTCATCAAAGCCTATTCATGAGAATGACCATCTCTCCCTAGGTCTCTTCCTCAGTCTGCCTCTGACTTTCCCTGGGGAATGCAAGAACATATCCCAGCCTGCAGAGCAATTGAAATAGGGCTTTGGGGTTATTTTAAGATAGAGTCATTATGGCCCTTGTGACTCACTGAGTTGTAATGATGGAAGTATGTTGTTTGATCTGCACAGACACAGGCATCCAAATAATTTTTTTTTTAAAAAAAAGGATCCTGAGGGGGGGAAAAAAACATATTTCACAGAAATAGCAATAGGAAGATGGTTCATTGGAGCATGGTTTCACACTACCCACAAGCATAGTGCCAGTTCTACCTTTTGTTTTGGCCTCCAATTTTTAACAGCTCCTCACCCTTGATGTCCTTGGCTTCCCAGGGCCCATTACAGGGCTGGTCCAAGTAGTTAGTGGATAGTAGCGTACCTGAGAATGTACAGGGACTGGCATACATTGGGATAGCCTAACTGGAAAACAAACCCAATTGTGACCAACCTCTGAAACACACTTCCTTCCCCTCCAGTTCCCTTTTCCCAAGAGCCTTTTGTGAACCCAGTTTGTCCTTCTTCTCCTTTAGAGTTCTTTTCCATGGGTGGTTTTGGGCTAGTTTTCCTGGACAGAAATGGCAGTGGAAGACAGCTGGCAGGAAGGACACCCAGAGTAAGCCCCCTGGATGTTGCTGGGTGTGCAAATGCCAGGGCACGATCAAAGTATTGCTGGTTTGATAACCTCCAAGTGAAATTCCTAAATTATAAGCAGAAGTGGCCCCAGAGGCATTTCAACAACCACATGACTTAGAGGCTGATTTTCTAATATAGGCATGAAGAAGCCACTACAGTGTCTTAGAGACCATGGCAGAAGCCCCAGAGCTAAGCCTAACACATGTGTTTTCACTGGTTTTTCACTTACATAAAGGAGCAAAGCAGAGCTGCCCTGGTTTCTGCTCCACATAAGTCACATGGCCAGGGAGTGAGGATCATTTTGACAAAGAATTAATATTTCTGGGTTGCTATTTCTGTTCCTTTGTTTGCCCAGACACAAAGGCCCAGCCCTTTCTAGTTCCCAGATCACAAAGTCTATGTTGCATGAGATCATGTTTGTGCTTTTGGACATGCCCTTTTTTTGAACAGTGCCTATTGAATTCCCTCAACTCAGCGCTTTCCTCCCTCTCACTCTCAGTTGATTGAACAATATCCAGTGGAGCCCAGGAGCTACACACATACATATCCCTGTGTTTTTAATAAGGCTGGAGCAGGTAGTTTGCTCTGTGTGGTAACTTTTTGGGGGGTGAAGAGGAGGAGAGAGGAAGTACCTGACAAATGAGGCAGCTGGATAGAGATGGCCACAGAAGGAGCTGATGAACAAAGCAGC
>JAOXXN010000395.1:126267318-126284680 GCA_026770055.1 Myrmophylax atrothorax
AGAAAAGCTTTTTAAAAAAAAAAAAAAAAAATCCAAACCCAACCAACCAAGCAAACAAAAACAAACAAAAAACCAAACATCCAAAATCAAACAAAAAACACCTTTGTTGTTGGCTGTGACAGAGTGAGAGACACAATAAAAGCATGAGGAACAGGACATTGCTCCAGCTTAGCCTTTGCCCTTAATTTAGGGGCTAAAACAATCAGCTTGCAATTTATCTGTGGGATGAACAAATGCTAAGTAACAATTTTAAATTAAATACCACCTACACCATCATCCTTATGCCCTAATGTGACATCCTAAAGTTGTTTCTACCATTGAAAAAAAGATACTGCTTTGAATTTAGATAAAGGATACAGAAAAATAATTTCCATTTAATCCTCTATCAGCTTTTGCTTCATTCTGTATTTCATAATTTATTTTTGCCTCAGGAATATAATTTTTTTATAAGCAAGGCAATTAACTCTTCAACTGGTCAAGTAAAGTTGCATGCATATGCATCACTCAACATTTTTATTAAATGAGCCATTCAACACTTTTCAAACAACCCAATTAAAATATTTTCTTTATTAAATGACTTTTTTTTTTAATTTGCTTTAAAAATCTGCTACCTGTACACCACATGTTTATGGAAAAACAGTGAGGGATTCCAGTATAAACAAGACATGTGCCTCTAACCTTTCATCCTTCACTTTCATCTCTCTCTGTGATAACTTTCCATTAAAATGGTAATAAAATCTCTCCGCTCTTCATCACAAACTTGAATACCACATAGTTCTCTTTCCATCTAATCATATTGCTTATTCTTTTAAAAAAGAATATTTACATTATATGATGCCTTTTAATCTGTCAAATAATTCTTCTGTTCTACTGCAAACTTCTGTAAACTGTCATCTGTATGTATTTCTACAAGAGTGTCAGGCATCATGTCATAGGTGTCTCTTTCATAACTGCCTGAAGAGAACTAGATACATAGGTACATCATGGGTAGAGCTATACATGCTACCCAGCTCTATTAACCTGGTGTTGTTAAGACTGTTAGTACTGTTGCCTGAATATGTCCTCTAGTTAATCTTCCTAAGTCTTGTTCCAAGTCTCAAACCAGATTGATGACTTTAGGAAGCTAGGAAAACCCCCCAACCTTTACTTCTAGGCATAGAATTTCCCACCCAACAGTGCCCACACTTTCTGAGCATAAGGTCTGGGATAGGTACAATTCATTAAATTTGACATACTTCACTGATTTTGCAGGCATATGTACATTTTTGTACATGTGCTACAGCTTGAGATACATCACACTGTGTGTTGCAGGACATGGCACCAATGGATGTTGGTGAAGGAAAGGAAAGAACAATTTATTTTTTATGAGAATAGCTAATGCACTCTCTCAAAGAAGCTTCCAGTTGCTCTGTTCATGGTGTTTTACCCTTAGGAAGGATTCTGCTCCAACTTGAATTTTAAACTTGCACAAAACCATTAAAGTTTAGTTCATTGATAAAATAAGTTTTCAGTGGGAACATTTTCTTTGAAGTTTCCCTTGATTTCTACACTTGAATTTCCAGTAACTATGTCATTTAAATGCCAAGTATGCACACTCAGTCAGGATATATATTTTGGTTTTTAAAAAAAGCAAACTAGAAACAGTGTAATGTTTCTTACTTACATGACCCCTATGACCCTCACAGACACATTAGTTTCTCTACATTTTCTCTGAAGGAAATAAAAATGCATGTAGTCTCTCACAGGCATGAATCAGTGCAGGGCCTCCTCCGAAGTCTAGTCAGGATGACACACAAGATCCACAGTGTATGTCACCTCACTCTTCAGAGACACAGAAATAACAGCGTTGGTAGAAAGCCAAGACAGCTACTCACTAAGCAAAACCTGCCAATTTTATCATTTCATTATTCTCTCACTTCCTTTATTCAACCCCCATCTTTCACTGTGTCTTGTGATTCCCCAACCAATTAACTGCTGAGATTGGATATTGCTACATTTTTACTACATTTGTGCAGTGAATTCTGTAAAAGAAAGTGTTTGAACTGTTTATGTCTATTGCAACAAGGAAGTACAGGAATAAGATGTACAGTAACTGGCTGAAGCAGCAGAAAGCACACATGCTACCTTCAGAAAGTAGAACTGGTTTACTATCCACGCACAAGATTTGGGGCATCACACAACTCAGGGAAAATTTTCTTAAGGTGACATCCCAGTCACTCAGATTTCAGATATGTATGTTGCTTTCATAGCTGTTTCCTTCCTAGCAGACTACCATTAGGAGATGTCCCTGCCACAAGTTATTCTGAAGGTTTGGCTTACGCATGGTCTATTCCTTGTGAGCTGACACATGAACATTCATGTTTCGTTAAGGATGGAAGGCACACCAGCAGTTTTCCAAAACACATTTCTTGGACTGGCTCTCAAGAGTAGAGCTCCATGGAGACTAAGCCATAACATGACATTCGCTCTCTACCATGTGTGGGAGAACTGTCCAGCTTCCTGCTATCCCTCATCTCCAAATGATGCACATATCAGCAGCACTGTCAGGAGTTTGCCTGTTCTCTGCTTGGAAGTAACACAGAGCTCTGGGTGATATCCACTGCCAGCTGTACTCTCCCCACTCCTGCACTCCTGGAACAAGACACTGAGGGCTCCAGCTTGCTGGAGAAGAAGCCTGTTCCACTCCAAAGGACAGATAAAGAAGTCCCTGGCATTGCACTGAATGGTGGGGGTTTTCTTTTCTTTTGCTCTTTCTTTTTTAGCCTGGCAAATAATAGTTTACCAGTGGAAATCAACCAAGTGGTTCAGGCACTCATGGAACATTATGGACAGTTGTGATATCAAAAAATTCAAAGCAGATATTAGTCATTTACTAGGACCATTTTAAGATGGCAGAAATATATGTTTAGACTATCTAGAGTTTAATCACTTTAGGCTACTTGCTTCTGTAGAAAATTATGTATTACTCTTTAGACATGTGTGAAACAAAAGCACAAGTACATTTATATTTATAACTTAGTGAAGTGGTTGGGTGTAATTGGTGACTACTTTCATCACTGTGTTTTGAGCAGTTCCTGAACACCTTTGCAAAATCATGAAGTTGACTCTCATAGCCCACTGTAACTCTTCTGACCAAAACCTCTAAAGATACTTTTGCAACAAGGTCAGAGCTCAACTGCATCCATAGCAGTGTGACAGCCAGAATGGCAAACATATTTGATGGCATCAAGTCTTTCTTCATTCTCCATGACACATTTCTCCCTTGTACTCCTGTAATGGTTTGAACCAAAGGCTTCCACCACCTCTGCCCCTCTTTGAAGGGGCTTCAATCTTAATCGTTTCTCCACATTATGTTCATACTATTCAAAAAATAAGTTCAATTTTATCTATATGATGCATACTATGAGATGGACTTCTTAACTCCAGATTTGTCTCATATGTGAAGTAAAAAGGTTGTATTACTTTTCTGACATCTTCTCACGCTTTTGAAAGGAATTCAGAAGGCAGTAAAAAAAATGGTGAAAGTTTCATGGCATTTAGTTTCTGTTTATTAAAGTCTCTGGGTCTTCTTGTGTGACCATGGATTGTGCATTGGGTCCATCCATGGCACCCCCCAACTTCAGCTTTGGCACAGCTCCAAATTTGCTCAGGTACCACGAAGAGATTGAGAAGGCAGAGAAGGACAGGCGGGCAGGCAGGAGGCAAGGGTGTTGATTAGATAAAGTCTGTTCATATCTGTATTGGAGGCCTTCTTTAAGTATATCACACAATAGAGCAACCATTCATTTCTAAATGAAAGCACACATTTAACCTGGACAGATTTTTATGATACATATCTGTCCTTTCATTTTACTGAATACATGCTTTAGTTTAAAAATTAAAATATATTCTAAAGTTTCTAGTCTACTATGTTTTATACTTTAACACAATGCGGAAGAAAACCTGGCTGAGGGAGAAGTACAGGAAAGACTCTTTTAATACTTCTTTGTGCTGTTGATGTTGAAGAGCCCAAGTATAATTTCTTTTATTTCTGCTAAGTGCTTTTACATTTACAAGGACACATTTTTTAGCACACTCAAACCTCACAATTTGACTGCCTGCCTTGTGACTCCATCAACTCCTTCCTGCTGCACCACAGTGCTGAACTTTGACCTGTAGAGATTAGCTCACCCTAAAGAAAAGGGTAAAGGGTACTTTGGTCTCCCAGCCCTTTTGATTTAGTCTTTTCTTTGCAGACTTTCAGGTGGATTACCAGAAAATGTAGAGTCTGCTACTATGTTGGTGACTTTTGGTATTTTATATTTGTTCTTTTCTCCAACAAAAGAGTATTAAAACGATACCTTTTGGAATGTGAAACATGTTGTTGGATTGTAACTGATGACGCAATACTGGAAGATAATCAGCTGTTGTGGAAGCTAAATCATTTGTTAAACTGATATCAAATCTACAAGGGCAGTACTGTAGATTCTGAACATACATAGTCAAAAGATGCCAGCATGACTGAGGACCTTAAATGCAACAAAACAACTTTTAAAAAAGTTAGTATATAATAAAAAGCCATTTATTTCTCTGCCTTATGTCTAATACTGCCATCCATTCAGATACCAGTTATTCCCTACTGGCTACAATACCACACACGTTGCTGTTCGCAGGTACTGAACAAAAGGATTGTACTTACCATCAGCAGTAGCACATACTTTGATGTAAGGATTTTGCCCAAACCTGCACAAAACCATAACAGAGTAGCACAAAATTAAGGAACAACATTCTTTAATGTCATTAAAGTGTTTAATGTAATTGATGTCTTTATATTTATATATATATATATATAAAATTAGACTTAGCAGTTGAATGACTTTTAAATAAGCATTGTGGGTGCTATCTATATGCATTTACCTAAGTGCAAACATATTTCCTTGATTTAAGGTTAAATAATACTGAACCCTGACTGGTGCAGCACAAGTATATGCATGGGTTTTTTGTTTGTTGTTTTGGTTTGTTTTTTTTTTAATTGCTACTAGGGTTACAAGTATGGAAAAAAATAGGGTTTATTCCTCAATAGGAACACAGAAGGCAATAGGTTATATGGTCATCCCGGACATCTGTAGCAGAATCCAACACAATGCCTACAGAATCCAACCCCCATCACACTGCACAAATCAACCCCCTGTCTGAAGTGTGATTTATTTTCTATAGATTTTTCTAAATAGCAAAAGCACAAGATGCTCCCAAACTCATGTATATTACAATGCCTGTATATTTCTTCTGGACATCCTCAAACTGATATATCCTCCTCCTAAACTTGATAGAATATTATTTAGTGATCTCCTAGCCCAATACTTGCACATGGAGTTCACTTTTGCATCCACTTCTGTTCAACCATTCTCATCTAATTATTCATTCAGTGCTGTAGGTTGGAGGTCTCTGCAGGTTTGAAAGTTACAAAGCTCCAAACACATCCTTTTGGCCACTTGCCCTTTTAATGCCAGTTGTGAATTGATTATCTCCACCCGACCTCAGTAAGAACCCTGCAGCTGTGAGCCATGGCAGCAGACAATGGAGATGAATAGCTCCCAGTTTCTCAGGTGACTTCTCACATGTCATACACAGGCAACACTATTTATCACATCAATTAACCTGCATTGCATTTTTTCCAACAGTTTTACTGTGAATCAGCAAACCACACATTTTTAGGAGGCATTTGGGCCTCTAAGTATTTGCCAATTAATTACAATCTGCAAATACCATACCGTGGTCTGAATTCAAACATCTGCTCTGTCTTCTAGATGTTCTGGAAATTGTGTATTTTTAGATTGGGTTTTCATCCACCTAAGCAAAAGCAATGCCATTCAAGGACTCACATGCTTCCTAGACTTAGGCATTCAGCTTTCTGTCAGGACAAACATACACATGCCCTCGGTATCTATATGTGGGAGCTGAACCTTTCATCAAACACACACTTCCCTTTAATGAGGTTCTGAACCAGCTGATTTGACAAAGCTAATTGTTAAGTTTCCTCTACAGGAATAAAACATTTTGCATTTTATTTTAGCTACAGTATTGTCCAGTGACTAGATGTGAATAGTTGTTATAATAAGCCATTATTTCTGTAGAGCCCATTTAAAGTTTATCTTGTGCAGAACACCAGAACAGAGGGCTGCATGTGCTTTGTTTCACTGAAGCTTTTAAGTTGCTCAGTGAACTGTGATCTTTAAAGAAGCCAGACTTTGATAGCTTTATGTCCTATCAGATTCTCATCAAAACCAGTACTAAGCAAGGATCCCATTACTGTTCAAATAACTTTGTTAATGAATTATAAGCAATATGAGTGACATGTCTGTGTCCCGCCATTTTTTCCTACTCTTTAAAGCTTAGTCTTAATTCTTTCTCCTGAAGCCCATCTTCAACTCCAAAAGCCTTTGGTTAGGGAAGGGCTCCAAAGGGATACCCCAATTTTAGAATCTCTGATGTTCATCGACATTGTTAAAGGATTCAGTCTCTGGACGACAGTGATACCACTTCATACTTGCATTTGTAAAATTGTCTATTATAGCTTTTTTGCAAGCTGTGCAGTTCCTAAATGCAACTGGACTTTCATAATGTTAAATTTTCTAGAAGGCAGCAGGATGAGATGGATTCTAGACCTGCCTTGGTGTCCAACTGGTCTTGTAAGGGCCTTTGATTCATTTGTATATAAAGGTTTGAAAGCAGTACCAAGAAATACCAGGATGCATATGTGTGTGTGAAGGGGAGAAGCGAGGATATAAAACTCTGTAGAACATATTTAAACTGCAGGGTTAATAACAAAATCAGGAATGATGCATCTGAGAATAAGACTGTATAAAGGAAAAAAAAACCAACATAAAAAATAAGGTTCTTTTTCGTCTGATGTGGGTCTTTAGGTAACAGAAGGAAACTTGGAAAGATCATAATAATCACAGTGAATTATCTGACAAGCATCTATGGCTTTGTGAAACAGGCCACTTCTCACCAATGAAAATCTGCTATTCTTATTTATCATCATGTGAAGGGCTCAATACTGTTTAAATGCAGTAATTATCAAAAGTACAATCCTAAGCTGGAGTTCTGTAGTGTCTATCAGGTGGTAGTGCAGAGTTCAGGCATGGCTTTTCACTCTCCAGCAGCCAAAGGAAGCAGGAAAACAGACGGTGGGACATGGATTCTCTAGTGTTCATCAAAAAGGAAATTAGCACATCCAGTCACAACCAACACATTTTATTTGTAATTTCAGACTTTAACTGTGCATTTTTATCTTTGAGTTTGGTGATCTTCAGTGTCAGAGGCCTTTCAACAGATCCCCTACAAGAGTCTGTTCTCATAAAGCTTCAAAACAATGCTGAAAGAGTAGTTTAAAAATACTGAGCCCAGAGAGTCCTCTCTAGAACAAATAATCTTTTCAACAGTCTCATTCTTGTTGTCCAATTCAGTTGCAAATTTCAGTCTACTATAGAGTTGCAATAAACTGAGTTATCATTTATCCTACACATTCCTTGCTCTAGCCCTCTCTTCACCAAGTTGAAATTACTTTGGATATTTTTATTAAACAAAATTGTCTCAGGTGCAAACACTCCAGCAAGAAATGAACACACCCGTGTTAGTGAGGGGAGGAGTAGAGATTTGAGAGTATGTGATGAAGAGTGAAAAGTTAGTGAGAACAAAGATCTAGATTAAAATGCAATCCCAAAGACAGATGTGAAACTCAGCAGAAGAAAAATAACTAGTTTGACCACATTAATGCAAGGGAGTGTAGGTCACCTTCTAATCTTTCTATCACTTGGCTAAATTGTGTGGCTTTCCCTCTAATGGAGAATTAATCTGGTTTAGTGGTAATTTGCAAAACCAGTCACCACTTAAATGACAAATGCTGAAGATAACACTCAAAAAGTTTGCATTTGACGTTCTAATTATGACAATGAACTTGCACAGCTCTCCCTAATGATGGCTGTAACAAGGTTTATTCAACAAGGTTTTAAAGAAAACGTTAACAGGCAACACATGCAAGCCATCAACCATGTGCACACTCCCAGGTATGGCCTGAAGGTCATTTGGAATATCAGGTTTGTTTTTTTAACTTACATTTAAAAGGCTTGTAACCTGTTGGCTGCCCTAGCAGCTGAGCTAGCCTGGGCTGTGCTTTGTTCCCATGTTCTCCAGTGTGCCACATGGTGACATCAGCAGCACTGCCCAGCCAAACCTGAGGAGTACTGGTCACCAAATATACACTCAGATAATTTTCTAAATTGCAAGAGTCCAGCACAAGCTCCCTGCCTCTTTATTATTTTTTAATTTTTCCCAGTGAGAACATACTGAATGCTCTCTTAGCAATGATTTTTATGGCATAAAGTCATTATACATTAGTCTGTGGAACTTAATACTTACTATTTAATAGTATGCATTTCTATTATTTACTTCTTGCCTCCTCACCACAGTTTGTCAAGAGTGACCCCCTTCATAACAGTGTTGTGAACATTAATTTTAATAGCACATCTCTTACACATTATATAACCTACATGATTTGCGTCCATGTCCCACGAAATTAACTGCCCGAATAATTGCAATATTGCATGGAATCATTAAAGTTCAGTTTAAATCAGTTCAATCAATGCATGGTTTCAATGGGGGAAGTGAAATATTAGTCCAAGACCTGAAGTCTTTGAAGAAGTTTGTCAGCCACTCCCATGCCTTGTGTCCAGTAAAAATTAATTTTTTTAATTTGAACACTAGTGTTCGCCAGTAGCCTTGGGAAATTAAAATCCAGATTGCCTACCATGCTTCAGATATATTCCTGCAGACACACTCTTCAATACTGTAGTCCAGAAGATACTAAACAGCATCTTACCCTACTTTATGTATCTTCATGTATCCAGATACCAGAGATATATAAACAGTGGTGAAAACATACTGTATGTTCAAAGCTCCAATCCTACCTATAATTTTTTGTTACATGAGTTAAAAATTCAGAGGTAGCTACAGCACCCTGCCGTGTTTCTTCTGCTTAAAAATAAAGATCAAAGGTAAGCAGTATAGCAGGAAGAGAGGAAAGGAGGAAGGAAGGTCTATACAGTGGATCAGAATAGGATTATTTCTGTATTCAGTCTTCGTATTGGCAAGTACTTACAGATAACTAGGAAGATTTCCATGAACAAAAATTTAAAATTCCCCATGTCAAGCATATGAGATTTTGCTCAAATATGTTCATTAACTCATAGGTGATGGCTGTTAGTAGGGAAAAAAGGGGATAAACTCTTGGCACATGCACATTTTAATCATATGAAGGTATTTGAATCCACCACCTCCAAGCATGCCTCGTGGCACACAACAAGCACATGCAGTGAGGGAGCCTCTGTTCTTGTTCCAAAGTCCATGGCTTAGGCCCATGTACACTAAAGATGTAGGAGTGTGGTAAGAACAGAAGAACAAACAGAATTCCCATAAAAGTTTATTACACACCCTGTTTTGGCTACAGTGAACTTTGGTAAAGGGTGATAGTAATAACATGTTCCTTGGGCTGTGTTGTACTTCCACATTTACTCACCTCACCTTTTCCTCCTTCCTCTCCAGAAATGCTCCAGTAAGTGCAATGAAAGAATTTGAGCACTTTTAAGAGCAAAGAGTTACTCTTTTCTAATGTGAAGACAACAAGAATTAACTCAAGCTACTCTCTCAGCTATGAAGTGAGAAAAACTGAATCATGGAAGTTGCTGGGAAATACTAAACATTTATAGAATGCTGCAAATTTGCATGATGCATTTTCCAGAAACCTGACATAGTGCAGCTTTGCAGTAGGATCAGGAAGGGTTGGTTGGTTGGGCAGCAGTACAGTGCAGCTGGGTGCTAGTGCTGGCAGAGAAAGTTCTGCTGGCAAATATTTGTGCCTATCATACCAAACGGCAAAAGGCTTCAGGATACTGTGATCTGTAGTCTGCTGCTTTGTAGTCCTTTCCAAAATCTCTCAGCCTGAAGAACTATAGCTAGATCTGCAGAGAAGAACACAGACATTTTATACTTATTGTTCCTAAGAACAAGTTAAAATTTCACAAAGCCTAAGATGCACACCGACATTCAGCTTTGAGAGAACTGAACTTAACCCAGATTTTCTCTAGGTTTAAAGGGAGTGTGCTGGTGATGTCTGACTCTAGGTAGCTAAAACTTACAGGAAGAAACAAGATAGGATACAGCTTAAGGGGAAAATAGTAACTATTTTTTGTGATATATTAGATTCAGCCATGTCTACAGAACAAAAGAATCTGCTATTTTGCACAGTTCCACAGCTTTAATTGAAATTATTCACACAAGAAAAAACATTTCTCAAAAAAGTTTGTTCTTCATGCTCCTTAAATAAGTTGTGGTAACACACAGTAACCTCTCAAGAGTAAATGGTATATTGTTAATACAGACTAGCATGCTAAGAATAATGCTCTCATTTTCATTAGTGACTCTGTTATTCTACCAAAAGACAACAGATTGTTGTGACTACATTAACAAAGCATGATTTGAAGGGAGATATCTTTTTTTTAAGATAACTGATATAACTGGAAATAAAAAAAGTCAACCAACTAAGCAGGTATAATTCAGGCAAAACTGCAACCTTCAGTTTAGCATAAATTATTAAAAAAACCCCAAACCAGCACTGATCTTAACTTGGTTATGTTAGTGAGCTAGACAATCTGAAAGAAAAAATGCTGATATCCATAGAGAATAGGGAAGTTTAAGACAAGATCAAAGACAGGAGAAAGAGAAAAAAATAATGATCTTCAGTGGAACCTTGAAGTGTTGTGGGCTGTGGGCATACAGGGCATGGGGAGGCTCCTTTGTGAATCTCCTCTGTGATTTTGAATCTGATCAGAATAATGATTTTTATTTCCTAGATTCATATAAGGAAGTTGCCTCATGTCTTCCACCAGGATCAGAAGCAGTTAAGAGATGCTGTGAATTATCTGAATAATGTGAGATTTTATGTCTCAGTATTTATAGTATTAATTATCTCAATGTTTCCTACTGGAGAAAAGCCTGATCAAATAAAATCAAATTTGCTGATAAATGTTCTATTTGTTAAAAAATACTAAAACCAGTCAAATATCAAAAGCAATATGAAACTGGGTGATCCTGGGGATTTATGCATCAATGCAAATGGTTTACCTTATTACAGCCAGATGGTTATTTCACAATATCTCAGTGATACAATATCTCAGCCTGCATGATATTCACTATTGGGCAAATACTGGTATGGAATTTACAGTAAGTACCTAACTCAGGTGGTTAGAACTGAGCCTAGGCATGGCAACACCAGGCTGTATTCACTAGTTATCTTACCCTTATATTCCAGTAAAACCTGTAAAATATTACCTTGTCTAGCAAACATTTGGATGAATTTTTTTTCCCCTCTTAAAGCAATGTTAATAAAAAACAAGCTTTCCAAAAGTAGCTTGTGAGAGACAGTCCTCAGTGACCCTAAAAGCAAAAGAATAGGAGCCATATTTAGCTGCCAGTTCTTGAGTCATAGGGAAGTCACAGCAAGTGTTACAGTGATAACAATCTAACTGTGTAGGGAAGGATGGAATGGTATCTCTCTCAATAGTTGTGCAAGTTCCATTCAGGAAATCCCTACTCTCTGAGATGAAACATCATCACTTGCTGAACTACAAAGCCAGTTTCCCAGTACAGTGCCGGATATCCTATACAAAGATATCCTGTGGAAGCAGGATGAGCCTGGAAGAAATGGAGTGGACATTGTCTGATTGACTTCACCTTGGAGTTACCCTTACCAAAGATTGCAGTTCAGAGAACGTTTCTAATGTGCTGCATGGGAATAACCAATACTCAAGACAGGATTTAGGGAATGATTTAATTAACATGAATGTAATAGAGAATATTTCTTCTGGTGTACCAGCAAGGACTTAGAAACTGATGCTACTTACCATTACCTTCATAAGAAGTATATTTTTAAACCTTCATACATAAATAGAACACATTTAGATCTAAGATACTCACTTTCAGAAAGTGAATAATCTGAAAACATGGTATTCCTGATGTCCTAAAAATAAAAACTGACATTTAACATCCCCCCCCCCCCCTTTCTCCCCTCCCTCCCCAGAGATTGTTATAGACTTGTAGATTCAATATCTCCACACACTGGTAATTAAAACTAAGAACAAAATATACTGTTCTTTTTTTCAAATAGGTAATAACATGACACTATTATTCTTTACATTGCATAAATTTGTGCTCTGGTATCACGTAGTTTAAAGTGATTTTCCACACAAGTGCAATGGGAGCAAATCAACATCAGCAGGATTTCGGTATGGGTTCACTGTCATGAAAGAAATAGGAAAAAAGCTATGGAGGTTTAAATGATGGTATTAGTTGCTTAATAAAAGCAGGTTTATTAGCTATTTTATTTGTGTTTTGGGTGACCCTTTTCAGTTTTCATTTATGTAGAAATTTTTCTGTGAGAAAAAACAATCCTGAAATAAAGCTTTTGTATTCTTTGCAGACCTCAGTCAATTTGACCTCAGACAATTTGAAGGTGAAGCACAGAGGAATTTTCTTCTAAAACCCCTTTCTGTAAAGTATTTTCATAATTATATTAACACTTGCTTTAGTGTTAATATAATGTTTAGTCCTTGCTTTAAGGAACGTGGGGTTTTTTCCTGACATCGTGTCTGCACTGAGAACCAGCCAAGTAAAGTGGCTGAAAAGTGCCATCTGCTGCCTCCGGGGGAAATAGATGAGGCTGAGCATATGCACTATGACTGGAAAAGCAAAAGATGTTCTGACATCCGATCACTACAGGAAAGATTAGAAACTTGGGAGTAGAAAATAGCATTTTCTTCCTTAATTTTTAGAATCATAGAATCCTTTAGGTTGGAAAAGACCTACAAGATCATGAAGTTCAACCTTTGACCAAAAACCACCTTGTCAACTGGACCACAGGTAGCACCAAATGCTGTGTACAGTTGTTTCTGGAACACTTCAAAGGATGGTGACTCCCTGGTCAGCCCATTCCAGTGCTTAACTATCCTTTCAGTGAAGAAATTCATCCTGATGTCCAACCTGAACCTCTTCTGGTGCAGCTTGAGGCCATTTTTTCTTGTTCTATTGCTTGTTGCATGGTAGAAGCGGCCAACACCCACCTGGCTACAACCTCCTTTCAGGTAGTTGTAGAGAGTGATATGGTCCCCCTGACTCTCCTTTTCTCCAGGCTAAACAACCCCACTTTCCTTAGCCACTCCTCGCAGGACTTACTCTCCAGATCCTTCACCAGCTCCATTGCCTTTCTCTGGACTTGATCCAGCATGTCAATGTCCTTCCTGAATTGAGGGACTCACAACTGGACACAGCATTCAAGGTGCCTCACCAGTTTTCAGTACAGAGGGACAATCACTATTCTGGTCCTGCTGACCACACTATATATAATACAAGCCACAATGCCATTGGCCTTCTTGGCCACCTGAACACACTGCTGGCTCATGTTCAGCTGCTGTCAACCAGCACCCTTGGGTCCTTTTCCACTGGGCAGATTTCCAACCACTCTTTCCTAAGTCTGTAGGGTTGCATGGGGTCGTCACCCAAGTGCAGGACGTGGCACTTCACCTTGTTGAACCTCATACAATTGACCTCAGCCCATCGATCCAGCCTGTCCAGATCCTTCTGCAGAGCCTTCCAATCCACCAGTAGATCTACACTCCTGCCCAACTTGGTGTCATCTGTGAACTTACTGAGGGTGTGCTTCATCCCCTCATCCAGATCATCAACAAAGATATTAAACAGTTCCAATACCAAGCCTTGCCTTTGCAGCAGCAGTAAGTTATTTTCCATTTGGAGAAACATACTTCAGCACCACTGATGTTTTTCATAGAATGCATCATCTGGTACATCATGCCTATAGCTTTAAGAAAAGTTAATGCATATATTTGGCTCTATTTTGTATGTATGTACACACCTAGATCATCCACTGTGTTTACTTTTTGGCCTTGGCATACTGGAAATAATTTCATATTCACTTCCTTAAGTTGAATTTAAATCAGTTGTCAGTAATTAAAATTAGGGATATAAAACTAGATTCTACATCTGTTTCCTTAGTCTTTTTGCTCTTAAACTCCTCTCCTCTAATGACTTTCAGACCTCATTTTTACACATCAAGGAAAAAAAACCTTAGCTTGTATCCCCTTGAACTCTAAAGGAGTTATCCTGGTACAGCTGTACCATTTGGACAGTACCTCTACCTGCAGGGGGTTTTGCTGCTCTATTCCTGCTAGTGTATTGACATCCTAAATCTGTCTAAAAATACTTTTCTTTTTAATCTTGGATGAATTGGTATCTCCTAAAATAGAAGATGTATTGCCTGAAGATTTTGTGAAGGCTGGATGACAGAGCACTAAACCACTGCAGTTACAGTGGTCTTTCCCAGCTTCTGGAAAGCTGGAGGTCTTTCCAGTTCTTAAAGATGATAGTGAGAAGGGGATGCAAAAGCAGAAACAGAGGCAATGTTTCTTGTTGCATCACTTCAGGACCTAACAAGGGGATCTTAGGACTCCAAATTAGATATAAATGTGTTGAAACAGACAAATCCACAGAATTTTTCTACTTGCGTTTTACCAAAAGACTTATTTTTAGTGGCTTTAAACATATTAAGTCTCAAAGAGATATGGTTGACAATTACTTCCTAACAGGAGTGCATTTATCATGGGCCTATAGGGTCTGGGAAGGACTGAATGTATGGAACAAATTAATAAGAAAATTCTTTTTCTCATATGCAGAGAACAATTAGCTATTGCTGAGATCTTGCTCCAAAATTTTGGGACATTCATGAATAATGGATTACTTTTCTTACAGAAGGATATGTATACTCTGTTGGAAGGAGCATGGGATGGCCTTCATAATAAAACTTTAAAGTCTTGAATATGTTGGGTAGGCGATTCCAAAAACATACTTCACACACTGCATACTTTCTTGAAAACGGGCCAAATGCAGAAAATAAAATAATTATGTTCTCCGAATTACATCTGTTGTCTTTCTGCGTCCCAGCTAAATTCAATCAAGAGTTCACATCCTGTAAAAGACAAAGCTACTTATGCCGCACATGATGTGCCAAATACTTCTTGTCATGATATAGGGACTTGGAACACCACTGTCAGTCAGTACAGCTTATTTTTCCCACAGTGTTTGAACTGAATCTGATCTACCTTAATTTGGAAGCAGATGCTCAGTCATTTACTGTATTTTAGCTGAGTTTCAGTATTTGCACACTGAAAGGGCTGTAGCTTCCAACTGAGGATACAATAATACTTTAAGTAATTTTGTCTAGGTTAACTTGCAATCACACTTCCAACTAAATGGAACAGGACATACAATAGATAAGTCCCATGAGAGAAAATGTTTGAATTTTAGATATTGCTGCATCAAATCACAGAATTACAACATTATCTGTCTGATACACACTATTGATGGAGACCTTACAGCACATAAAAGATAAAATTCAGTCTGTGACCTCTTTAGGAGCTGAACTGTGTTGATTTCAACAGCACTACCACTCTGTTTTCTTACATGTCTTTATGTACTCAACATTTCTCTCAATAGCCTAGACAGAGAAGTATATTTAATGTGATTAAAGTTCACAGCAGGGAGTAAAGGAAAAAATAATTAATATTTCTGTATAATGTTTAATCTTAAAAGAAGTTGGAGGATTTTTTCTTGGCTCAAGGAATGAAGGTAAGAATGATCTCAACTGACAGTTGATTTTTATTTGATTTATGGCAAAAGAAAAAAACCCTGTTTTAATTGATACAAGATTTAGAAATTACTGAAGTTGCAACATGAACTACAAACATCAGTGAAGCGTAAAGATATTTTTCCCCTTATCTGCAGGGCGTTACGCTGTAAAACACTTTGCAGCTCTTGACACATGAAGAACTTTCTCCTAATACTTGATAAGCCATATCACTTATCTCCATAACTCTTTGCCTAAAAGTTCCTAGCATGTTGATAGATACGGGAATTGTTCATTATTCTATTGGTAGACACCGCAAGAAGTGGCTGTTTTGTCAAAATTAATAAATGGACTACAAATAAAACTGCAAGTCAGAGAATTATATGAGAAAACATAGATATTTTGAAATATATTGTTAGACCTTGGAGAACAATATACTTAATGACTGTCTTTTTGCCATTTTTCAGGCCTCTCTTGTGTAAGATCAAAATTAATCTCTGAAAGGCTACTTACTTTATTCAAAGTGACAAAAATATCTGATTTACCTCAATATGTACCTTCAAATGTTGTGTATCAACAAGGGTGCACGTAACTTAGCCTGTGGCCCTAGTAGTTTTGAAAACTCAGGACAATTATAAATAAGCATTTCTAAAAAATGTAATTTACATAAAAACCAAAGCAAGCAGTGCCACTGTCTTTCCATTCCCACGGTCAAAACCATACCACCTTTTAGCATCTCAAAGGCTTGGCATGCTGCTTGACTTCTACAGCCTTTTAGAAGGGTTAGGAATGTTTACTTGGATTCAGATAAAGATATATACTTCTCATACATGTGTCTAACTTCTTCAGTAAAAAAAAGAAACTAAATTTAAAATAAAAAGGAACACCCATCCCCCCAACCACCGTAGTGTTCCCCATGTGATACAGAATCCCACTGCTTTTCAAAAATTGAGAAATAAAAACCAGATTAAAGTCCCTAGTGCCATTCTTTCACATCTTTTAAAAGCAAAACAGAAATTACTATAGCTGAAAACTAGATTCTAAAATCAGAAACTTATCTGATCAAAACCTGGCCATTTCTGCTACCTACACCCGGCATCAAAGAAATTCTTTGTAATAGTTTGACAGTCTTCATTCAAAGACACAAGGTTTTTTAAGTATTCATTTTTTCTCCCTCATATACTACCAGGATACACAACTAAGATGATCTTTTTGCATCATTTATATATCTGTATCCTCCAAGAATTAGGTAAAAAAAATTAATTGAAAGAAAAACATCAACAATTGAGAAAAATTATTGTGAAATTACCATAGAAGGGATCTCACACTGAAGGAGATGTTCTTCTAAAACTCTGATGAAAAGGAGAAAAATTATCTTCGTTATCTTTCTAAAAAGCTATTGAATGGTTTTGCACCACATGTTCCACAAGTATAAAAAAAATACATCTTCCAGACTCTTCTAACATGTAACACTCTACCCCCAGAGAAATCTGCTTCTGCTTTCCAAAAGATGTAAGTACTGAATTGAAATGTCGCATGGAAAAGTTACTAAAAATTGTTTTGAACATCCCAGCCTGGAAAGCAATGCAAAATTTATTGAGTCCATGTTCAATATAAAATGAAATCTGCTAA
>JAOXXN010000395.1:126284690-126299909 GCA_026770055.1 Myrmophylax atrothorax
AAAGACATGTCCGTGGTCACACAAAAAGCTCCAGATCTACCTCCTGAGAAGGCAGAAACACAAATGCAACGTTTTCAAGCATTTAGGGTATGTAATTTTTTTTCAACAAGAATGCTACCATTGGCTCTTATGGTCCCAAGAATGGAAGAGCAATAGAACTGTTTAGGGGTCCACCCTGAAACTCTGGCAATCAAAATGGTTGCACAGAAACATGGTGGTACCAAGTAGCAGCTCTTAATCTGACAACTGACTCTTGTTTTCACTTGTTAAAAAAAGCATCAGAAACTCAATGTCCTCAGACATTCAACAATGGAACACTGACAGCAGCAGAACCTCAGGTAGACTTGGGAATCTGCAAGGAAGAAGGGACCAAGACCAGAAGATGAAGAGAATGGCAGGAAATAAATATAAGAAAAAATTCTGAAAGTAAAACCAAATCAAAACTAGTGATTTGTGCTACAATTTGCTATCCATTCCTGAATATTACACAGCATATTTTCATCCCTATTATCTTTTACAGACACCCACATACGCATTATGTTGTTGATTATATTCCATGGTATATATCCCACAGTAGGTGATGCACCACAAATCTGTGCAGTTTCAAACAAACTTCAGTCCTGAGTTTCTGCTTCTCCATGGGCTTTGGTGATGCTTCACAGTAACCTTGGCTACAGGGCAGCTATTGATTCAAAATACAAATACAGTGTGAGAGAATTTCACAGCACAACAGGGTTATTGTGACTGGTCTGAACAGCCGCTGTTTCTGCAGCAAATGCAGAATGCAAGTATCTTAGTACCTTGTAAAATGCTTTGCACTGATTTCTTCTTGTACTTATCCATGAACTTACAACTAAGATATAAAAACCAGAATGTGTGTCAACATACTATTCTGCTAGTGTGACACAAACACAGTACTACCAAAGTGTACCATCAGAATGTATAAAAAAAAAGAAATAAATTAAAACCCAAAAAATTTGACACTTTTTTCACCCCTGAAGTTGTTGCCCAACAACGCAAACTTCTTGGCACCAGACATATTCTGCAATTCAGCTCATCCTGCCTACTGTGCCATCATGACTGATGCTCTAGAATTTTTCTCCAAGACTTTTATGAATTCATTTTAACTTTGTTGTAATAATAGCTTTCGCTGCGAGTGCGACTGTGTGCTGCTGATTAAAGACAGAGCTCTAAGTTAAAAATTTGGTGCAAATGAATAATTTCTTTGGAACAAAAATTCATCTGGGAACAAACTGTTCAGCAGCATGCCTATGATTTTTAAAAGTATTATTAAATCCTGTTATTTAATTATATTTCTACACTTTTTTACTACCATGGCTTATGGAATAGTCTATTCATTTCAAACTTCATGTAGAAATAACCTTTTTTTTTACAGCTGAGTGATATTATACAGTCATTTGTACTTCCAATGGAGTGGAGGGAGGATGTAAAGTCATATTCAATCAAAGCAAAACCACTCTACCTAAGTCTGAACAATGAGCAAAGATGAACAGCAGCAGTGAATCATGCCCATGGGAGTCTGTGTCTTCCCCTGCCTGAAACCCCTTCCAGGCAGGAGCAGCTTTCCCCGGGAATTCCTTCCAGTCCCCGTAGTCTGGCTCCTTACAAACACAGACACAGGCTGGCTACATTTCCAGCCGTGCACCTGTGGTAGCAGCAGTGACAGAAGTGTTGCAGCATCCAGGAGGATTTGTGCATAAGCACCCCTATGCAGTATATTCCTCCTTAAGAAATTAGAAGGGACCTTAAGGATCATCTGTTTCCACTCCCTCACACCATGGGCTGGGACACCTTCCACTAGACCAGGAACAGTGAATCTCAATCAGGAATTTAACATCCATCAAAAAGGTTACATGTATTTCTGAATGAGTCCTGGTCTTAATAAGGGTATATTTTGAAATATTACAACAAAAAAAATGCCACTTTTTAAAAATTTAATTTCTGCCAGTGAGGGATTGAACTCCGGAAAATCTTAGTCAGTTTGGATCTGAACAAGTGAAATTGAAATGAGTTTAGGCTTAAAAATTACAAATTACTCCTTGACTCATGTTCTGTCAGTTATTACACTTACACAAACTTTAAAGATCAAAGTGTTCAGACATTATAGCTCAGGTTTGAAAATATTTTCAGCAGTGGCCTTATTTTATTTCACTTTTAATTCATGTTTAATTGATTTACTTCACTGTGAAAAAGACATTAAATGAAACATTGAGCATCTATGAACATTTAATATTTTAATAGTAAATACAATTTTAATATATATTTTATTATTAATAATAATTTTAAAAATATTAAGGAAAAATAAAATAATATTTAAAAATATATTATGAGCACACTGAATAACCCTCACTGTAAAAATCTATCTCTACAGCAAAATAACTTTTCTTACTAAGGACAGGCCACTAAGAAGGTCTTAAATTCTTACAGGGACTTAAACATAAAGGGTTTTCTGAAGAAAATTTGGAAGTTGCAATAATATTTCTATAATGGAAAAATATAGTCTACTATGTTCAGAGCAGTCTGGGAAATAACCAATAGTAAGAAAGTGGAGCTGGGATTATGCCAGATTATTTTGTTTCAGTAACACGGGTATGCCCTAGGGCCTGCTCTGTGAATGAAGGACATTTATCACAGTTAATGTAAACAGTATGTAGGAGGCAAAAGAATTTTGATAAAAATATTTTTATGAAAAAATTTGGACATGGATTTTTATTTTCATGTGCATTTTCCCATGCACCATGTCTCAGATGCAGTTTTTAAACACTTGCAATCTGGATTTTTTTCAAATATTCATATATCTGAAGTACTTTGTTTTCCACAGAGTTAGGATCTCTGGTATGCTGCATAGAAATATATTTAGTAGCTTTTATCGCACTTTTGATAGAAGAGCACTTTTATATAATTTAGTTCGCACACCAGGCAGTAACTGGAATGAGTGTATCATGAATCCTAAATAGTTCACCACTTCACTAGCTGGACTAGAAATACCATAGTTATTTTATTTCCGTTTCTGCTTTCTCTTGGAAATTTTGTAATGAGTCACTTATTAATATTTGCTATTAATATTCTTAAATGGGTTTAATGTATGAAAAAAATGTATATGTTCATGTGCCTAGAACCATGTATTGTGCTCATTAAAAGAATGCCACTAAATTGTCATAACAAACTTTATGAATCCACATGCAAGGAAATTATTTTGAAAAGTTGCTCAAAAGATCTACCATCACTGTGTCCTTCCTATTAATCACAATGAAAACCATGTATCCTACAAATCCATGTATTTGTAGGAATTAGACAGATGTAAAATGGATTATAATAAACTAAAAATTACTAATATTTAGTGAAGGTGATTATGAATCATTGTTGATTAAATTTTGCAAACTGCTATGTCCACTAATGAGCACACAAGCTGATTTAGTAGAATTAGTCCTTTGTATTCCGTAGAGTAATATATTCCTCTTTGTATTGAAGGGACAAAAGAGAAGTGTCATCAGGAAGCTGTCTGCCTGCACACACAAACACACTCTATAGAAATTGCTATGTTACTGGAAGCATGGAGGAATGTCACTAGGAAAACACAGGAAACCCAAGCCAAGATTTGAGATAGCTAAATTCATTTATCAGACATTTTCATTCAGATTTGAGAGGAGTATTTCAAAAGGCCCTGGTTTATTGCTGCCTGTTAAAAGGGCCTATGGCATTCTTTATGATTATTAGTGAAACAGAAATTAAATACCTACTGACCCGTACAGTGCTCAGTGGAGTCACATGTTCTGGAGACCTAGATACTGCAACTGCATCACACTGTGTGAGGAACTGCACGTACGTTCCCACTTAGGATCTGCTTTGGAGTGCCAATACAGATGAATGAAGGAAATGTGATGAAACTTCTTAAGCTAATGCCATGCTAAGAATGAATGTTCTTGTTTTCTGTTTCAAACAATATATGAATTGTTTTTAAGCCTCAGTTCAATTTAAAAAAAAAAAGTGATGATGTCTCAGTAATGTTTACTAGAAATACAGAATCCTAAGAGATTCAAAATGCCTCTTAAAAGAAGTCATAGGAAATATAACATTGCCATTAAGTAGGTGTACATTGACTAGCTCAGATATTAAAAAAACATAGACGTGTTTTTAACATGCAAAAGGTACATCAACATCCTAATGCCAGACAACATAAAACTGCTAACAGCATTATGCAGGAAGATGATTGTTTCTTGGGCAGAATATTATGAATCACTGCTTGTCAAAAATAATTCAGTGCCACTCATAGGTCTTACTACAAAGGCAAACTGAAGTCAAATTGTCAATGGCATCGACCACTTCCTCTGTTTTGAGCAGCAACCCATACAGTTCTAGCCCTAATTCCTACTGCTCTCGTTTAGGAGGCAGTCTGCCCTTTTCCAGCAATCTAGAAACCCAGAAAAAGAAGTCTGCTATTTAAAGAAGCCCCAAAATCGAAAAGTTATCATTAATCCTTTTTAATACGTGTAACTGGTTCAGCATGTTTAAGTGATGGAGTGTGTTAAAAACAGCCAAAGGTTATTACTATTCTACATGTATAATTTCTACCTAAATATATGTTGCCACATAAACTATGTCACAAATATTAATTTCATCCAAGCTTTCCAACCTACATTTTTTTTGTATAAGACATGAAACATAGGTTATAACTTTTTCTTTCTTAATTCTCTCTAATAAATGCCATTTGATAGCACTCTGTGGCAAGCATTTGAGAAGCACTTGGTATCTTTTCCTCTTTAGAAGAAAAGTGGCATTCCATTACAAGTAGACCAAGCACACACTAAGCAAATCTGATAAGAATTAGACTTCAGCTATTAGTTTATATCTGTTAACAGTAGCTCAAAACTTTGCATGGTTGCTTTATGTAACAAAATGCATGAGTCATGTTTCCTAATAAGCTCACATGTGCCTTAGAGAAGTAGTGCCTGCACAGCTCCAGTCTCAACTGTATTTTTGCAAAACCATCCCTTTGCAAAGCCATGGTTTGCAATACCAGACAGAAGTTTGCTGCTGCTTCTCCACACACAACCTAAAATGCTCTTTTTGAAAGCATGCTTTCTGCTTCCAGAGATGTTCATTTCTGAAAAGCCAAGTACTCACCACTGAAGAACATGAAACTAAGTCTGTACTAAAAGTTTCCTTGATACAATAGAAAAGAAACATGTAGGAAGCAAAATCAGATATATGTTGGTGAAGGGCCCACCAGCAGCTTGAGAAGCAGTTGAACACAGGTCAGGCATGAGGCACTTTAATTAAAATTTTGTGAAGGCCCCATTTAAATTTACTCTGCACAGAAGCTCAATATTGTCATTGTTCTGTAGGATTTGACATTTTTCTCAGTTAGGTTAGATGAAGGAGCTGGATGTTGGATCTCCCTAGACTAGCAAGCTCCAGTGAAGACTGTCCTTGCCTGTTACCATCAAACTTTTTAAAATTAAGTGAACCTAAAATATAACAACATCTTTAGGCAGACAAATGAGAGTCTGGCCATTCAATTTGCATTCATAGAGGCTTGTCCAAATAATAACCCTCTATCTGCAGTCACTTTCTTATGAACAACTTAATTTAAGATGATTTCAGGAGCAGAAAATCAAATTATTCACAGTGAATAGATCTTATAATAACAAGATACTTTTATCTCACAGGCAGCAGTGTTGTCTGTACTGAGGCATAATTGGGACTACAAATTGGTAATTTTTCTGTAAAGCAGCTGACTGAACAATAGTGACTTTTTAAAATAGACTTAATATTGACTTAGGTTGTTTACTAGAAAATGTTCCACAGCTACGTGACATTATGCTTTGCTAAGTATTAACATGCACAAAGCCTTGTTTTCCAACCAGTCACTTCATCTTTGGATTTTGGATCCATAACTATTCATATTCTCTTAGCTGACTAGTGGTGGAAGCAAATTTATCTTTTTGGATTTTTGAAAAATCACCTAATAGAATCTTTAAGAAACACTCAGTCCTATCCTAACCTAAATTGTAGAGCAGGGTAGTGTGGGAAGATAGCATTTTTACTAAAATAATTCAGCACCATAAAAAGGCCATGGGAATGTGAACAGAACAGAGTAAATAAAAATACTAAATGAGAGGAAGGACAACGTTAAGATAAACACCTGAAAGTTATACACTTTAAAGCAATACTCAGCATTTCTCTAAAATTTATCTCATACTTCTTTTAAAGAGGAAGGAAACAATATATATGTAATCCACCATGTAATTAATTATATAATGTATATGTGATGAAATTTTAAAATTTCTGTTACCAGTAATGATGCTTAATCATCCCACAAGCCATTTAATTCATTTCACAAAATAGTCATTCTTATCAAGCCTCATTAGGTATAAATCACTTTGAAATTTTCTTTTAAGTGCCTTCCCTGATTATGGTTTCCTTAAAGGTATTAAGTTTATCTTGTAACTGGTTCATAGGCTGTTTAGAAATATTCTTACATGAAACACTGAGATATATGACTTTTTTTTTTTCCCCCACCATAATGTCAATGTAGTAGATGCAATATGGCAAATAGTCACTAAAAATTGTCCCAGGTCATCCACAGCCTCTTGCAACCAAGGAAACCATGACACTAAAAGAAGATAGGGCCATTGTTGGCTTAAACCATAAGCTGCGCAGACAGATCTTTCACATCTTTTTTATTGTTATTCATATGAAGCAAGTCTGGAGAATGGAAGCAAGTTTAGCTGAAAAAAAAACAAAGCATAAGGAGTAACAGCATGACTCTTGCATTTCATCATTGCTTTAGAGCTCCTACCACTGGAGCAGTTACTCTAGATGATTAGCAACCAAGTCGAAATTTGTGCAAAAACTATCAGAAAGATTCATTGATAAAGAAGTTCAATGACTGTGTTAGGGATGCACAGGCCTTCATCCAAGATTCATGTCAGAATTCAGCAAAATTCATGTATTACTGGAAGCTCTGGAACAGATCATATAGTAATGCCTAGACAAGTACTCAGCTGGTCCATATGTCCCAAGAACTGTGTTGGTTTTGTGTTATCATGTGAGATACATACACTAACCCTTTACTCACTCCCACAATTTGAAATAAATGGACTAGGGATGTGCAACCAATTTTCTTCAGATGGTTCCTTTTCGGTTCCATCTGCAAATTTTGTCTGAGCATAAAAAAAGAGGACTTCATCTGTTGGGAAAGCCAGACACTACAGATTGGAGCAGTTTCTCTCATGCATCTGCAAAATAGCTAAAAACCTTAGATGAAAAGCCAGTCATAGACCATTATGAAGTTGAGTCCTGGGCTCAGACTTCTTTGGACTCACCGAACATCTGTCACGTGTATAAGCACTAAGTCTGACACACATAAGAATGTACCAGATTCTGCTGGTCATCTATGTGCAGTTGTTTGACATACAGAGACATACAGAAGATGTGCTGGATCCACTCTCCATGTCTCCATGTCCTGGTACTATTTTGGTAATACAGTACGAATGTTTGTGTACCTACATTTCCATTCAATGTGGAAGAGTCTGGAATGGATGATCAGAGACATTAACAAAGAAGAAACTTGGAGAGGTTGCTGTGTAAGTAAGCAACTTTACTTGTATAAGACAGTAAAACTTTTGACTTCATAAAAGGCAAAGGTATTATGGGAAAATATTAATAGTACACCATTTTTGTGAAAAGCACTCTTAAACAAAACAGATGTGGCAGCTGACCAATGATTTCTGTTCTAAGATTTCTATTCTGCCACACACACTTATCACACACTCACGAATCAGGTCCCAGTTCCTCTGGGCCAGCCAGCACCACCAATTGGGAGGAACAGGCAGTCTCTGCACACTCAGTGTCAGGGGTACCGGTTGCTAGCTTGGCTGTAACAGTTCGAGTTCAGGCTCTGCCTTTTATATGTTGGGACATCCTTTCATGGAATTCCCCTCTATCCACCCACCAGGGACTACTGTCTTAATTATTTATTGCTCTCTAATTTAGACTGCAAACATAAGCTGTCAATGGCCCTGCTAATCACATAGCCCCAGGCGTATGTCTTTGACTTTATCTAAGACCAATTACTGATTGTCCCCAGGGATTCTGTCACCCTCTGGTCCCATGCCACCAAATGTTACAGAAAGTGTGAAACTAAGCAGCAGTTATGTAACAGGGCTCATCTGTACTTCCTTGTTTTCCAGTTTATACTGGATTAATCTAACCAGAGCTGGGCAGCAGCAGTCAGGGTCCCATTTACAGTGATTTTTGTCATATTTTTAAATTGTTGGCTTCTTCTTTTTTTCTCCTTATACCCAGACAGAATTTCTCTTGTCGTAATTTGCAGCATTGTCTCTTGCCGGTTATTGTGCACCTCTTAGAAGAGCCTGGTTTGGGTTTCACCACAGCTGCTGTAGTGCAAGGGGCTGAAATTTCAATAGAAAGCATTCTTAACTCAGACACATCTGCTTCAAACAGTCAATTAGAGTCAGAAAAACGAAACTACTGAAACCCTCATGTTTTTCAGATATTTTCAAAATCTATTGTTTAATGGAACTTACTTAGGTTGCTAATGTGTATCTTTAATGATGGTAGTAAAATAAGGCAATTAGTTACAGGTGGGAAGCCTCAAATATGTACAGCAAATAAGATAATTGTTCCCATGTGACCTCATCAAGCTTCCTACAAAGTATTTTCTCGCATTGTAAAAAAAAAAGGTTGTTAGTAGTTACTCATTTTAGTGTAGCACTGTGAGAAATAAATAACTAAAGTTCATTTACTAGCTTTGAAAACAGAAGTTGCCATTTAAGGGCTAAGTATAAACTTATAGGCAAAATACCCTGATGTTTCCCCATCTCTGTCATTAAACCTTAAGGCTGATGGCAAGAAATTACACAATTCTCTTCAGCTTGAGATAACGAAGCCAAGTTTATGTGCCAAGCTAACCTGGAAAGGCAGTTCTGAAGACAAGTCACAACAAGCCAGAGGATTTCCATAAGAATATGGAAAGAGATGCTTCACTAGAAACGTTTTACATTGGCTCCAAAGTGTTATACCTAAGCAGCTTTGTTTTGATTTAACAAATTTGGTAGCTACAATAAATTAAAGTAATAAAATTATTTGTTTTTATGAACTGTAATACATGATTGAGTGTGTGAACAATGATTAGGACCATAATTAGATGGAGCTATTTAAGAAAAGAAACTAATCTGAAATACATTTAAATTAATCTGAAATACAGTCTATTCAACTTCTGGAAATAGAAAGATAACATTTCAGAGAATTATTTTCATCTCTACAGGAACATGACAACTAAATGAGACCTAGGGTCTCCCTAGTCCTCCAGTAGTGACAGAATATGCAAAATACCCCTGTCCAACAAGATAGCATCAGACTGTTATCCTGTAATTTGTAATCTGAAGGAAGGCATATAGAATTTGATTTAATTTAGATTTACTATCAATTCTAATAACAGTTAATTTTTTCCTTATGCAAGTAGCCTAAATGGGACTCATTTCACTCATACAGCAAACTGAAAGTTCAGTTTCTATGCTGTTTGTCTAAATGACAGAGAATAGATACCCAAAGAACAACCTACATTTAGAAGGCAGAAAAGACTTAAGTTGCTCATTTAAATTTACTTTCAATAGATATATTTTAGTGTGAATGGTAACGTAATCATTACTGAAAAGAATAATCACACCATACACACAGGACCACAAAAAAATGCTTGCACAAGTTTCTATAAGCATCTCACCTCTGATTACAATTGAATATACAAAAAAAAAAAATCCCTAATGTCCAAATCACGTAAAAAATTTACGGAGTCAGTTTTAGAGTCCTGTTCTGATATGTTGGATATCTTCTTACTTGCCTTGAAACCTGACATTAGAGCATATCCACAACACAATAGAAGGAGGATGAACAAATATTTAAACAAATATTAAAAGCAAAGTAGCTTTGATGACATGGACTTTCATTGCAGCTGTAGCCCTCACTGCTTGTGCTGTCCTGGGGGTATTTGGTAGCTAAGCTTATTTAAGCCTATGGGAACTGTAACACAACTCAGGAATGGAGAAGCAGAGATAACATTAATGTATCTTATGAATACTGGAACTGGCCAAAGTTCAATTTTTGCAGCCTGAATATTCTCCAAAGACTGGAGACAATAAAGTCTTGAGACAAGAGCATGTAATCATCATAACATCAGCCTTATCAGAAGGTTATCGTTTATAAAATCCAGAATCATGTTGGTAAGTGACACATTCACAAATCTTTTAAATACCTCCAAGAACAGTGACTCTATCACTTTTCTGGACTTCTTTTTTTGGTGCTTCACAACCCTTTTGTGAAGAAACTTCTCCTAATATCCAATCTAAACCTTTCGTGGAGCAACTTGAGATCATTTTCTCTTGACATTTGTTTCTCAGGAGTAGGGGCTGACCCCCACCTCACTACAACATCATTTCAGGTAGTTGAAGGGAGTGATAAGGTCTCCCCTGAGCCTCCCTTTATTCAGGCTAAACAACCCCAGCTCCCTCCGCTGCTCCTCACAGGGCTTGTGCTCCAGACCCTTCACCAGCTTCGTTGCCCTTCTCTGGACTTGCTCAAGCACTTCAATGTCCTTGTAGTGCGGGGCCAAAAACTAAACACAGGATTTGAGTGCGGCCTCACCAGTGTTCAGTACAGGGGAACAATCACTTCTCTGATCCTGCTGGCCACACTAGTCCTGATACAGGCCAGGATGCCATTGGTCTTCTTGGCCACCTGGGCACACTGCTGGCTTGAGTTCAGCTATCGACCAGCATCCCTGAGGTCCTTTCCTCCTGGGCAGCTTTCCAGCTGCTCTTCCCCCAGCCTGTAGTGCTGCACCAGGTTGCTGTAACCCAAGGGCAGGATCTGCATTTTGTCTTGTTGAACCTTGTATTGTGGCCTCAGCTCATCAATGCAAATGTCACAAGCCCAAAGAGTTACCATGAATTGAGCTAAATCCAGTTGGTGTCCAGTTACAAGTGTTGTTCCCCAGGACTCACTATTAGGGCCAGTCCTGTTTAATATCTTTATCAATGATTTGGCTGAGGGAATAAAGCACCCCCTCAAGTAAGTTTGCAGGTGACATTAAGTTGGTTGGTGTCTTGATCTTCCTGAGGGTGAGTAGGCTCTGCAAAGGCATCTGGACAGGCAAAGCATTTACCTAAGTTCTGTTGCAGTTCAAGGGAAATATGAAGCAACTGGAGAGAAATCAAAGATGAGCAATAGGAATGCTGAGAGGTCTAAAAAACATTTCTTACAATAAAATATAAATAATGACATAATAATAGTACTAGTACTTATCCTATATATCTGTGATAGATAATATAAACAAGCAATAAATTAAAATTTCATAAAGGGAATTTGTGGTAGATATTAGGAGAAGGTTTTGATGGACAGTTTCACTATGAACAGTGAAACACTGCAGCAAACTGCTTATGAAATTTTAGGAATAAAGCCGACATACACATGTCAGAAGTCACAAGTAGTTGAATCCTACCACAGACAGGGAGGGGTCCAAGTGATCTTTCCAAGTTCCGTCCAGCTCTGCTGCACCATTGCAGAAGGGAATTTTGTGAGAATGAAGGTATTGGGTGGTGTGTTCTCTGGAGAACAATGGAAGTACTTTATCAACTAGACCTCAACTAAACAAAAAATAAACATTCAAGTTTGAATGGTTTTGCAATTATAAATTAGAAATTATCATTATATATCTTAATAATGATTTAATCAAAGGTGATTGCACTTTCAGAAGAAGGAAAGATATGTGCAAAGGATATTATTGGGACATAGATATATTTGATACCCTGTCCTAAAATTTTTGAGTATCTAGTAAAAATTCCATAGATTGGATTAAAAGGTGAAATACTACAAATGAGTCCATTTTGTGCTATGTGTTTATTTCAGCTCTTTTTCTGACACTGCTCAAGCTATAATGTTTTGGAATGTTTTTGTGTTAATTCAGCATGCTTTACCTGTTGTGCAACTGGATGAAGTACACATGATGGAATTGAAGTCTCAGGTCTCTGCCATAGTAACCAAACATAATTTTGGCCTGATTAATGAACATACAGAACAACCGACAAGGGAAGAACAGACAAGGAAACAAACTGCACAGCCATACTTTCCGTGGCATTCACTAAAGCCGTTTCTTCAAATCTTAGACATCAGATAACAACTAAACTTGCTCTGTTCTTGTCTAGATACTTAAATATGTAGGGCATTCTTTAAAAGCTGTAATTCTAAAAGATGTGAGTGCTTTATTTTGTGTTACTTAACAAAACCAAACAAAAAAAATCAAAAAGACAAAGAAAAAACAACCCAAACCAACTTCCACAACTGTGGAAAACCAGCACTAATTGCACAAACTGGAAAGTAAAAGCACTCCTAGATGTCAAAAGGGCTTAAAAGAGAGCTCTCCATTTTTCAGATTTTCCTGTGGTAATCAGAACACACCACAAAACTAGAGGAGTTTTAAGATCTGAATGCATTTCATTTAATGAGAAGGCAATTTTGTCCCAATTTTAGCTACTTAAAAAAAGTATACATAAGCCATACTCTGCCCAATTAGGATCCTAATCAGGATGCTAAAAGGCAGACAAGTAGATATGCTGATTTGCAGATGACAGACAAGGTTGGGTATCCTTAGGTATACGATTTTTTTCTAAATTCTACACAACTAAACTGTGCTTATCCCTTCTGAAAACTTAACTTCACTATAAAAGATACAATCTCCTAAAAAAATAATTTTCAGAACTTCTTTTATAATAACAGTCAAAGATTTTACATAGGAAACTTGCTGGTATTTTTAACTGAATGCAACTTTTTTTTTACCTCTGAACAGAAAGGATGAAAATGCAACATTAGCTCCAGAGATGGAAGGATAAGAACATAGCAAGAACTCTAGAAATTTATCATTCTTGCCTCTGAGCTAGTCCTGCAGGACTTGCATAGATTCCCTCTACAGAAGTATTTTCTGTATGTTATTTTTGTATGTGTTTGCATACAGACGTTAATTCATGGTAAGTGCTTGACCTCTGTGCAATGACTATGCTGCCATTATAACAGGAACTCTCTTTTCAGGAAGTGATTCAGCTAATTCTCAAACACACAGCATTCATATGAAAATTAACATTTCTTCTCATCGCATTTCTTGATGTTTACTCTTAGTGGCACTTCTGGCAAGACTATCAGCCGTAACTTCAGTGATATGAAATGCTGACAATTGAATATATTCTTCCTATGTTTTACTTAGCATGCTGTACTTTGATTTGAATGGTGAGGCAGATGGAGGCGTAAAACAATATACAAAAATTTCCAGAAAAGGCCACTAATTTGAGGTCACTCCAACCCAGTTACCCTGAGGTACATTTTCCAGAGACAAGTGGAAATTAGGACTTCCGTCTCACCAGTGTCATTTGGGAGTCAGAAGCATTACAGACTCCTTCAGGAAGCACCCTCCATGCATCAGACTTTCAAAGATGTTTAGCATTTATACCTCTCAATGCCTACAGATAAACTAAGTTTGAGAAATGGAAAGAGGCATCATCATTTTTGAAAATTTGTGTTATACATACATTAGAGTTGTAAAGTATTGAATGGATTATCCAGTTCATCTTCTCCAAAATTTTTATTTTCTGCCCTTCATTAGGGCATCTGATATAGCTATGTAGTCTGTGCTTTCTTTTTCTAAACAACACATTAGAAAGGAATGTGTTTCTCCCCCCGGAATTCCTACAAGCCCTTTCAATTTACATTTTTAAATCTCAGCTTTACATTCAACAGCTCAATTTTAAATGGTTTAATAAATAAAAAAAATATATATATTCAACTCATAAAGTTCAAATTCACTATTTTAGTGTGTAAATAGTCAGGTTCAAATAATTTATAGCTAACATACAGTGCACTAACACACTGATTTCAGAGGGATTATTTAAAACACCTTTTTGTATCTTTAAATTATGAAATCATGAAGTAACTTATTCAAAATATATAATTATGCTAAAACCCTCTTTATGAAAAGGTGTGGTTTTCTCTAATTAATACCTGCACATTTTAATAGTGCATTTGCCTGCACATTTTAATTGTACATTTCTTGATATCTGTTATTCATAACAACTTCTAAGAGAAAAACTTGTTTTTAAATAGTCTGCCAGCAGTTGAATCTGATATAAATTTCAAACTCTGCAGCAAAATCTACTCAGAAATTTAGTGCAATCACAAAGAAATCTTTTTCATAGTTATGGATAATCTGTCAACTTGCCTTCTGAGATATCACTAAAGTTGGGAATTTCTAAAATGGAATCTGAGTTAAGAAATCAATGATCTGGCAGGAAGGTCAATCTGCATTGTTACACCCATGGAAACTTGCTTAAAAAAGAACAGGACTAAATTCTGTAGCAGCTATGAGAAGATACTACATAAGCCAAACAGAGTTGGACAAATTCCCTCCTATTTAAGAACATTTAAAAATGAAAATAATGATAAACTTTCTCAGATATGAGAAAACCATTGCAGGAATAGACAGTTCTATAGAATCTTTGCAGGCATTAATGCACAGTAACATGAAGTAGAAGAAAGTCGATGAAGAGAAATCTACCACAGAGTATGAACTGAGAAAAAAAGGCAGAAGCAATATGTACTTGAGAAGATTGATTTGCTTTGCAGGAGTAGGGAAGGAAAACATCAATATTTAAAAAAGAAAAAAAAAAACAAAGCAAAATTGCAATAATTGAAAACTAATCATGGTAATTTTTGTCATGGTGTCTTGTTTTATAGTCTTGAATATTTTGAAGTCATTGAGAAGTTTCATGTTGTGATTACATCAAAATTCTCCGGGAAACAGTCAAATTAAATTCCTTAAATCAAAAATCTAGTAACAAAATTATTGTATCAAACTATTATACCACTTAGCAAACTATGATGAAAAATTTTTTATTTCCTATAAATTTTATTTAAAATTCAAGGCAACAGTCAGCTGCTGCTCAGCAGCATATTTTGGTTACAGTTGTTTCATATTTATACACTCTATGTGACTCGTTTGGAATAGGTAGACTTTCCTGAAATTGCAGTTGCAGAAGTTGAAGAGAAGTATAAGTAAAAGCAAATTTTGCTGTGAGAAGGCCAACCTATTTTTTTTTTTTAAGGTAAATTATCTTCTCTGTATTTGGTTTTTCT
>JAOXXN010000395.1:126332440-126345594 GCA_026770055.1 Myrmophylax atrothorax
AGGAGTAGCTAGCATGAATTCACTAAAGGTAAATCACACTTGACCAACATGACTGCTTCTACAATGAAAAAACTACCTGGATGGATGAGGGGAGAGCAGTGGATATTGTCTACCTCAACTTCAGCAAAGCTTTCAATACTTGCTCTCACAACATCCTCATAGGAAAACTCAGGAAGTGTGGACTGGATAAGTGGACAGTGAGGTGGACTGAGAACTAGCTGAATGGCAGATCCCAGAGGGTTTGTTACCAGCTGCAGGCCTGTCACTAGTGGTGTCCCCCAAGGTTCAATAGTGGGCCCACTGTTGTTTAACTTTTTTATCAATTACTTGGATGAAGGGTCAGATGCCTCTCCAGCAAGGTTGCTGATGACACATAGCTGGGAGGGTGCTCGATACCCCAGAGGACTGTGCAGCCCTTCAGAAGGACCTTGACAGGTTGGAAAGATGGGCAGAGAAGAACTATCTGAAATTCAACAAAGGCAAGTGCAGGGTCCTGCACCTGGGGAGGAATAACCCAGGCACCAGTACAGGCTGGGGGCTGACCTGCTGGAAAGCAGATCTTTGGAGAAAGACTGGAGGTCCTGGCAAACAACAAGCTGTCCATTAGCCAGCAGTGGGTCCTTGTGGCCAAGAAGGCCAATGGTGTCCTGGGGTGCATTAGGAAGAGCATTGCCAACAGGTCAGGGGAGGTGATCCTGTCACTCTCGTCAGCCCTAGTGAGGCACATCTGGAGCACAGTGCTCAGTTCTGCACCCCTTGGTACAAGAGAGACATGGAGTTCCGTGACCAAGTACTGTGGAGGGCTATGAAAATGACTAAGGGACTGGAGCATCTCTCTTATGAGGAAAGGCTGAGGGAGTGGGGCCTGTTAAGTCTTGAGAAGAGACAACCGAGAGGGGACATCATCAGTGTCTGTGAGTATCTGAATGGAGGGTGTCAAGAGGATGGAGCCAGGCTCTTCTCAGTGGTGCCAAGCAATAGGAAAAGAGGTAATGGGCAAAAACTGATACACAGGGTGTTGTTCCTGTGGCCCCTTCCAACCTTACCCTTCCTGTGATTCTATGGCCACTTTGTCATACATGCCTCTTTTCACACTCAGCCCAAGCTGTTACATGTTCATCTCTTTCAGTTTAAGGACAGCCAGTGAAACCCCCACTGAGTTCTGTCATGCAGGCACAAAGAACTCAACAACGCTTTTAAGCATTGCTTAACAAAAATATATTCTATGGAAGCTCATTACATATTCTAACTCGTTGTTTATAACATGTTATTCATAACATGCAACTCAGACTGACTTTGAGAACGAAACAGGTAGAAGTTGCAAGGTCCTTGATAAGACAGTGGCCGTATTTTCTTGTTTTCCAATCTAGAAAAAATAAAAATTCTTACCTAATTAATATTATATTGAAAATTTATATACTCTTTTTTCTTTTGTCATATTGCTCTCTGAAACTTCCCTTTTGTTACATGTACATGCATGTACCCACACACATACACACATATGTGCATCAACTACGAAATTTTCTAATGAGTCAAATACCATCTGGAAATTGAGAGAGCGATCAGTGGATAAATCAGTCTAGAAGAACACCTTTTCTTCTGAGTGAAATTGTAAAGAACAATCAAAACATTTGAAAGATTTGTGATAAATTCATTACAGTCAAAAAAAGCAGAGTAAATGATTTTGCATTTTCAATTAAATTGATTTAAGTAATTTTCTCTGTACCACACAGCACAAGAGGCAAATGAGAGTGCTTATATAATTACAGGCCTAATGTAAGCTCATAAAAATTCTTTTTACCTGTAACAGTACTTCAACCAAGTTCATTTGAGTCCTATACCAGTGTTTTTAACAACCTCTGACTATGAAACAAACAAAAATAAAACAAATAAAACCCAATCAAGCTTCAGTGGGGCAGAGTTTGAGGACAAAAGCTGTCTCTTATCTAGACAAACCAAGAAATAAAGACAAGGAGATCACATATGCTCTGCCCTTAGTAAGGAGTTTTTAAAAATTCAAAAGGCTGAAACTGTGCTTTTAAAAATCTTCCCCTGCAACCAGACCTTTGACAGAAATGGCTCCATGAAGTGTATATATATATATATATATATATGTATTTTAGCAGAAGCAGGACTGAACCATCATAACTGCTACAAAACTGAAGTGTTTTATTTATCATCTGTTACATGAAGATGGAGTACTAATACTGTTAGAAATGTGCAAAAGCCAAAGGAGCCAAAATAAAACAGATGAAGTTTATTTATAGCAAATATTTTGACTTTCACAGACTTATGAAAACCACAAACCAAATTCAAATAACTCTAAACAATATGTCATAAAACATTCGATGGCACAAAAAAACCCCAACAAAACACAGAAAAAGCCACTGTAGGTAATAGTCCACTAATCTGCTCTTGTGGTACAAAAATGATAGTGCTCCTACTGAAATCACTGGAAGCAGGATTAGAACCTCCGGAGTGAGTAAATGGCTGTGCAGCAGCCAGGATATTCAGAGAACTATTGTGCCAGGTAGAAAACCAGCACGGTCACTGTGCCCGGCACAAGTCACAATGCATTGAGCAGCTGACTGAAAAAGATAATGTTTTCTTAGAACCCTTAGATTAATTCTTTTTGATGACTTCTTATTGGCAGGAGACAATAACTGAGAAGTTCTGCCAATACAATTATCACCACTTCCCTCTCTGGTCTCCATGATCTACAATTAGAGCACTACTGATACGGTTCAAAGGTTTGTCTATCTGACTAATTGAACAGTCCAATTTAATACAGTATATTGGGATCCAGCTGCATGAACTCTCCTATTTTGCTAAATATAAACATGTAGAAACCAAACAGGTAAAGCTACTGAAACCAGGGAAAGGAACTGCTTTTAAAGCATGCTACTAAAAGTGACTGAATAAAATCATGTCATGACTTTCATATCAAAGTCTTATTTCTGTCATTCCAATGCAAACAATCTGTAATTTAAAGGTGTGAGCTTTAATGCTTTTCTTTTAAAACCAGCAGTAACAGTTTACAACCTGTACCATGACACCAAGGCTGTCACTCTAAATGTAATCATAGCAGCAGTCTAGCTTTTTTTTTTTTTTATGGTTTTTGGATTAGTCCTTGCTATTGAATCATGACAAATTATATAGTTTGCAGTTTCATCTTTCAGGACTTTATCTTTACCAAAGCACAAGCCAAGTCTCACATTAAAACAAACCCTTGCCAAAACTATTAATTCACGAATTAATGCCAGCCTTTCCAATCAATCCTACTCATTTTAATCACATGTGCACTACATGCTATTTTATCTAAATGTCTTGCAAATCAAATGTTTCATTGCACAAGGTTTCAAGAGGTGTGGGCCAGACCCTGACCAAACATTCCATTTAGATGTCCAGTTCTTGAAGAGGGCAGTGCTACATTTCTTGGAATTAACTCAAAAAAAAAAAGTTACTAAACCAGATCACAATCATTCATTTAAAAACTCTATAGTTCACATACTGTGAGCTCAACAGGTTTGAACTGGATTTGAGACCTAGCAGGAAAACAGGATACTGAACAGGAAATCAAGAAACTAGAAAGTTCTTTCTTACAAGTATTGCTTAAGATTCAAGTCGTTGCATTCCATATCCACTGGAACAACTTCCATGGGTGTCATATGCATTTTTAGGAGTGGAGTATTTAAATGTCTGATAACTTCTTAAGAAACTGCATATGGGATTAATCTCAGAAGTCCCTTTAATGATAGCCAGGACTTTCAACTCCGAAAGAAAATCACTGCTATGGGAAGTTCCATATTGTTCTTAAATATCACCCAATGAACGGTATCAGACATTATTTGCTCCAACAGGAGACTTAAAAAGTACTATGTTTCTATGACAGTACAGGCAGTGAAACGCCATTTTATGAGAAATAACAGATCATTTTTTAAATGGCAGCTCAGAACAATACAGCTCTCTCATTTTTGGGTGTGAAATGCACATATATAGTTTAATATGCCAAAGTATTTTTAAGAAAAACCCTTAATGATGAAGAGCTTACTGCAATTAGTTGTAACTATGGCTGTACACTCTGGAAAGGATGGAAACAGGAGTTTAAAGTAGCAACAACAACCACAAAGGTACAGGATCCATGCATCTGCAACTTTAATCAGCATTGCCTTAATCATGGTTACGTTGGTTTTAGCCAGGGGCTGCTCTTGTTCAAATGTTGAGATTGGTAATAGGGGGGAATGTACCATCTAAGCAGAATGATAGAGGATAAAGTCAACCCAGCTCTGCCTTCTAACAGGTTTACCATACTGCAACATTTTTACTTCTACTTAGCTTTGAGCTCTTAGGGAATAAAAGTTATAATCCAGTTCCACATGAGCAATGAGCCCCTGAAATGCTGCATACGAAGCATATTTACCAAAAAATACTCACCTATATTCAAATGAAATGATAGCAATTAGAATGCAGACACTTTCAAATATGTTCTACTAATTGATTTTACTTAGAAAATAGGAGAAGTAAGTAGGTATGTAAGTATGTTTTAATTTGTATTACAAGGTCTATAGGTCTCAATCAAGATAGTGAGTCTTTTTACCCATTGTCAGAGCATACAAATGAAGAGCTAAAGACTGCCAGGTACATGGTCATGTCACAGGGTGCCAAAACATTAATGTGTACTGTCTGGACAGCTTAAGCAAATGAAAACAGATCCTGCATTCAGCTGAGCAAAGAGACGAATATTGCTGATCAACAGCAAATGCTAAGCTCAGAGCACAGCTATATTAGTTGAGGGTGTGTGGGGGCTATCCAGGTCTGGAATAGGAGGCTGCTCCTAAGTGTAGATGCCAACAACTACATTAACTTATCAATTAAATCCCCTGCAGGTAGATCTTGGGATTGTGCTCTGCTGCCAGAACCATTTATTTATCTATAGCCAACAGTGAAAGAGCTGAAATAGTTTTGGCTGGCTGCTGAACAACCCAAGCTCAATGAAATGTCCTAACCAGCATAATTTAACGGCATAAACTTGGAAGACTGAGACACTAAAAAACAGAAGAAAGTGAGCACTGAAACCAACACATTTTAGGTCTCTAGACTTCTTTCAGATATACAGAGTGACTCTGCATGACAGGAAACAACTTGGAGTTGCACCAGTTTCTGCTCCTAAATGTGTTTAAGCAAGACTTAGTCACTAACTTGTTCAGACTGAGACAATGTTGGGCAAAAGAAGGGCAGAAATCCTGCAAACCAACTGGAAAATTTTGAAACAAAATCACAGGTGAATTTAGAGATTTTGAAGAGTCAGAGGCTGAATGAGGCTTGCTTGGAGCAATTTGAGATTCAAGAGCTCCAAGGATGACAGAGTTATGTTTTCAGTGCCAAAGTCCTAATTGGTTTAAGCCCTATAAACAAAACAGAGTGGAAAAATATTAACACATTAGTGCTGGCGGATCAAAGAACAGAGTGATTTCCCAAGGCCACTTTGGCAAGAGACATGAACTGAGTGCACATTTCTCAAGTCTTAGCCCAGCATTTCCACCATAAGGTTCTTTTAAAAAGACTTATTTCCCAATTAATCTTACCAATAATGCATAGTTCACCCCTCTCCAGTAGGTCAAACTATCATCAAAGATAACTATCATGAACAGACTCTATTTTCTCTTTCATTGTGCTAAACTACCTAAACAAACTCATGCTCTCATAGATCACATTTTCTAGATGTCTGATAAAATCTGTTTGTTTGCTCTGGACTCTTTCCAATTAGTACGCATCTTCTGAAGTGCACCAATTAAGATTAGTTTTGGGCACAGCACCAGGCACATTAATGAGAATGATGATTATTAAAAACATTTTGGTTTGTGCACTTAAGAAGTACACAATATAAGCAGAAAGAAAAATGAATAAAACCTTTTGGAAATTTAAATCTTCTAAAAGAGTTCTCTCACCTTCTCATGGATTCTGATAAACAAGGCCAGATTATTACTCAGACAGTATTTGAAGACACAGAAAGAGCAAATAACTGACATATTCTGGCAAAGTCACACAGCATCCAGAATGGGGACAATGATCTAATTCCACTGAAGGGAAAACAGTAAGACAGTCTGTCTCTGCAGAGTTAGAAATTCAGAAATATATAGACCAATACCAAAACTTGTCATAAACCTGAAAAACTAAATGACCTGGTCTAATGGTTCTGTGATACCAGTTCCAAACTGTCTAACTTGACAGAAATTTTGGTTGAAAACAATAATGTATTTATCTCTAAGTGTCTGAATTTGAGAGGGAAAAAAAAGAAGCTGTTTTTCAGAAGGAATCTGCTACCATATACAAAGTTAATACTAGCTGCAACAGGATGATTTTTACAACATAAGGAGTAGTGCAGACCAAATCATATCTTGTGCAAATGTGTTTGGGTGCAGTTTGCCCTTAGCTAAGAAAAATTATGGTTACATTCAGCTCAGTGGCTTCCCTATCTCTAACACTGTAATTTATGAATCCTAACATAACTAGTACCAAAATTTAAGAATAATAATTTATCAGTTCCCTGTCACAAATAGGATCCATCAATTTAATACAAATTTTGACAGTTTGAAATGGTCACGTATACTTATATACGTTCATTGTGCAAGACATAGTTCAATCCTGCCCTGCAGTCAGGCATGGTCTTACAGTCTTAAGAAGATACTCAACAGTGAAGGGATCTGATCTCAGAAAGAAGGCAAGACAGCAAAAAAGTTATTGCTAAGTTGAAAAAAACCTTTTTTTTTTGGAAAAAAACCCTTCTGTCAAGATGAAACAGGTTGTGAGGCAAAAACCAAAACATTTTTTATCTTCTTGAAACAATAGCAAAGATTGTTTACCTTCTCCCTATATAATATATTCAGATATTTATGGCTCATACAAAGACATGAGTTATCATTATCAATAATAAAAAACAGTTGGGGTTGCTTTTTGCCACACTAATAGCTTGTTCCCATTTCTTTCAGGCTGTAAGCCACACAAAACTAACTAATGACCTGCTTCCAAGCTGTAAGTGGAAAAGCAATGAAAATTTAAATTTGTCATATTTTATGCCCTTTCTGTCTCAAAGACAGCTTTGAGCAAAAGTAAACTTAGAAAGGTATATAACCCAAGGAAGGTATAGAACTTGATGCATTTAAACTTAAGTAACTTCTCTGGCCTCTGAAAGCCTCCCTGGCTTTTGAAAGCTAGATGTTCAGGAATTATACTGTCCTGTGAGAGAGAACTCATGAGTGAGAAAAAGAGTCCTCTAGAAAAAGCATAGAAGGAAAAAAACCAATCAGAATAAACTAAATTTGTATTAAAAGCAAAATTAAGAAAAAACCCCCACAGAATAACATCTTGATAAACCCTTACAGAAATGTTCATAAGTGTCAACATTTCATGTCATCAAGTGGATTACATACAACCAGTCTGTTTACTGGCCAGGTCTAAGTCAGTTCTTTTCTTCAGTATCTGAATGACTGAACTCAGTGGAAAACCTTCCTACACAGTGCCTTTGCCTGTTCCACTTTCAACTTGTTCTACAACTTCCCAACAGCGATTTTCAGAAATTAGTGTATTTGGGGGGGTTTGTTTTGTTTTGTTTTGTTTGTTTATCTGGTTTTTTTATTATTATTATAAGAGAAAAACAACTATTTTGGAATTGTACATGGTGGATTTTGCATTAAACCATACAGAAAAACAATGTATTAAACTCACACAGATCTTCCAGGCCAGCAGAACAGAAAAACAGCCCTTTCATAACCAAAATACTGACAGTGCTAAAGACCAGAAGAGATTTTAATAACTGACCATCATGGGACAAAGAGTCAACACCACTATCTAATGATTAAAAAATTGAGTTCCTTCACAAAGATCATTTGGCTTGAGTCTTCTGATTAGAGCCTGTCCAGATTTGTCAGTTATGTTTTTTGCAACAGCAAATGATACACATTGGTTGGAGCTCAGTTTTGTATTAACTACTTATTTGCAGGTATTCCAGTATATTAAAAATGGCAATGAAATGTTAGAATCCCTTTATGTATGAAAAAAAAAAATAACTTTACACTAGACCTCTAAATTCAAGCTTTGCTTTTTAAAAGAAAATGCTTTCTCATCTCCATTAGAATACAATTCAGATTGACTGAAAATGAAATAATAACATCTTAGCTGCTCTCCAAGTCTTGTATTTGCTGTTTGGCTACTGTCAGTGCAGCAGGCACAGCTGCTGAGAAAAAAAAAAAGCAATACCTTAGAAACAGCAAAGACTAAGTATGTGGATCATTCTTACACATAACATTTTAGGAGAGAAATCTGATTCAATAAAATACTTATATTTGAGAAATGCAAGTTAACTGTCTCCTCCTAAATGTAGTTTTTAATTCAGAATTTTTATCATTAGGGAACTTGGTCTTGCCAACCAACATTGTTATAGTAACATAGATATTCAAAACAAGTTTAGCATTTTCAAATAAATTGTTATTTTACCAGCAGTAAGTATCAAGACACTTCACTGGATATTGCTGGAGAACCATTTTTTAACATTTTGCTGACATAGATAGAGTGATCAACTGTGTGAAAAGAGCTATACCAGTCAATATACCCTTTTTTCCAAGTAATTTTTTTTTTGAACAGGGATGAAAATGAGTCATGTTTTGTGGGTTACATTTTTTTTCAGGTAAAACTGTTGTTAAATTTAACAAATTCCATCTAAATACTACTCCATTTAGTTAATCATTCCTTCATGAATACCAGAGCAGTATTTGCCTTTAAATTCTAAAGAGGGAAAATAGCGCACTTGAAAAAGAACTATGCTGGTGCATATTTCATCGCTGTATGCTATATACTGTTTCTCCCTCAGGAATAGTTATAATTGTTAGCAGGAATAATGATGACAATGATAATGATAATAACAACATATTTTAATAATACATTAATTTTCTGATTTATGTCATTCAAACAATCCATCTTCCATTACCTTTCTCCTTTCAAACCTGCTTTCATTTTTCTCCCACCTACAACCCAGTGAACGTAAGAAAGCTGATGGGTAGTACTATTTTCTGAAAATAGGAACCATCCCTGAGGCCATATTCATAAAGGAGACGTTTTGTGCACAGTATCTCATGTCAGTTCTGCATTCGCTCAGTACTTGGTAGAGAGCCAAGGGAGTTCATACACAGAGATTTGCAAGATAGGACTCACCCTTTAAAAATAACTAATCTACTTGAGCATATCTCCCATATATATCTTCCACATACCTTTGCATATAGAAATCTCTGCACTTGAAAATTCAGAACTAAGCCTCTTCTTCAAGGTCTTACATCATACAGACAAAGAGCTATGGAAAACCCTCAGTTTTTTAAACTAAAATCCATGGGCTTTCACTTGTGGCAGAAGATCACTTCCCTCTACTATAATTCAAACAGTGAGACTACAGCAGGGAATACTAGCTTAGACTTAATGATATTACTTGTGATATTGCCAATATTTTAATGACCATGTAACAAACTGGCCCACCAAAGCAACACATGTCATCTAATTTAGGGCAGAAGACAATTAAAAAAAACCCCCAGCTCTATTTTAAACATGTATTTTTTCATTCCGTAAGATTTGCGCTAAAAAATTTACACATTAAACTTAATAGGCAGAATGTGGAAGAAAAAATGTAATGCATTTTACATGCTTTTAAAGAGCAGCAGTACACTGATTTTTACAGTAAACATGCAAATGTTATTCTGTATTAATATTTCATTCGTTAAAACACTCCTGTATAAGTCATAAGAAGAATGAGGTTTTAAAAACAAGATTTTAAATAGCAAATTATATATACATAAGTATAAATTTTATATCATTTTAAAAAGCACAACATGCACAAATTGCTAATGAAATTTTAATAACAATCTGGGGACAATGTGTTGTAGCTGCATTAAAACAGAGAATAATAAGAAAATAAAACATGGCAAAGTTAAACATCCTATTCCTATTAACAGTTCAAATAGTCATGGAAGGAACTGTTGACTAAGATTAGTATGTTCTACCAAGGATATGTACTGTCTCTAAAATTGAAATACATTTACGACACTAAACATCGGAATTATTAATTAAGAAACAAACAGTACTATGCTGTAAATACATAACCAAAAAATACTTTCCCAAGTTGTTAAAACACATGCACATATTTATAAGTCTACTTTATTTACTGATATGCATACAGTACCATGGATTAATTCTTATGTCCAGTTGAGGAAAAGAGGGGATTTTCAGAGACAGAAGTTGTTCTAGGACTTGGGAGGAAAAAAAAGGCCTGCAGGTAGGAATCAAAGAAAGGAAAGAGAAGCAGGTCAGGAGAAAGATGAGGCTCAAGATATTTGTTTTTTGTTAGAATAAAAGAAAGTCATGGTGAGAGTTCTGCAGAGAAATGCAATAAGCGTGTGATCTATATTAAAGGAAGAGAGATCAATATTAAGAGAGAGATCTCATGGCCCAAATAAGCATGAACCTTCTAAGAACTACCGTAATGTTAAAAGAAAAAATATATGGTTAAGTCTCAGAAAATATCAAGTTGAAGATTTCAGTTTCTTCATTTTACTGATTAATGCTCAGAGAAGGATCAAGAAAAGACAAGAGAAATTTGCAGCTCAGACTGATGGCTGAGTCTGGTTCACTTAGGCCATGCTCTGACAAAGGATGAACAGAAATTACTTGACCATTTTCAGTTACACTAACTAAACAGGGCAATAAAGGAAAAATTACTTACGGTCTCCTACAACAACCAAATGGTTGTTTCTCTGGTTATAGTCTCTAGACTGGTACATTTCTCAACCTTTCCATCTGAAGGAACTCTTAATGTCTGGAAGCAAAACAAACTGCGAGACAATCTTGTGCTTACTATGCCAAAGTGGTCACAATGGCCTTCTTTTAGTGGCTAATAAAGGTAAAAAAATTAACCTGATTTTTATTCTCCTCTTCCAATTTGCCTATATGTATGGGAGAATATGGCTGTGCAGGAATGTCTGGTTTTGACTTGCTTTTTGAGCTCCCCTTTGATATTTTATTGACCATCAATTACCCACAGACTATGGGCTGCATAGCATTGCTTTAGGTAGTGCTGCAATTAAATCACATCACTCAGTGAGTACTGGAACTAATGAAGCTTGGTCTCTTAAAGATTTGTTATTCATGGTTGATTGACTTTGGTGCCTAAGAATGCAAACTCCAACTGAAGCCTTGTCTTATGGCATGCTTTTATAAGGGCTGGCTGGTTTATTGTTTACTCTTTCCCTGCTCCCCATTCTCCAGTGGTTGACAGTGAGCAATTTAATGACGTAGCTTTTTCTTTGTCTGTAGCCTTTCCAGAGGACATTTACAGAAGCTTTCTACTATATTCTGCCACCTATTTTCTCAAAGAAAAAGAATTCACCAGATTTGTAAGACATGTTTGAAGTTGGCCACTTAACTTATTATAGATGTAAGGGTAATTGCACAGACCCAGTAAACATGCATCTTGCTTCCACGGGAAGTGAGGCTAAAACTTGCCATGCTCTGATTTTCTTTTCCAAAGCTCATAGACCATTTATTGGTGAGAAAAAATAAAAAATATTGCTACTGGAATATGAAGAGAAGAAACAAACTATTTCCCTTCCCTTATTTAAATGCCTCCCCATACCTTATGGCTTCTTAGACACTCCTATTCTCTTCTGTTCTCCAGCCCCAAACTGAGCTGCTGTGCTCAAGCACTTTTCTGTGGCACACCCCTTACGCTCACACATTAGGGCTGAAGTCCCTCATTTTCCATTACCTGTCTCTATATTCATCTCAGGCATCTAAGCCACACTCAGTTTACTTAATATCTGCTCCCAACCTTACCCCACCTCAGCCCTTCTTCCAAGCCAGAAAGGCATGCATGCTTCAAAACTGTAACCAACTACAAAAAAAGAGACTTCAACCACTGGCTCAGCATTTATTGGCTACAATTTCAAGAGATAAGTGAATTTACACTAAAGCATTTCATGCTACTGTCACTGTTAAAACAGTACTTGATAAAAAGATAACTACGTGCTCATTTGTCTTTCAAATATATTATGTTGACGTAGGTTTCTGATCTGAGAGAACGCCTTGCACACTTAAAGAAAATTACAATACAATCTCATTCAAATATGAGATGAGATGTCCTGGATTGTAGTTTTTTTCTCTTTTTTTTTTTAATAAAATAAGTCTTACATTTCATGTTGCTAAGAGATAGCCCAGCAGAAACAAAAACACTTTGACAAGTTGTTTTCATAGTTTTTTAGGATTAGGCAGCCAAACCCCTAGGCTTACATGAAAAAAGTAATAAACTGATTGCTGATTCATTCATGTCTCAATGATGAATAACATCTGAAAAGATGACAACATCAAGGTACTGAAATAACTGTATTCTCAAAACCAAGGGACATTTTGGAAGATGTCTGTACACAGAAAAATACATTTTTTTGGAACTGTAGATGAAAATCAATGGTTTTTACCCCCTTAAAAAATCACTCAAGCTTTATAAAGTTATAACTTTTGAATTAACAGTTTTTGGCCTTGGAAAAGTGTGTAAGAAAATATTCTTATTATAAGTCAAAATTTATAGATAAAGAAAGTAATATTGTCTAAAACCAGACGAATGCACTTTTACTGATTTTTACTCCCTGGAGTCGAGTCTTTGGAATTTCTCATATTTTAGTTTCTCCACAACATTGCTTTAAAAACCTACTTATTTTAATGCAATCAGACACTAAATTTTTGTGAGGCATCAAGTTAAATTACATGCACCCAACATGACTACTGCTATGTATTATTTATACTGCTACATATGCAAAAAACTTATATTACAGACTAGAACATGATTGTGCTAAATATTGCATACACAATAGTAGAATCTATATCTCATACCTCAAATGAAAGCAAGATGTGCATACCTGTGACAGATGGGAGGAAATAAATAAATAGGAGTAAATAGCTGGAAGGTGCTAATGAAATACAGTAAAAAATGACTAAAGTAGGATTCTACTGTTGTAATTGATACTTGGACATCCTTAAGACTAGGGGTGTGCTCATGAAGATAGATGCTACATAATCAAAGATTTAATGTGGTGAATTGTCCCTGATACACATATAAGCAACAC
>JAOXXN010000395.1:126351311-126364940 GCA_026770055.1 Myrmophylax atrothorax
GTCGCCGGTGTCCGGTGTCACGCGAATAACCTTGTTTATTCCTGTCTCCGGCCTTTGCGAGGGTGACTGAGGGCTGAGTCCTGACCTGTGTCAACGCTGAGTGGATTGCGAGAGGCTTTAGCGGCCGGGAGTCAGTCAGGCAGTTCCACGGCCGGCCCTCACTTGCTTATCTGCAGGGTGAGAACAAGAGAAGGATATTGTTACGTTCCAGTTCACCTTCCTTTGATGAAGCCGGGGAGGGAGGAGGTGAAGAGCCGTTTCCCCCCCAGTGCGCTGCTGTCATTCCTCGCGGTGCCATAGCGTGCCTTGGCTCACGGGCGGGGGGCACGGCGGAGTGCGAAGTGGTTTCGGGCACCGCTCAGGTTGTAGGTGTCCGCTTGTCTCTCAGGGTCCTCATGATGTGTGTTTGGCTGAGCAAAGTGTGTGAATTCAAGACCTCAAAGGACCTGTTTGTGTCATTTATCTTTGTTTATGTTGTTGCAAAATGTTACAACTCAGTGCAAATGTTTATTTACTTGGTTTTGTTTGTAGTTGCCTTGTTTGGAAGGATACCAATTCTCATACGAGTTTAACTAGGATGATCTAGCTCTGCTTCCAGATCTATAAATGTTTAAACTGTACATCAAAGAGAGAGAAGGGTTTAACACCATCTCATCATTTTAATGGGAGCTCTTCAGTGTTTGAGTGAAACTGTTAAAAGAGGCATTCATATTTCAGTTGTGTTTTCACAGGGCACCTGTGTCATATAATAAGTCATCAGGATATTGTACACTGAAAAAACTTCAGGTTATGCAAGTTTAATAATTCTGGGTGACTCGGTGATGCAGTCACTGACTGCAGGTAGATGGTTTATATCGGGTCATTCATGTGAAAGGCATATGGCCTGCATGGGAGTAAAGAGTCTCCCCTTAAAACTGGTATTCTGGTTTAAGCCCTCTGTGGTATAGAAACAAACTAATTATTGTTGGCTGTGATAATGCTTCACTAACTTGGACTGGTTTTTGTTTTGTTTTAATTTTGTATACTGCCTTATCTGAGTCTGTGTTGGTCAAGGTATAAACTGAATTATTATTTCTCGTTGATTTCAATACTAATAATGGTTAAAGAAATTTTGTATAGAGAAAACATCTGACAGGGTTTTTGTCATTTTGAGAAAGATTTTACAGCTGCAAAAGCAGTTTACCTGGACTCCTGACAAAGATGCTTTCAAATGGGGCAACTAGAAGTACTTTCAGTTGATGTTGCTTGTGAAACTGTGGGTTTAAAATCCCTTTGGGACCTCTTTGATGTGTATTTTGAGCTATATTTTAAAGGTCTGATCCTATAAGTGCTTCTGTCTTCAGCAACTTAGTACTATCAGTAGACTTTTCCCAATGGTACTGTAGAATAATTCCTTTAAATATACAATTATACTTGAAAACTTGAGAGCAGTTTTATGTACCTGGGACTGACTTAATCTCTTGCTATAGGACATCTGGTTACCAGAAGAATATGGATTATTTTTGTGGGGAAAACCAGTTTATATTTGTTGCTAAACACCAATGAAAAAAATAAGTCAGCCGGTATGGTTTTGTTAAAGTGTTGGCAATGAAGTTTAAGTAATCATCTGTCTACAAGCACTCCTTAAATCACAGGAGTACAGATTGAGTTTGGAGCCAATCCTTTTTCCTGGGTCTGTGGAACCCTTGGAAAAGGAGAAATGTTTGCTAGTTTTATTGCTTTGCATTTTCCTTCTTATCTTTCCATGTGAAGTTGGAAATTTTGATAAGTTGGAATTTTTACCCACTTCCCTGTTGTTTCTTATAAAAGAGTGTGTGCAGGGAAAGACATTTCTCCTGGGCTTTGGATACAAAGAAGAATCAGGTGTAAGGGTCCACAACAGGAAGTTGATACTGCATTCATTTTCCTCATGCTTTGGTATTCCTTTGTCATTAAAACACTAGACTTGAAAACTAAGGTGCCATAATAAAAAAATCATGACCTAGACTACATTTATTAGTTGGAAATGGCTCCTCTATGCACTTAAAACAAACACTCATTGTTAGCTTAAGCAAACTCCCACAATCTAACCCAAGTTCATTTTAGAATTGAGATAATGAAGTGTGAAGGCTTGATGAGGTAATGGATGGAGTGATAAACAAAAATAAGTGCTTTCAGCAAGCTGTGGTTAAGTGATTCTTGTAAGTTACTTTTAACTTTGTTAAAAAGACTTTTTTTTTCATAAAAACCAAAGAGAAGGAGTCAAGATCCTGGTAAAAAGGTTGTATGTCTTAAGTGAAGTTTGTACTACATTTACCTGCTTCTTCACAGTGGAACATTCATCTGCAATTGCATCACGACTCAAAATCAGAAAAGCTGCTGCAGTATGTCTTCCTGTATGAAAGTGTGTATGCTGGGGCAGGTTCCTCAGTTTCCATGGTAGTGCCATTTTAACCAAAATCCTGTAGATTTTGCTGTCCTTATGAAACTTGTAAACCAGAACTGCTGAACTCTTCCTTTGAATTCTGAGCTAAGTGAAGCATAATGACATTTCTTCATATTGCCTTGGTCTATGTCCAAATGCAGACAGTAGGAGCTGGTTACATCCGGATTCTTCTTTAAAAATTTGTTATCATTGCATCAGTAGCTATTTTCTCTCTGTGTAAATGTTTGTTCAGATTTATTGTAATCTGCTGGTGTTTTCCTTTGGTGACATGAAGTGGCCATAGGTAAGGACCATTGGAAGTATCCGAGGTCTTACCTTTGTTTTCTTGGAGGAAAATAATATGGCTGGAGAGAGAAACCTCTTCTTCCCCATCAGCAGGAGTTGGGAGTGTCTAGAAGAGGCATTCCAAAGGCTTGTAGCAAAGTACAGGTCTTAGTGGTGCACCTGCTTATTTTTTCCCCCTGTAGAACAGCAAGATAGCATGGTTTGTGTTAAAATATACTCCAATACTTTTTAATAGAGTAAGAAGGAGTGTTTGTTTTTAATTGCTGTCGGGAAGTGAAAAATTCTAAATCCTGCTGCTTGGGATATGTATTTGCTGTGTTTGAGGACCTGCTAGTTTAATTAGAGGCATACTTAAGTTTAGCTCTGTTTTGCAAGTGTAGTGTTGCTTTACAGAGGAACACTGGAGGTTCAAGGGAAACGATCATGTGTCAGAGTGGTTATAATATGGCAGAATTATTTACGAGGAATAGTGCTAGGTTTTTTCTTTCAATTTCTTAGCATTTCAGGGAAAGGATGTCAGGGAAACATTGAGGTTTCTGTTACATGTAGGACTTAGTAACTATTATACATACAGCGTGAAGCAATCACTGCAGGTTTACAGACTGGACTGCTGTAGTTCCATAGCAGCATAGGTATGGCAAAGAAACCTTTTTTGTTTTCAAAATTCTATTAAAAGAGAATGTGGCTTTGGGTTTAGCTTATAAATTCTACTGATTTTAAAAAAATCAACTGAAAGTTACTGTGCTGGTTGTGTTACTGTATAATGGCTTTTGACTAAAACAAAGCCTTCAATAAAAAATTAGAGTGAAGCATGTATTTGACAAAGCAGATTACATTCTTGGGCTTTTATTAATCACCATATCCTTTTTGTTGTAACACGTTAGAGATGCTTCTTAACATCAGTGAAGATGTTAACTTGGAGTGATGTAACTAGTACAGCCAATAGTCTTTTCTTTTACAGTGAAATTCAGCTCTGATGTCTAATATAGGGAATCTTTCATTGGCTCAAATGACTTTGTAGTAATTTTTTTCAAATATAATTCTGTTATGGAAAACACAAGTAGAACTGTCTCTTGCTTTGTCTTACGCGTAAATGACATTGTGACTGCAAATGTATGTTAGTAACTGACCTTCTCAAGTAGTTTGAATGGCACAGAATTATTCCCATGTACTTTTATTCCATTAGGATTTTAGACATATCTTGCAGAAAAGCGTTGTGGAGATAGAAGAACACAATATAAAAACCTCTGAGAGAGGGAAGCCACATTTTTAATATAAACAGCAAAATAATTCCATTTTACACATGTAAGTATCTTCGCCTTGAGAGAAGAGCTCTCTCACCTTGCTTGTGTGAGCATAGAAAGAAGTATGCAGAGGATACTCTGGACATTTCTAGTTACTGGGGCTTCTAACCCAGATTTTTTGCTATAAGCTTTTAAATGGAACAGGAGATTAGCAGGAGAGACCTTTAAAAAAAGAAACAACTAAAAAGGTTTTATCCGTTCCTCAGAGGGGTGGGTGAAAATATGAGAGAACTTTGTATTGAATATGCACTTCAAGGTAGACAGTGATTTCTCAGTATAAATCAAAGGAGCTGTAGTTTTACAATGGGGTAGAATAAAAAGGAAAGATAAAGTTCATAAACTGTAAAATTGCACAATATGCTTGGGCATCAGAACTGAAAAAATAACACATGTTCAGTTTTGAAACACAGTGCTCTACTAGTTCTTGAGAAATTCAGTAAGATTTTTTTTGGTTGTTTGTAAGGATCAACTAAAACTGCTGAACAGATCATTAGTCTTGGAAGCTGACCTTGTTTTTACTAAATGGTATACCGAAATTAGCTGCCTTGTATTTCCCAGCATCCACGATAACATGAGAGTATCTGTTTGTAAACATAACAATCAAAAAGCAAAATAAAATATAAGAGGAAGGCTCAGTAGAAGATGAAGAGTAATAGGATTGCCGAACTTCCCTTTTCCCCCTGGGTTAGAAGTGTGGAAGCTGCTTTTTCTTAAATTTCAGTTCCCTTTATTCCTCCATTCTTGGCACAGTTTATTTTCCACTTCCAGCTATCTTCTTACAGTGTTATCATTTTAAAAAATGATTGCTGTCTTACTGTAGCTGGAAAGATTTGGGGCTTTTTTAAAAAAAAAAGGAAGAAAAGAGGTATATTTTGACTTTTGGATGTCAGTTAGAAGGACAGGAAAAATTCAGTTAGTATTGAAAATCTGGTGGAGGACTGATATCTGTATGTAATTTCAAAATAAAATAAAATAAAACCCTGTCTGAATGTCTTGTGAGAGGTTGCTGACAAAATCCGTTGCCATGAGATGGTGGGTTAAACTGCATTATTAAGGGAATAGCTATGGGAAAGAAAACTAGTTGGAATCTTAGTTTGTAATGTGACAAAAAGTTTGCTGCTAATGAACTGGCCAAATCTATAGGTATTGAACTTATTTATTGAGTAATGGAAGTTGAACTTTCAGAAGGAAATAACAGTTGGTAGTTTAATATTTGGTGATAGGTACATTTTTTGTGTTAACATAGGAGAACTAATGTGTGTTGGAAGGAGTAGCTACAATTATTCCTCAAAATGAGGTGTAAATTAAATATTTGGTAGCAAGACCCCAACATAGTTATGAATTGTTTCACGAAAATGTCCCATCAGGAATGGAATAAAAACCCTAAATATTGGAATGTGTTCAGAATATAACATATACTAGCTTGCATATTATTTTTATTTTATTTTTATATAGCAGATTTGAAAGGGTTACTATTCTATGGCAAATGATTCTGGGGATCTCCTAGCTTTAACTCTTTTACAGATGGACTGTTTGGTTTCTTTGTTTTTTTGTGTTTTGTTTTTAATCAGGAAAAATAACTGTTCAAGGAGAAAATCAGAATAGTATTGCTCCTGTACAAATAAAAGGAACAATATTGTTAATTTTCAGCATTAGAAAAAAAGTGAAGAGCGGCCTCTAGCAGAGGCCCACAGAACCTCGAATAGAATGTGAGTAAATTTCATCCTATGCTTTTAACCCTGTGTGATACAACTAAACAAGGACATGTTAGAGCCCACTTTGAAAAACTGAGGAGGGTAGTCAAGAAATAATTCTTACACAATTCAGTTGAGATTGGCTGATACGTGATTCAAAAGAAGGAATAAATTGTTATACAGACAAGGAGAAAATCCATTGCTAAGTAATAGGGATTTTAATAAAAAAGATCATACAGATTGTACTTTAGTGCATAAACCAAGTGCATTTGTAAATACTTCTTTTGAGCAAGTTAGTCTAGACTGCCCACTATAGCTTTTCTTTGTCATGTTTTTGTATGGTTTTATATATTATGTATTTTTTCTTTAATACAACTGTCAGGGACAACTTGCTTTCAGAGCTGGTTGCTGTTCTTGTCTGTTTTGTATAGATCTATTATTCTGGTTGCTTTGGTTTCAAAGCTTTAAAGGCCATAAGACATTAAAATTAGATTAAATAAATAGGAACATATATTTTGGGCCTATTTTCATGCATATTTGAAAATTTTGTGTTTCAATCTCTTCCTGTTAACAGAGGGGAAGTAAGAAATTTTTCCAGATGTTTATTGACACCCTACAGCTTGAAAATTGCTGGTTTCAATTGTTGATGTAGAAGATGTAGAAATACAGTAAAGAATGCATCAGGCAATGTCATCATGCCACTGTTTGTATCCACAGGCATTCCTAGCTTGAACAAATGCTTTGTGCAGTTTTTCATATTTTCCATGTTCTGCCCTGTCTCAAAAACTGTACAGGATAACTGGGGAAGGTACAGAAAAGGGCAGGATGGATGACAGATTCATATGGAAGAAGACTTAGAGAATGACTAAGGATTTTTAATCCTCTTCAGGCTGGAAGACCTGTGTGTTGACCATATCATGCAAATGTATGGGTAAAGGATGTATGTGTGGGTAAGGGATGCTGGAGGTGGTTTTCTCTTGTTATCTCTAATATCTAATTCCCAAAGTCCCTGGAAAATCAACGTGAGTAAGGAAATAATTTTGAAAACTGACATTCTTCAGTGAGGACTTATATGGTCTTTTCTGTGCATTTTTTATAGTCATGCCATTTTTAGTCGGTGTTGTTCTCAAGAATAAGCTGTTGATAATTTTAAGTTCTATAACTCGGTATTTAGCTTTTCACTAGGAAGGATGCTGACCCTTGTGAGAGTTATGTTTTCTTATAACCCCCTGTTTCTTTTGTATTGTTGTATTAATCTTAATATGCAGTGTGTTACTGTGGTCCAATATTGGCCCTTGAGAAGTCAGGCTTTGGGCCCTTTTGGTAAGACTTGTGTTTTATTAATTTTTCTGTTTTCAACTTGCCATTTTTATGTAGTTAAATTTTGGAATCAGATAAACTCGGATTAGAATTGCATTGAAAAATAATTAGCAGAAGCAGGCAACTGTTTTAAGAAGTGAGTGCTATTAATCAGCTGGGAGCCTTAGTAAGGATCAGATTGAATTCTCGAGCACTGTAGAGACTGAAGGGGCTATTTTTGAAAAAATAAGTGACAATGCTTGGGTGAGTGCTTTTAGGTAGTAATTGGTAAGATTAGTGCAGTCTGTGATTGGAAGTAGGACAGACTTGTTTTAGTGTTTTAACACTGCTGAGATTGACAGCTGGAAAGAGCCTTGCATAGCACTTTTTAAAATCAAATATTCAGAGAAAAGAGAGTGAGAACATGCAGTGAATTCTACTTATACCTCTTTGAGCTATTTTTTGAGATGAAGTTACTGGTGAGAGGTGGATCACATCAAATGTCTTACTGACAAAAAATGTGCAAAGACCCTCTCTTATACTTTATCTCATAACACTGAATATGTTTCTCTTCCCCTCATTGAATTGTTGTCTCTTACTGACTTCCCAAAACAATGGGGAGACTGGGAGTCTGTTTTCTAGGGCATATTAATGTATTTCCCATTACTGGTATTTCTTGGTCGTGGTTTCTTCATCCCCATGAAATCAAGGGGGAGAGTGTAACACTAACAGCAGCATTCTTGGTTTATATCTTTGATGTTGTTTCATGTTTGCTAATTTTGCTGTGACTACAGTAGAGATGTGCTTACACTGGTCAAGGCTGTTGCAACTAATAAGGTGGTGGTGACAGGCACAAATTCCTGTGAGTGGATTTTATAAGCTATTTGGGCACTCTTGGTATGAGCTCAGGCTGTCTGCCTGTTCTGAAGCTCACTTCTCCATTTTCCATTTGTTATGTTACCTATATAGTTAAATTTAATATGTAGCTGCCTACATGTAACTAGGGTAAAGTTTTCTGTTTGCTATGTAGGTATGCTAAAATCTGCCCATGTTTTAACGATCTATCTTAATATATTACTTTACATTGTGCTTGGTGCAAGTCTGATGAACAGTAATTCATATCAAGCATTAGTATTATCCATAACGGAAGACAACCCAGAGAGGCTGAAGACTCGTGTAGCTAGTATATTATATATTCTGGCAGATAACAGGACTATTTAGCTAGACATTAGAATTAAGGACAAAATACTCTTCTCTGATTTCTTGACATGTGCATTGGACTGTTGGCCTTTAGCTACAATTGTTCCGCTCTAGAATTGTTTACTCCATTTGTTTCACTGTGCATGTGTTCTTATCTGTAATACACAGAGGAGGCATTGGAATATTTTTCATTACTTGATGTTGTGGTAGGACCTAGAACCATCATTGTGATTAAGATTCACAAGCAAGGTGTTCCCTAAATATTTTGCTATAAGTTGCTCTGTGAGCAATGGAACTTGGTTCCATATATATTTTTTTTACAATTACAATCCTTTTCTTCATCTGCTGGCCTAGACCTTTCTTACTTGTAGTAAAAAAGTGACTATGCACAGCTCCAGCTCAGACTGATTCAGAGCTGTCTGTGGTGATTGTGTAGCCTTTGAGCCAGGCAGCTTAGATAGCTTGAGCTCATGATGCAGCCCTTTGCTCAGCAAGCGCATGAAATTGTGTCTGTTTCCTCTGCTCCACTGCTGAGCTTTGTGAAACTCATAGGAACTTAGTGTATTGGAGAATATTACTTCTCAGTTTATTTTAACTGAATCCAGTGGTGAGCAGATTCACTTAGAGGGATGGAGATGAAAGGAAGAGGGGGAAGAGGCAGGTGGACAGTATGAGTCGTACATGTGATGTTTGGTTGGAAAAAAAAAGGCTAAAAAGATACTTAATAGTCCAGGTATAAGGCAAAATAGAACAGGCAGATGTGTGCAGTGGAAACATAGTCTGTCATTTGTTTGGACCTCTTTCATAACGCCCTGAAACACAGTTTTTGGTAAACCTCTGTAATGGTATTGTATTTTTGCTTAGATCCTAATGTAAGGCTAGCAGTACATTGTAGATAATGCATGGATCAATACTGTACCATTTGTAGCAATGGTCAGTGAATGTGCATGAGAAATACAGAAAATGAAATGGTTTTGTATGTAGCTTGTTTTCCATAGCAATATGAGTGGATGAAGACTTGTTTTCTGAGGTGGAGGTATGGAAAATCCGTAAGAAAGATAAATATAGAAATGTTTATATTGGACCTGGTGTGAAGCATATTAGAATTTGTCCAGAGAGGAGTAGAGGGCATGACTTACAAAGAGCAGCTGAGGAGGATATTTGGTTTGTTAAACTTAGAGGAGACTGAGAGGTGTCCTCATTACTATATACAACTTCCTCATCAGGGGGAGCAGGTAAGGAGGTGCTGATCTTCTTCTGGTGTCCAGTAGTAGGACATGAGGGAAAGTCCAGGTTGGTTGATAAGAAAATGTTCTTTACTGAATCATAGAATGGTTTATGTTGGAAAGGACCTCAAAAGGGTGGTCAAACACGGAAACAAGCTCCCCAGGGAAGTGGTCATGGCCCCAAGCTGTCAGTCTGTAAGAACAGAAGAGTGTAAACCATTTCAATTGGAAGGGACCTACAATGGTCATCTTATCCAGCTGTCTCAGCAGTTCAAGGCTGACCACAAGTTAAAGCATATTGTTAAGGGCACTGTCCAGTTGACAGGCTTGGGGCCTCGGCCACCTCTCTAGGAAACCTGTTACAGTTTTTGACCACCTTCTCTGTAAAGAAATGCTTCCTAATGTCAAGTCTGAACCTCCTTTGATGCAATGCTGAACCATTCCTACATGTCTTACCACTAAATACCCCAGGAAGAGATTAGCACCTCCCCAGTTTTCACTCAGCAAACTTGCTAATGGTGCATTTAACTCCAGCATCCAGATCAGGATGCTGAACAGGACTGCCTTGATGTTCAGCCTTGAGGAACACCACTGGGACAGGTCGTCACCCAGATGTAGTCCCATTCACTACAACCCTTTGAGCTCAGCCCTTCAGCCCAGTGCACCATGAACTTGCTCATTCTACAGTTGGACAACATGTCTAGAAGGCTACTGTGAGGGGCAATCGAAAGCCTTGATAAAATCCAGAACTACATCCACTGCCTTCCCTTCACTGATGAAATGGGTGGCCTTACCACAGAAGGATATAAAGTTAAACAGGACCATTTCATGGTCACTGCAGGCAAGTCAGCCACCTACCATCACATCCCTCACGAGTCCTTCTCTATTCATGAATGGCAAACCCAGGAGGACATCTTTCCTGGTTAGATCACCAAGTACTTATGACAAGAAGTAAAGACTTCAAGAATTTTCAAGACTTGCTTGTCACAGTGGTATAGTGCTCCCAGTTGATACTAGTTGAAACGTCTCATAAGGACAAGGGCTAAAAATCTAAGGGTTTCCCCTAACTGCCTAGAGAATAATTCATTAATAATTCATCCTCCACCTTGCCTGCCCCGTCTATTCCTCCTGAACAGCCTGTAGCCCTGCATCCCGTCACTCCAGCTATGGGACTCATTCCACCAAGTCTCACTAATACCAATGATACTGTAGCCCTGGGAACTGACCAATGCTTCCAGTTCAGTGTTTAGACAGTGCTCTTAAGATACATTTTTTTAACTTTTAAGTTGTTCTGTGTGGAATCAGGAGTTGGATGAGGTGATGCTTGTGGATCTCTTCCATCTCAGGATGTCCTGTGATTTAATGCAACAGTTTGCTTTCCAGTTCCTTTGTAGATCTGCTGTGGGGTTGGCAACTTGGAACTTAGTAACAAAATATTCCTGATGTATCAAGGATGTTGAAGTATGTCTGGAGAAGCTGTTACTTAACTGTCAGGAAGGAGTAATGCCTTGCTGTATTGGCAAGGCCTTATAAACCTCGGAGGAGGAAAGTGCTTGAGATGAAATTTTACTAATGTCAAAGAAGATCCTAAGGATATCACTGCTATATCAATACCTATCAGTATATGCTCTGGGCTTGGTGAAAAGATGGGCAATGAAATGCTTCTATGTACCTCACTGTTTTGCTGGTCTGAAGATTCACTCTTAAAACTGTGTTGATGAAAACAGAAAGTTTTCATAGCTTTTTTTATCCTTTTTTTTGTTGGAGTACTACTTAACAATTTTGGGTCCTTTTCCAGTCCTCTCAGCCTCAAGTCATTCTGGTTTTACTTGGTGGAGGAGGGAGGAAAGTTTGTAAGCTATTCCTAGGTAAAGGGGTGAGGGATATTGTCAGCTGAAGATGGTCTTGGTAGTACTTTTGAGTTTCAACAGGAAGAAGCAAGACATTCTGCTGGCAGAAAATGATCTGGGGGTCCTGGCAGGCATGAAGTTGAACATGGTACAACAATGTGCCCATGGGACTGAAGATGGGAAATGGTGTCCTGGACCAAGGAATCACCATCAGATTGAGGGAAGTGATCTTTCCCCTTTATTCAGCCCTGATGAGGCCACACCTGGAGCTCTTGGAGAGAGACATGGACATGATTGATAGAGTTTAGTGAAGGTCCTTCAAGATGATAAAAGTACAGAGCATCTCTCCTTGGACGAAACAAAGAAGTTCCCAACATTCACTCTTAGCTATGTCCTGCTGTTACAGGTGTTTTGAACAGTACATATTGCTGTCCTTTAAAGTTTTCCAGATCTATTTGTTTCTATATGAAATATTTGTGAGTCTGATGAAATACAGTTGGTTTAGGTTTTTTTAATAACTTTTTTTTTAAACTCACCAATATCTAAGGAATTGGAGAAGCTGTTAGTGAACAGTAAATACTAAAGAAATCTGGAGGAATCTTATAATATTGATAAATAGCTAACTATTCTGTTAAATAGTTTCAAGTGTTAGTTTTTCATTTTAATAAACTATCATAGAATTTTTTTTTAAGGTGGAGACGTACATGTCAGTCTATCGGTATTTGTCTGACTCAAGTTTAGCAGTAGGTACCACAGAAAATAATTTGTGGCTCGGAATATGATGGCCTTTACTACAATCCTGTCCTAAAACTACTGCCATTTTGTGTTTCCCTTGTGTGATGAGAATTACTCAAGATCAGTGTTATTAGTAGTATTATTTTCAATGATCAGTGAAAAACTGGTTTCCACTTCTAGTATTTTTAGGCTACTATTTATAATACTTTTACAAATGATATTTCACAGGTAAGGAGACTATTCAGTATTGTCACTGCATCTTTCAAATTTTTTGTCTAATTATTATTCTTCATTGTTCTGAATACATTTTGTTCCATCTTTTGCCTTCAGTTTGAGCGAAGGACAGTTGCTTAAATTGTTTTCACAGGGATTCTTAAAGTTAATAATCTTTCCTTCATTGAGCATACCATCACACAAGTTAGGATTTGGGATGCAGGTTCTTTAATTTCATGATGCATAATTTTAAGACTTACTTAGAAACCTGGGTGGCAAGCATGCATGTTACATTGTTCCAATCTTAAATATTTTTTTATTTTGTAACATATGGCTTTCATGTGTATTCCATGGTGGCCAGTTACAATACATATGTATAAAATGCAAAGAAAAAAGGCTACTAACACTGAAATTTAAAGGTAGTAAAGGGGACCATAACACAAAGTAAGTGGTTTAAAAAACAGGAAGTGTTTGAATTCATGCACATAAAAAAGTTTGATTGGGAATTGGCTGCTTGTGTTGGGGCAGAAGCAGAATGCCAGAAGACACAGAACTTGCTTTAGTCTGTGAAAAAACCTGTAACATTTCAATGTCATATAAACAGATCTATTAAGCTAAATTGAAAGAATCCAAGACCTTCAGTGTAAAGTGTCCAGATTAGAAAACAAAGGTTAGAGGTGTTTGTATAACTTGGACTTTGCCTTTCTTGCATATGTCTAGTGGAAGTCATACACTGAAGGACTGCTTATTGGGGTTTGCCACTGGACTACTTTTTCAGTATACGTATAAGAGATACAAAAAAATGCCTCCTGCTTCATTGCTCTGTAGTTCTTGTTCTATTTATTTATTTAAATTCAATTAAGTAAGAAATGTCAAGGATTTTATTGACATTAAAAAAATTACTTTTAGTCATTTAAGATGGGTCTTAATGCCTGCTTAACTGTTACAATATGTTCATTTACAATTAAATACAACCCTTTTTAAAGTCCTTGCCAAGCTTGAAAGATTTATAATGTGAAATAGTTAAAACAATCCACTGCGCAGGCTGGAAGGGCACACCCACGTGGGGAGAGCCCTTCCCAAATCTTCGTTAGCGATGTTTGGCCATACCATACCAGTATAGCTAGACAATATTTTTTGTTTCTTTAAGTTTGTTCTTACATTCAAACAATTGGGTTCCCTAAGAGTGAGTGTAACAGTGCATATGTGAAGAAATCCTTCTAAGTGGCTGAACCATGTCAATGTACCATTTAGCCACCTTTATGATCGTTTTAAATTCTGACATTCCATTGAAAGGAATCAAACCAGCAAATATTTTGATTAAATATGTAAGATGTCCACAAATGTAGCTTTTTCCTGGAAGCTTACGTTCACAGGTGTGGAGTTTTTTTCTCCCTC
>JAOXXN010000395.1:126395463-126408861 GCA_026770055.1 Myrmophylax atrothorax
ACGGGAATGCCAGCACATTGAAGTGATATGGGCCAAGGTCTCTCTGTAACTGTTGTAAGGCCTTGTAGTGGCTGTCTGTATACCCACACTCACTCGCAACGTTGACAACTAGCGACACCTGAAGAACAAGAGAGATTAAAAAATGTGCTGCATATGTCAGTTTTCCAACAGGTAGACTGGGATGCAGATTATTTTCAAAAAATGACAAAGTCTGAAAATAGCCAAAGATCCAGGGAAGTCTTCGTGTATTGAGGAAGCAAAACCTCTTATGTTGGCAGTAGTCACCGTGCCTGCAAATGTTTGTTATGGTAAAACATGTTCTTTAGCAAGAACATTGTGCTTATCTGCTCTTACACTCTTCCGCAAAACTTCTATGAACTGAACCTCTTTATGAGACCATTGACTCTCAATTTGGCCTTAGGAAGGGAAAAGGAGGGTACATGGGGCTGGAAACAGTGGAAGCAAGTGTGCAAATCATATCTTATTATATAATCTATGTTTCTTTGCAAAACCAGATTTAAAATGGCATGATGTTTTTTTCCAGAATGAATAGTCTGCAGGACTAGCAATAATCTTCCAACATATTAAGAGAAAAAAATATGAATAATATTTGGCCTAATGGAAAGTCCTCTTGTTTTTAAATAGGCTTCGATGTTATCAGCAGAAAATGATCCGCTTGGGCCCTTACCACCAGGTTGGGGTAAGTTAATTAGCTGTTGATTTCAGGAAGGGACAGTCATAGAAATTTGGAATGCAGTTGTTGTGTACTGGATTTTTTTTTCTTTTTTTTTCCCCTTAGAAAGGAGAGTGGATTCAAATGATAGGGTGTATTTTGTAAATCATAACACAAAGACAACACAGTGGGAAGACCCTCGAACTCAAGGGTAGGTGTGTATATTGACTGTGCAGATAAAAAAGGCCTTGCTTAATTCTTTTTTATCATGATATGAGAGAAATAGCACTGTCTGAAATTTCTTCTGCAGTTTACAAAATGAGGACCCTCTTCCAGAAGGCTGGGAAATCAGATATACCAGAGAAGGTGTCAGATACTTTGTTGATCATAATACAAGAACCACCACCTTCAATGATCCTCGTACTGGGAAATCTTCTGTGTAAGTGAGAAATTAATTTTTAAACGGTTTACCTTGTTATAGTTTAATAGTGAAGTTTTCTCATGCTATAAAACAATCTACAGTTTTAGCTGGAATTGCACACTAACTTATGAACAAATTGATGTAATATAAAATTTAATCTATTTTTAAACATTAATTGTCAGTTTATCTGTGACACACTTTGCTGCACTGCTCTGATGTTCAATAGTTTTTATACATTTTTTCAAATTCCAAGATTGTAATCATTTTATAGAGAGGGGAAGTTAGGTAAACTTGAATATTGAACTAAGCTAACTAATAGTTCCACTTTTAAAGAAACAGCAAATTATCATTAGAAGTATTTCTTATAATTGTACACACTCTTGCAACAATAATGTCTAAACAAAGTAGTTCTAAATAATTCTCAATAAGTCTTTAAAATAGTTTACTTTAAAGTATTGACCCAGCCCAAAGTGGCTGTCTTAATGTCTTTTATATAGGGTAGGGCTTATTTCTGATAATGCGTTGATTACCTTTTATTCAAAGAGCCTGTAGTGTTGCACTAGTAAGTCCTTCATAGTTCCACAAGCAACTGAATTTATGAAGCCTAACTTAGCAGTTTTTCTCTCAGTGAAGATGATGTCTCTTCTTTAGTAGACTTATTTTTACAAGTTTGTTAGGGATTTGATACCCTCTTGATCTCTAACTTTCTCAATTTGGTAAATTGACTTGCATCTTAAACTAAAAAACAAAGAGAGGAAGGAGTGGTGGAAAGGGAGACTGGCCTACCAAACCATCAACTGCATTTTGTTTCTGATTGCATCTTACAATAACAATTTTTGTGCTGTTGTTTAGTGTTTGAAGTACTATTTGATGTCTGTATGACTAATGTATCTCAAATATGTTTCTTTACAGAAATAAAGGGCCACAGATTGCTTATGAGCGTAGCTTTAGGTGGAAACTTGCTCATTTCCGTTACTTGTGTCAGGTACTGATTTAGTAATTCCTTACTTATTGAAACTATGAGTTTACATGTATATGTGCTGCCTTTTAATGCTACTGCCTTATGATTACAGTCCAATGCACTGCCAAGTCATGTGAAAATCAATGTATCCAGACAGACTTTGTTTGAGGATTCCTTCCAGCAAGTAAGCCTGCAAAAATTGTTGTATTTGTTTATCAAGACAAAGCGTAGGAACAAAAATGGCCATAGCCAGTTCAAGACTAATGGTCCTTCAAGCACAGTAATCTTCCTCTGGTATTAGCCAGTGGGGGGAGATTCTTAGGGGAGGACTTCAAGAATGGAAGTATTGTATATAATACTTTTACCAAATGATTTTTCAGCTTCCGACTGTTTACAGTTGAAATGCATCTTGAGCTTGATGTGGTTTCTGAGTATTTTAATAATCCTCAAGGGACTTCTCTTCAGTGAGCTTGTCTGTGCTCCTCTTGTGAACTTTTTACATCTATAGCCTCCTGTGGTAATGAGTTCCATAGCTAAACCACATTGCCTACTGTATCAACCACATCAGATTTTCTTTCCTGAATCCTGTGTGTGGTTAGATACGTTACAATGTGTTGTTTTCTCCAATTAAAACTGGTGTCCTGCTTTGTCCTTCAAAGGCTAAATCTGTGTAATTGAATCTTACAGTTCTTGGGCTCTTACAGTCTGCAGCCAATGTGTGATATTCCTCCTTTCTCTGTAACAATGGAAATTCTTGGTGCTATTGCCACATGAAAACCTTCTGGGAGGGATTCTGTATAAGTTAAGAGCATATTAATAATGAAAGTGTATCCCACTTATTCTGGATTAAATTACTTCTTTGAGTGACTTGCCTAAAAAAAACCCCAAAAAATCATATATATCAGATGAAGTGCCTTTTTGTCTGTTTTCCTTTAATGACTGCCATAGGAGAGTCTAAGGACAGGACAACGATATAAGGATACTTTCCACATAGTCTTTCCCACCTTCTAGCAGTCTGCCGCTCAAGGATTTTAAGTCCAATTTGGTATTTTTGTGTGTAGTTCATTGATTGCATTTTCCATGAGACAGTCTAATTGCTTGTCGAATCTGTGTAACACTTGACATATATAGCATTTCTGTATCAAAATAAAGTTAAATCTGAATGAGTGATGTAGTGACAATGCATAGTTTGTAATTTATTAATTATTACTTTTTTAATAGATTATGGCATTAAAACCCTATGATTTGAGGAGAAGATTATATGTTATATTCAGAGGAGAAGAAGGATTGGATTATGGTGGCTTGGCAAGGTAAAAGAAATTTGTTTAAAATAGTTTTTATTTTTTAGTAGCACTCTAACCTTGATTTCTCTTGCAGTCTGACCTTGGGTACCTTTTTAGTTCCCCTTAATGTATTAAGGAGGTGGAACTGGCAGCACTGGCTATCGTTATGGGTTATAACCTTGCATTGCTAAAACTGGTTTCAGTTGTTCGTTCTTTGACAAAGATTGATGTTAAAATTGAAAGGTTTTTTTATGCCAGTTAATTGCTTTGGACCGAGTTATTTCAGAAACTTTCTATCAGAAAGTTTCATTTTCCTGGAAGTGGGGACTAGAAAAATATTTGGAAAAAAATCCAAGTGAACACCAGATTGGGGCTGATACGAACAGAAAGGAAATAAACAATAGGAGAGTAGTGCAAGCATGAGGTAACAGCAGACCGACAATGTAGGCTCCATAGGAATGAGATACAGCTACGCTGTCAACTTTTCTAAATCTGAAGTGGAACTCAAAGGGAAAAATCTGGTAAGAGGAAAACCATAGACAAAGCGTGTTTCATCTCTTGATCAAATAGAATGCAACCACTGACTATTGCTGCCAGATACTGACAGGGAAATGTTACTGTTAGGATAAAAATTTTAGATGAAAATTCAGATCCAGGGAATTGGAAGTGGTTGTAGATGATAGAATTTTTATGGTTTTTTTTTAATATAAAGGTGTTCAGTTTTGGTTTTGTTCTGGTTTTATGTTACTTACAGTGTTAAAATGAAATTCAGTGAAAATGTATAGTATTGATAATTAGGGAAGCTTGCCTCTGAAGGTTGAGCTTCTTTGGATATGTGGGTGTTATGCTTCTGAATTACAGTATCTGATAGGCTTTTGAGAAGTGACTGCAGGGAAGAATTCAGTTTTTGCTTTTTATGGGTTTTGTTGGTTGGTATCTCTATCTTAATGGCCCTAGGCATAGGATGGGAACAGGGAAAGTTCAAGTAGTTTGTTCCATAGAAACAAAGTATTCCAAAGACACAATGTCAGAATAATTTAACTGAAGTGTGTAGTTACAGAAAGTAGCAGAATAAATAAATAAAAACCAAGTACATAAGTAATACAGTTCCATAGTTAGCTAAGTCTTGCCCGTGATTTTGTATGTGAAACTAAGAAGCAGCAACGATCTCATTGTAACTTCAACTGAGAATTTTGAAGTGACATTGACTAAATGTTCGTGTACTGACTAATACAATACTGCATTAATACAAATATAGAAAGCTGATGCCCCTGATTTATCAACGCTCTTTTAGCAGACTAAACTCAATGTTCACTCCAGACTTTACTTTGCATTTAGCAGGACCAATATGACACTATATCCTGTGGCAAGTTGTAGCTGTTAATGTGAAAAATTCATTGCTTCTGCAAACTTCTTGTCAATTACTAATTTATTTAATTCCTCCCTTGTTATCTTTGTTCTGTTTTAAATGCATATTAAATTTGATGCTTCTGTATAGATTTAATATAATTGTTTCAGTATAAAACTTACATAGAATCCTGTACAACGTTCTCATGCTTAGTGAAAGATACACGGAACCCCATAAGGGTCATCATATCCTGGCTGCCTTTCTCTGTTTACTCTTTCTACTTGGCCTTTGGGTTGGAAGCGTGTCATAGTGAATCATGATCCATGACTTGAGTTTCGTAGAACAGTTAGGAGAAACATGCCAGCAAACATCATTTCTGTTCCCTGATATCAAGTAAATACTGGGGTAGAAAGGATACCTCTTAAATGTGACAGTTGAAAAGCAGTTGGAATGGAATTCAGTCCCTGTGGTTATTATAGGATAGAATTTTAGCTTTTTTTATAGGTTTTCCCTAAGCCTGGCTGTTTAGTACTGAACATTTAGTGACTGATACAAAAGTTCCTGAGTATATATGACTGCTTCTGAGATGCCTGATTATATACAAATACTATAAAACATCAAGTATTATAAAAAAACCTATCCAAACACTAAATACCAGATTCTGGTATTATTTCAGATCAGCTGAGCTGGAAACTATTAAAGTGGTGAATAACAACATGTATTTGTGTAATCTCAGCAAAAAGATATTTTCACTCTATTGTGTACTGTAGGCTTAACTAATGCACGGTAATCTGTTAAATCACTCTGTCAGTATGGGAAAGTAAATAAGGTATGCTGAGGTTTGGGCTTATGTATTTTGTTTTATCTAAATTGTTTATAATAAGCATGGAATAATCTGTGATTTTTTTTAAATAAAGATGTGAATTGTTGACAGTAAAGCAGGCACGAGGAGGAAAAATGCTGTGTACAGGTTGAGGCAAGGACTGTAAGAGAGCAAGTGTTACCAACAGGCATCTAAGAACCTGTGTTCTGAGGGTGTGTTCAAGGTGACAATCTTAACTATAATTTCTAAACTTTGGAAACCATGACTTTCTAACATTATTGGTGTTGATAATTAATTTTTTATATGCAAGAAGTATGTAATGCCACATACTATTCTGTGATTCTAATACAGCACTATTTATTTTACTTTTCAAAGTTTGCTTATATTTTGACCATTTTGCTAGTTACCTACGGGGAATGGTGATAAACATCTGTATTTGATGGTTTTTATGTGTATACGTGTTTTTTTTTTCCTTAGAGAATGGTTTTTCTTGCTTTCCCATGAAGTACTGAACCCTATGTACTGCCTGTTTGAGTATGCTGGCAAGAGCAACTATTGCCTGCAGATTAATCCAGCATCAACAATCAATCCTGACCATCTTTCATATTTCTGTTTCATTGGGCGCTTTATTGCCATGGTACGTTAGATTTTTAAGGTTTTATATTTGCTATAGCTATACATTTATTCCTGAACAATATTTGTTTTTACAGTTTTTAAAGGTTATATTAATCTCATAAAAATGGAAGATTAAGGAACATAAGGTTACTGAGCCAGAAGATTCCCTGGGAGTTGTCTCTTATACACTCCTGTTTCCTGGGAGAGTGATGAAAGTTAATAGGACATTCAATATAATATTTTATTTTCATCAAATGGATGTGTGTACTTCATGCAACCTGCTGTTTGATTGAGTGTCTGAATACTGATGCTCTGAAAAATGTGACTATTTTCACTTTTGTGAAAAGGCTGCTCAGCTAGACTTGCCATACCTTACTGTATTTGAAAACATTAGAATATGGGCTACACTGAGCCTTAATTTAAATGTATATGCTTGGATACAAAAGTCAGATACTGAGGAGTGAGAAGCTATTGGAGAGCTGATTCTCTGCCATCAGCTTTCTCATAACCTAAAAGCTGATGAGGCATGTTGCATCATTTCTTCTGATGTCACTGGCAGTTTTCTACAGTGACTCCTGTTCTGTCACATTTCTTTCTTTCCATTAGTGATACAGTCATCCTTCCCCATGATCATCATGTCTACAGGTAGTCCTCAGCAACATCCCTGAACATGGTTAATAGTGAAACCAAAACTAGTACATAAAAGTGTATTTTTGTATTGAAGAGACTGCTGTTTTCTGTTGTTCAGGCTTTTTGTATGAAGTTGGAATAAATACAAGCCAAGTGTAACATTAATGAAAAAATACTTTTAGATGTAAAATAATTTAGGTTTGGGCAGTTTCTTGGTTTTGCTTTACTTATAGATGCTTCTTGAGAAATTTATTCAGTTTTGAGTATAACATCTCTGATTTCAAGGATTTTATGGCTAAATTCACCATTTCTGTGCTGTCATGAAACTTTTATCTCCTTGGGTTAACACTTTCAATAAGCTGCCAACTTTTTTCTCACTTTTAAACCCTCAACAAGTTACAATGTCATTTAGCAGGAAGATGTGATAAAGCTAGTTAGGGGGTAGAGCCAAATTTTGTCTCTTTTAGTCAGTGATTTTTAATTTTGTGCACAAGATAAATCCATACTTGAAATGCTAACTTCAGGAAAACTATTTCATAACAACACAGATCATATCAGAGAACCTAATATAATTAAAAGGCAATTTTTTTTTCCTGAAGTATTTATGTGCTTGTATTTTAAATTCTCTCAGCCAGGTGAGAGAGAGACCTGTGTAATGGTCTGTTGCAAGGTTTAGTGCAGTCATGATTTATACTAGATGGTATTTTCTGCAGTGTTTCCTGGGATCCCTCTAGTGGCTTAAAATAGCTCAGGTAATAATGTAACTGGGAATCATTTTAAGGAGTATAGACAGACTTTTTAGGTGCAGTTGCAGTTTCTGTCCTCACAGTTCTAATATGGTTGTGACTTCTTTTAGGTTTAAGTACTGAAGTAATCACAGATGTTTTCAACTGAAACAGGACTAAATATAAAGAATACATCTCTTACTCTATAACAAAAAGCTGTTAAATTAAGTTGGCTCAGGCAACTTTTATATTTTGCTATAAAACTATCGTACACATTAAATGAGATGATTTAAGAGCTTAATTTTGGAAAAAGCAGAAAATCATATGCGTAGATGCTGCACTTGGCATTGAATTTTTCAGTTTCTATCAGCTCACTCTCCCATAAGAAGTAGAGACTAGTTTAAAAATAAGTAGATAAATAAACAAACAAATAAAGACAGATCTCTGAGAAAACCTCTTTAAGCTCTTCTAAAGCAGAAGAAAACGCATGCTACGCTAAGCCTTAAGTGGGAAATTAGGTAGGGAAAAAGATGGAGCCTAGAGGAAATGGGCTGTTAATTGGCTCTTCAGCTAATACAATTTCAGCTGTGAGGGAAGAGAAGCAATGAATGCCATACACGGACTATGTTTAGGGTAATTTTTTAAAATCTATTTTACTGAAGAAAGTGTACTTGGTAAGGAGAGGGAAAACAGTTTTTGGTGGTTATAGCTGTGCTCCATTAGTTCTCAGATGCACCAAGTCAGTGTAGAGGTCAACACTGTGTCTGTGTGTGTGTGTAGTGCTTTGCTTCAGTAATAGAAATTAGCTTACACCTATGTGCATGTATGGTGAGACAAGTGTGACCATTTGGTTTGTGTTTTTTTTTTTTTTCAGTTTCATGGAGTTCTGTTACTTACAAAAAATGTGATTCCCAAAGCTCTTTCTTACAAGCTGCAGAAGCATTCTGTAAAGGATGTTTTTGCTGAATGTATATATGTAGTAAAAAATGGTAATAGTACCAAATAGGATCAAATACTATGGTCAAGTAGGATTGAGTAACACCTGGCAATTATTCCTATTCACGTAATAAAGTAAATAAAGGATGAACTCCTTTTATGAGTAGTTCTTTTAATCAAAGAATTTCTAAATTGTAATAACATATGCTTGGATAAATTTTTTGATTAATATTTTTCTTGCTTCCCATTGAATGTAATGTTTTATAGTTTTTAAATACTAAGCTGCTACTGCTATTTGGTGTTTTGTATTATTTGAAGGAGAAAGGAAAGACTTCAAGTCCAGAAACACTTCAAGAATTCAGTAGTTCAATAAAAACTAAACAGACTTTTTCTGTTCAACAGGCATTGTTTCATGGGAAATTTATTGACACTGGTTTTTCTCTGCCTTTCTACAAACGAATGCTGAGCAAAAAGCTTACTATTAAGGACCTAGAATCTATTGATACTGAATTTTACAACTCCCTAATTTGGATAAGGTTTGTAGTTTATTTTGTGTGTGTGTGTCTGTGATATATTATGGATTTTTTTGTTTATATAAAATTTATTAACTATTTTTTTTTCATCCAGGGATAATAACATTGAAGAGTGTAACTTGGAAATGTACTTTTGTGTGGATATGGAGCTCTTAGGAAAAGTAACCTCACATGAGCTGAAATCAGGAGGTTCAAATATCTTGGTAACTGAGGAGAACAAAGAAGAATATATTGGGTAAGAAGGTGTAGATGCTGAAAAAAGTGTTCCATGTTTCTCCTGTTGCTCTAGTCTTTTTTGACAGTGTTGGTTTTGTTTGTTTTTTTTTTCTTCCCATGTTACTATGTAATTCTTGTGACTTACTGAAATGGTATTTTGGTACATGTTGATATCTTGATACATATGATACGTTGGTAGAAAAAGAGACCATACAGAGAGTAGATGACCTGTTATGCTATTAGATATACAAGAGCAGAGGTGAAAAGAAAAATGAGCAAAACTATTTTCAGTAACTGCAGGCAATAAATCCAGGTGGAGGGAAGACATGTATTTGACAGAAGATTCCAATATTGTTCAAAACTTTGCTGTCAGTGTGGAAACTGAAATTCAGAATGGTGTATAAAGTGGTGTAACTTGAACTATTTTTTGGAACTTTTTCCTCTGCTCTTCCCTACTTATTTCCCAATTTTATCACTTTCTGAGCTTGTGTTTTTGATCTGTCTATTCAGTGACATCAAAAGCAGATGTACACAGATTCTTTTCTGGGATACAGAGTATATCCAGTGCTGCACATAAAGTTTCCACTTAAATTAGAGGTCTTTAGTTTCTCAGAGAAATACTGTCTATAGTATGTGTGTGTGTATATATATTTATTGTCTTTTTTAATTATTATTCAGAAGGTGCTTTATCATTTCAGTTGAAATTTTAAACACGTTAGCTCTTCCTCCAAATCTTAGCATGAATCAGAAGCTCAGAACAGAAAATTACCTCTGTTTATTGAAGCTGCAAATAGTCTCATGCTTAGAAGTACTGGGCAACAATAGTTATAAGCATTATAAGCAACAGTATTTCTTACTATTGTTTGCCCACATGGTGTTTTTGTAAGAAAATATTTTAAAATCAATGGAAATTTTTCTTTTCTACCATTGAAATACTGGGATTATGCACTTTTTTAAGCTAAAGCACATTTTTCCATAATGAAGTTGTAATACCCAAGTAGCATTACTTTCATGAAAAGGCTGTTGAATTAGTGAAAGGTTAATAATGTTTGGGTTTTTTTTTTTTTACTGGAATGGTACTCTTAAGTTCATCTTGCTACTTTTGCTATTATACGAGTTTGGAGATTTGTGATAACATTAGTATGGTAGGTTCTTTATAGTTAATGGAATCATACTGGGTAAGAAGTAGAATCTGCAGGAGTGTTACCTCATGGGAAGACAGAATCATACATGTTTGAACTTCTTCATGTTGAATGCTAATGTTTGATGTTTGGTTTTGTTCCATCCCAGGCTAATGGCAGAGTGGCGATTTTCTCGGGGAGTTAGAGAACAAACCAAAGCTTTTCTTGATGGTTTTAATGAAGTAGTCCCTCTACAGTGGCTACACTATTTTGATGAAAAGGAATTAGAGGTGAGGTTTTCTGTTCAACGTTTTTACCTTTTACAAAGGTATTACATATGGAGTGATTAAATGGATAGGTCATCTTGAATCTCTCATCTGTGCATGCTGCATTTGGTAGCTTCTGGAACATGGAGAATTTAATAGGAGCATCAGGATTAAATCATGATGAAAAGCCATTATCTATTTAATTGGTATTTTGTCGTGTTCAGCTGTTGGGAATTTTAGTTTCTGTCTTCAGTGTTAAAATGTTTTTTGAAAATTTCTGTGAAAGGATAAGAATATGAGATGGCTGATGGATCTATTAGTCACAGAAAACTTTTTCCTCTGGTAGATGGGTAGAATCACTGTGGAACAGATAACACAGAAGTTGATTCTGATGTATAATGATCACTTGATATCACATAGACAGTCTAAGATGGGTTCTAAGGTTTTTACATTTAAGGACAGAAAGGTGGAGGAACCAACAAGGTTTGTAACTGAAATTTGCATATCCTCAGTATGTAACCATAGGCCTGATGACAGGAATTGCTTGCATACGCTGTGTTTGCTTAGCTATCAGACTGGCCTGTGGTTCACTCTTTGGGTTTTGATTTGGAGCAGGGACAAAAGGCTCTGTAGTGCTATGCTCATTTATTTCTGTGAGACCCATCAGAGTTCCCTGTATGTAATGAACAGTTTTCTGAAAGCTTAAGTCAAATGGGAGGGTTTTTTCTGAGAAAGGACTTTGATCAGTTTTATTCATTGTTCAGTTTTGTAGGAGGCTTTGCCTTTAGAACTTTCAGCTTTCATTGCCAGTTGTAATGAATACTTTGCAATGTGTTTTATCTTTATTAATAGCAGCAGGAGCAGCAATGCAATCATCATTGTCTTGAAATAAGAGGCAAAACTTTAATGGGAGAGGAAATATCCTCTTTAATATAAATATTATTTTATGGGAAAGGTAGTATCTTTTATTATTGAATTACTAGTTGGAAGATACCAAGTTTCTGGTATTCATTCTTTCAAACCACTCAAATACATAAACAAATTTTGAGGAGTTCTGTAAACTTTGGATAAAGAAAAATCTAACTGGAGTAAAATGAAAAAAATTACCAGTCCTGTTCTTGGAGCAAGAACATCCATTTTTGTTACCATGTCTCATATATCATTCTCTTTTCTAGGTTATGCTCTGTGGTATGCAAGAAGTTGATTTAGCAGACTGGCAAAGGAACACTGTTTATCGTCATTATACAAGAAACAGCAAACAGATCATATGGTTCTGGCAGGTGTGTTGATCAGTAAAATTTCTGACTTCTTTAGGTTTCATTCTGTTCTGTAACACTAATGACATGTGGAGTGGAGGGATGTCATCCAAATGAAGGTTCTTACTGCTTCCTTTCTTTTTTCTTTTCAGAGAAGGAAAGGAGGATTACTGGTCTTTAGGGAGCATTACCTTAGGGTGTGAAATGGCAGATAGGTACACATATTACATTTGGATGCTGACTTATGAATATTTTTTCATACCTTGTCCTTACTGATAATGCAATGAGGTTTTTTTTATTCTTAGCAGTGATCTACCTTCTAAATGTTCTTACGTGTAGTACATCTGTACATCTTCACTTTCCAGTACCTGAAGGGAGACTACAAGAAAGATGGAAAGGGACTTTATAGAAGAGCATATAGTGACAGGACAAGGAGAAATGGATTCAAACCTAAAGAGGGTAGGTTTAGGTTAGATACTAGGAGGAATTTCCTTGCTGTGAGCCTGGTGAGGCACTGGAACCGGTTGTCCAGAGAAGCTGTGGATGCCCCATCCCTGGAGGTGTTCAAGGCCAGGCCAGATGGAGCTCTGAGCAACCTTGTCTAGTGGAAGATGTCCCTCCCTGCCCATGGCAGCGAGGTTGGAACTGGATGATCTTTAAGGTCCTTTCCAACACAAACCATTCTATGATTTTATGATCTAAGATGCCACATATTATTTATGATTATTGTCATATTAACTATTTTGGTCTAGCGCTGACTAGTTGTCACTCACGTGTTAATGAAGTTGGCTAAGGAAAAACCCTCCAAAATGCTGTTCAGGCTCACACTTTCTATGAGTTTTCCTAAAGAGAAGTCAGAGGTAGGCAGTTCTTGTCTTATGATAAATCACCATTTTAGAGATGCTTTTGACTTAAGTTTCTGTAGGAAAATGATGCAAATCAATTATTTCCTAACTTATACATAAGTATCAGATGTTACAATCTTTTTAAGATTTTTGAGACTGAAAGAATCCTAATCAAAAGTTTAAGTAACTTGGATATGGTATCAATATTTACATGCAAGTTTTTTTGAATCAAAATTCTAGATGTATCAATGGTCCCTCTTTTACTGAGATGTTCTCTGCCTCCCTTCTCTTTTCTTCTCCCTTTCGCACTGAATTCCTGTATGTTATGGATGGGGTTTTTTTTCTCACTGAGACTTCCACATGCATAGAATACTTGAGTCTTGAAATACCCAGAGCCTGTGGCTAGGCTAGTGCTGTGTTTAATCAAAATGGCAGTAGTCTTCACATAAAGCTTTGGCATGATTTATATTTTAGTGTAGAATAAAATAGATAAGGATTCTTCTTATTTGCTGTTCCCAGCCTTCATGTTGTAATGGTCAATAGTGCACAAAATCTGAAATCACTGTCTTCTCTCTCCAACAATTTTGGTAAAACCAAGAAGTGCAACAAGGTGGTGTACTTTCAAAGAGAATTACCCATTTTCAACTGTCTCACGGGGTTTTTGTTTTTCTCCAGCTGTCTTAAAATTTTTATTAAGTAATTTGAATTTCTGTGCCTAGTTTGTAAAAGAAACAGACAACGAGGTT
>JAOXXN010000395.1:126410399-126428145 GCA_026770055.1 Myrmophylax atrothorax
GCCTAGATACAGGTGACCCAGTCCTGTTCAAGCACGGACACATAAGTCACATAAACAGTGCAGTGGATGTTTAGGATTGAATGGAGGCGGCGCTGATGGAAGCGTTCGAGGCGCCGCAGGTGGTGGTGGTGGTGGTGGTGGTAGATCACAGGAAACGTTCAAAACAAGGACGCGTAGCCAAGAATGCTGATACTTTTTCCCACTAGGCTTCAAATGGGCCATTATTGGCTTGGCATTCCTATGCCAAACTGGTGCCAACAGGTACACATATCAGTTCCTCGTATGTCCTGTGTACAAAATAGACACACTTCTTTTGGCAACTTGTGACAATAGTATTTGTCATACTTTTAAACTACTTCAGGGTATCCTCCATTTTACATTTTCTCTACTAGATTTCTTTTTATGTGATGCTTGCAAGAGTTAAACATCTCTGTCTAAAATAATTTTGGGGAAGACATGGAATGAAATAGTTTTGGCAGAACCCTTTTAGGGCAAAGTTTACAGGTAAAAAACCCCCCACCTATATCCAGGCAGGTGTAGGAGGGAGCGAAGTTCAGCTTGTTCATACTGTTGTTAAAATTTGGAGATGCATCAAACTAGGATTATATTAAACTTCATGCTGAAAATTTCCTTTTCTTTTTCTGAGTATTTTATTTTTATATTATACTTTTTAAAGTATTATAGATCTCTGTATCTTGGGCTGTCTTTAGTCTTAAAAGGTTCTGCTTTTTATCTGGTAACAGTCTTGTTTCTTAAAATATTCCTCAAACTTTGTTTTTACTGGTTTTACAAATGTCAAGGCAGTGAAATTGTTCTGATTGCTATTTGTTTCTAATTGTTAGATCAGAACATTTATTACTTCTACTCTAGCAGTCATGTTCTCTAGCGTTCTACATAGGATTTAGATAAATTTAACACAATTTTGTGTTTTTTCCTCTCAGCTTTAATCGTTTGGATTTGCCACCATATAAAAGCTATGAACAACTAAAAGAGAAGTTGCTTTTTGCCATTGAAGAAACAGAGGGATTTGGTCAAGAGTAGAAGCAGCTTCCAGTCAAAAAGGATATCATGCATAATAAAAGGCCCAGCCAACTAAAATTGCACACTTAATTGTATATAAGCTTTTTGTTCTGTACAATGATCTTTCTGGAACTCTAAAACTTTAATTGTTCTCTGTTCTTCCACAAATATATGCAAAACAGTTCAGCCTTTTCTACTTTTATTTATTGCCCTTCCAAAAGTCCAGAAAAACCCCTCCATAAATTTTGAAAGCAGACAAGATACTTATTTAAAATATATATATAAAAAATATATATACTAATGGGCTCTAGTTTTATAGAGCTTTAAGTGTATGAAAAGTTGCAGCCATTTAAAAGGGCCTGGATTTGCTTATCTTGGCTTTATCATTCAGAAAAATGTTTAGACTGCTCAGTGTTCTCTTACAAAACATCTCCAAGTTTGTTTTATTGCATGGCTGTTCTAAAAGGTGTTAAAGGCTTAGGCCAAACGTATCCTAAATATGTAGAAAGATGCTGCTGGTATTTGAGATGACAGAATTTCTTGTTCTGTCAGTTGAATTTTTTAAGATACGTAAATAGCTGATATAGCCCTCTCTACTGATGTAGCCAAGGTCATGAATAAAGCCTTTACTACTTGCACAAGAGTCATGTACAATAAGATGAATGTGATTTAATGTTGAAAGGAATTGGTGTCACTGTTCTCACTTACTGCAGGAGCTGAACAGACTATTTTAAATCATTTGAGCAGCATTGAAATTTGTTTACATAGTACCTTGGGTTATTACCACGAGGATGTTAGCTAATCTTCACAGAAAAAGTAATAATAAAAGAGAAAATATTATTCATTCTCTTCTTGGTCTGGTGTCTTGCAGGTTTCTTTTTTTTCCCCTGTTTTTGTTTCCCTTTTCAATCCATGTCCTTTTTATAACTTTGTAGTTACATTAATGTAAACTGAACTATAAGGGTATATAAAAGGTAATGTGAATTTTGCTGCTTTCTGTGTTCAGTTTCAGTTACTGGATCTAGTAAACCCAAATAAAATGAAAGTTACTTAAGCTTTGCACAGATAAAAACATTATTTAGTATTAAATACTCTCATTCCTCTTCTTACAGAAATTTAGATGTACTTGAATTAAGTATGTCTAAAACCTGTCCATTCTTTTATGTAGGTCAAGTTTGTCTTAACTGCACAACAATAACATAAAACATTTTAAAATTAGTTTTATTAGCATTGAGGGCATTTGCTGAACTGCAAAGGTGTGTTTAAAAAAATATTAAAATTTAACACCTTATACATGTGAATTCTATCAAAAGCTACTTTTAGCCAACTGTGCTTCCTTATAAAAACATGTTTGAGATGACCATTTGTATTATGTTTTAACTGTAAATTCCATTACATTTAAATTATACAGAATTTTGTACACACATGAAAATTATTTTAGAATATGATTAAACACTTGTGTAACATATCATATTGCACTGTTAAAAGTGTACATGTGAAAAAAATAGCTATATCTGTTCATGTATGTTTCCAATACAGCAACTGCATTCTGTCAAAATTTTATTTTTCTACATACTGGATTGTCTCAAGGCTTTGTATTCAAGATGCACAGCTTACAGTTGAGCTGTTAATCTGTGCATAGCTCTGGTCATACTGGTAGTGCAATGGGCCCAACAGACTGCTGTTTTACGTAAACTTCTCTGTAAGAGCTTCAAAAATGTCAGCCACTTTGAGGGTTTTTCATAAAACACCAAATATCTTCTACAAAACCACTTTCATGTAGCACTAAATTAATTTCAAGTGCAAGTCCACTTTAATTATTACTTACACTGGTCAGAATGGAGGAAGTTAAAAAAAAAAAAGGCAAAGGCCAGGCACCAGAAGTGTGTGTGACATACCTAAAACAAGGAGAGCAGCTGAATGTCACAATTAAACTCCACAAATCTGCACTAATGAATGACTTGGTGGCCTACTACCAACTGCTGAATTTTGTGAATCTGTGAGTAACTGAACAAGATAATAATAAAGACAGCACATCACAAGAATGTAGTTGCTTTATTGTTTTGATAACTTTAGCTATAACTGCACTAGTTATTCCTGTGGGTAACGGCAGCCTTCTGTACATGTATATGATCTGTGAATTGGTGCAAAGAGACTGACTGAAAGCACAGCTTTGCAGGAAAAAACCTCCCAATTAAAACACTCATGTGCACGTGTGTACAGGTAACTTTAACTTTCTGAGAATTTCAGCAATACTACCTTATATTTTTTCCTTTTCCCATCTGAATTCCCCATAACTCACCTCAGCTTGGGGGAATCAAGTAAGACAGCAAAGAGAGAGAAGGCAGCAAAGGCTGGAGTTTAGACAAGGGAACCAGTTGAGATACTACTACTTGGAGGAGCTGCTGTGTAGTTCATGGATCTTGTTGGGTTTTTTTCCTGCAATTCGGCTGCTTTTCGCTACACACTCAACAGTCATTATTCAGTACCTGGATCTCCTTCCTCCTTGTGCAGCAGCAGAAAATGTACCTAAGTAAGGTGCCTGTGCCACAAAGCTACTGGAGGCAACTCTGTGTATGGGAAATGTTTTTGTAGTACATGAATGCAGAAAATTCTCTCCTAAACACAATGACATCCATTCTGAGACATTGCCACATTGAAGACTTCATTTTGATGCTCTGCTAATAAAAAATAGCAATTACTTTACAGTAGTGGAGAAAAAAATCCTGTTTTAAGGAATTTCATGATCTGAAGCTAAAATTAAGTCCCAGATTCTCAGCTGTGAATTTTTGCTACTGACTTAGCCCACGCTTGGTTTGTTAGTCTAATCCATTTTTGCTGTTCATCATCTTCCTATAGATTGAAATATCCTTTTCTAGTAAAGCAAACATTAGGTATTTACAGTTAATTTTTTCTAGATTGTTGTACTAACAATACTATGTGTAATTGATAGCCTACCATCTTTTCATTATTTGGTCCTCTTTTTCTCTTGGGTTATCAGAATATACTGTTTGGAAAATCTGTAAATGTTTGCTATGCTGGATATCTTACTTAGGTTACTTTATATTTCTGATGAAAATTCCTGCTAAGATCATAGCAAGACTAGTAGAAAATGTTATCTTTACCTCCAGAAGTCCATGCAGCTCCACATAGTAGTTCCTTTCTAATGTAGTGGGACTGCTATTCCTCCTGTTGTCACAGTCTTAGGGGAAAGTGTGTGTGCCCAGCAAACATTTACAGCCACTAAATCATCAGAATTCAGTCTTTAAATAGGAAAATAAGAACTCATATTTTACAAAGGCTTCTCACTGCACATGGTGATACCACCCATAAATTTTCTTTGATGTTCCCTACTTGTTTTTTTGTTTGTTGGGGTTTTTTTATTTTTTGGTTTTTACACCACAGCACTTTTTGCAAAGTTAAACACTTGCATTTAAGAATATTGGCATTAAGATGGTGCAGCCTTAATGAGCAATCTGTAGGAGCAGCTAATAATGTGAATATCAATTACCCTTGAAGACCACTGAATCCCACAGGAGGAGAACACTAGGAAAAATTGCAGGATTAAAATTATGTCATGGCTCTGTCCCTCCTTTATTTTAACCTTATGGTAGTTTAAGAGTGTAAAATACTTAAAAACCTGTGCAACCACTCTCCCAGCCTTTTCCCTCTAATATATCCTATATATATTCCCTCTGTGTCCATAAAGCCCTTCATTCCCATATAAATCAGCAGACAAGACCACATAATGAAACATCTAGTTGACAGTGTAACTGAAATGAGATTGAGATAGAAAGTCTGGGGTATACTTTTATTAACAGCTTCAATAAACCAAAGAGGTACTTGGGGCCTTTTCCTATGCTGCTCAAACCTGAGGCACTGAATTTCCCTTATCTTGTTTCTTCTTATATAGAATTAAGCAGCTCCAAAGCTTCTTTCTGAACCTGAAAGAAATAAATGGTAACAAAACAGTGCCAGGTAGTTCTAGCAAAACTTTCACCACTTTCATCATAGGTCTGTATATTCAGAATCCTCCTAAGACCAGTCATTTTATTTCTGGAATTCAAGATGCTCAATATTTAAAACATAAGGAACAGGAATAAAACCACTTAAGCCATCATCTTCAATGTAATTTGCTTACTCTGTGTAGTAAGTTTGTGTTGGATACAGATGATTAGCTCTTATTTGCTGTAGTCCAATATTAGCATGTAGAAAAAGTTGTCCTATCTTTGACCATACCCAACCAAGCCAGAGTTTTCAAGACTCTGGACAGCAGGTAAGGGAGTGTGAGAAGACCATTTCTAAGGCTCCCTTTGCCTAGGGATTCTGGGTAAAATCTAAGAAAATTTTAGTATTACCTTGTAACATTTGTATTAACCCCTCTCCAATAAACCCAAAACAACAAAAAATCCCAACATCACCCCCACCCCAAACCACAAAAAAACCTCCAACTCAACAAACTTCCCCTGACAGAGCAAGCAGTGCAGACAACATAAGCCAGATACCTCTGAGTATCTGCAGTCACAAATGTTCAGGAAACTTAGTTATACTGAGACAAGAATGCAAATTTCTTTGCACAGGCCAGTTTCCTTCATATTGGACTACGATGTCCAGCTCCCAATGAATTTTGTACTCCACATGTTCACCCAGAGGCTGGAGAGAATACCACCTCTCTCAGTTCAGCAGTTGTCACCCCTCTATGAGATCTGGAAATAGATGTTTGTACCAGAAGGCAACAACCAGCTACAGCAGATAAGCGGTTTAACAACCTGCCTACTGCACAGAATTCACTCCTGAATATTCCTGTTGTGTGGTTCCTAAAGAAAGGCAAGCTTTCAGGATCACTGGTTTCACATGTGCCCCCAGCTACTAGTAACTGTCAGAAGAATTGACCAATTTCATACACACCTGAGACCAGTACTCCTTTAGGCTTTAAAATTCCAGTCCATTTTTCAAGGCATAGGAGGAACGTAAGACTTGTATTTCTACTGAAAGATGTTACTGAAGGAGCTTACTTTTAGAGAAACAGTTCAAGCCCTACCAGAGAATCTACAAAGGGATTCTGTAATACTACCTCAGTAGTGTTTTTTTCTGAGGTGTGAAATGCAAAATCCTACCCAAGTATTTCTAATAATCGCAACATTCAGAATGTCACAACACATCTGGATGCTTCTGTAACAGTTAAAGCATCTCACACTGCAGTTTAATGCTAAACAAATCAGAGTTCAATCAACCGTACGAAAAACCACTTGACAATGAGTTAGTCCTGATGCTAACAGGATTGTTTATGACAGGTAACTGCAATTGCTTTGGTTTATACTAAATGCAGTATTAGGTATGGACAAGTCTAATGGATTACCTGTCATGGAAGTACTCTGCACATGTTTAGGTCCAAGTAGATGCCAACCCATTCAAACCAGGATCCTTCTCAGCAGTTCCAAAGAGTAACTAAGTGTCTTTTGTCACCTTGAATTGGAGATTTGCTGTCAAAGGTAAATTACCTCCATTTGTCTCAATGCAGATCACCTGAATCTCTCCCTAAGGGTCTGGACAGGACTGCACTATTAAGTTTTTCATGTATACATGGGTTTTTTCTTCCTTGTGTTCATGTGAGTTTTGGCTCTTCCAAAATGTGATTTCTGTCTTTCCAGTTTTATGGATATGAAAAGTCAATCTGCTCACAGGGTAGCTCAGGTGCCTGCCTGAACTTCAGCAAAACAGCTAAGGCTAGGTTGTTGTTAGCACTACAAAAACACCATGAAGAAGAAAGGGTAACAGTTTAAAAAGAATATTTACAACCACTGTGTTCAGGGGTGGTTAGCAACATAATGAATTTTTTTGGTGTGGTTGAGACTGTGAATTATAGGTGCAGAACTGCAGTTTCATCTGAGTTAACTTTATAAACATTCCACTGTCACATGTTGGTTACAATATATGATTGTGCTATTACAGTTCTTAATTTCCTACCTGTTTGTCCTCTTCTGTCTGTGCAGGATACTCCTTTGCTTTGCTTAACCACAGAAGAGCCATCTTTTTATTGTTTAACTTCAAGTATGTCTTCCCCAAAAAGAGCAAATTTTTGCTGTAAAAATTTGGATCAGCTGCATAGACAGGAGAAAAGCTTTATATGAGAAAGAACAGCATATTATCACAGCCCTTTGATACTTATGTCAGAAAACACATACAGTATTTTGGCTTTGGATCAGAAGGAAGCCAATGTGAAACTTTCACTTGGTAGATTTGGGTTTCATATACAAATATATTAACTAGCAGCTTGTTAATATACTAAATGAAACTAGATTCCCCACAAAGAGCAAAGCAGTGAGCTTAATGCATAAAAGCTCTGTTTTGCAGATTTTGGGCTTTTCTGGACATAGTAGGTACAGCAGGCAATGCAACCAGCTTAGCAAGTGTAGGTGAGGGAAAAAGGGCTTATTTCCTAGCACATACAGGTAGCAGTTTAGCTTTTGTTGCACAGAAGAAAACTTAAAACTATTTGTACCTACCTTTAACATTTTTGAAGGAGAGATTTACAGCTTGTTTTTACTAAGTAACTTTTGGCTATTAATCATTATTAAAGGCTAATCTCGCTTCCTGTTCATACTAATAGCACATCTTTCTCTACTGCTGGGTCTAAGATCAGGATTCAAAACATATGGAGGTGTTTTGGAGGCAAAATTGAGATGAAGTTCAGTGTTCCACTTTACAGCTGAATTACTGGACACCCAGGGGAAGACACACAATGAGCTTTTCCTTTAAAGTTCACTGGTTTAACTGTGTACAAATCTTCCATAGAACACTGTCTCTCCTTTCTTCCTTTATCTTTCAGCTAGTCAGTTTTGCTTACAGCTTCACTCTTGGAGAAATAATAGGCCCATATTGTCTTTTACATCATGTGGACAGTTTTACTGCCAGTTAGATTGGCACTCTGATCCTAATAGCTTCTGAAAGAATAAAAAGTGTCCTTTTTCTCTTCTATTTCAAACATAGAGAACTAAATTTTGAAGAAACAACATAAAAAATTCCCTTCTTTGATTTCTTCTTTCCTCTGCACTCCAGCTGAATTCCTTAGGGAAGACTTCTGGTACTCAGCAAGGTACAAATTTCACTTTAAACTTATTCTGAAAAAACCTCCACATTACACTCTTAGTAAGTGCGTAACATACTTTGAGTATCTCTCATGAACTGTTCCAAGCTAACAGTCTGACTGGCACACCAGGCTGATATGTTTCTCAGCCAATCATACGCTACTGTTTGGTTTCTCTGGCTATTAATAATAGCTACAGCTATTAAGCCAGAAGTTTACTGCAAATCATCATTCACAAAAGATACTTTTCAGTCAAAAAAAGCTAGCAGTATTACCTTCCTCTGCCATGTGGAAGTAACGAAGAGCCTGTAAAAGACAAAGTTGTCTTCCTTAAAATGGCAAATAAACTCAACACAACAGTCAAACTAAAGCCTTATGAGCACACCTAATATAGCTGAGGGACTTACTATCCGTGATCTTATTTTTACTAATTCAACATGCTACCGATGCCTCTCATTAAATGTACAATAAGATTTGACTTAATTTCAACAGAACTAGTACTTATCCAGCTATTACCTTACTACTTCTCCTGGTAAGTACAGGACCTCCTGTTTGTCCATAGCAAACTGGATCATGTCTTTCCAGTTCAACTTGTCAAGATAATTCTGTATTTTATTTGTACCATTCAGCACATCTGCAGTTTTCCCCATCCAAGTCTCATGTATAAATTTAACAAATGAAATTAGTCTTACAATCTAGGCCATTAATATTAACAAATGCTTCACAGAGAGAACTGACTGCCACAGAGCACCAGTTAGTACCCTCTTACATGAGCATAAATATTTATGAAATCCACATATTTTTCAACTAGTTTCCCATCCTCCACATACAGAATTTCAGTCCATCCCTACCTCTTCCTAATGGTACTCACTTGAGGGAAAACACTCTCAAACAACTTAAAAGTGTGGGTGTATCTACAAAACAGATTTTGTACTGAAACCGCAGAAATCCTAACAATACAAGTTTGCTTCTTCAGCCACTTTAAGTGCTACAGAACTCTATGCTGGCACTGGCATGATTTTGCAGTATTTGAAATCCTGGTTGATGCTTTGTATTCTTCTGAGAATGATTTTCAGAAAAATTTACAAAAGCTTGACATTCCATTAAAAAGTTTCACTTCATTTTCAACCACAGCTTAAATTGCTTTCAGTGTAACAGCAAGCAGCCTTCTACAATTACTTTTTAGTGACTCCTGCCCCCCCACCATAAAAGAATAAAAGTTATTAGTTGATCTCAACAAATAAATCTTATAACAGCTCTAGCAAACATTGCTATTATCAATTTCATTTTCAAGTTTCTATATATGTCCAGGTGTTTGAATAGGATGCACACTGTTTTAGACACCCTAGAACATAAATATCTGGACAGTATGTTTTAGGGTGTATGACAACAGAATTTTCATAGTAAAGATGAAAAAAAGTATTTTCAACTGAAAAAACCACATGTGGCCAAGGAGTTAGAGGCTATTTGTTCATATTAAGTAACAAAAAAACTTTTTGCTTTGTAGCGTTTAATATAAACGGACAAATTCTAATAGTCCTATCAAATAAATATAGGGTATAACACCACCATATAAATCATCAGCACTGAACTAGTACAGACTATCTGCAGTTATCTGCAACAGATAACAACAGTAAAAACTAAGTTACTAGCTTGTTATTTTCTGCTGCACAAACTGCATGAAATAATTTTCACTATTCTGTGTGTTCTACAGCTGAAAAAATGAAATATTTTTATGTTCTTAGACACCCCTCACTCTCTCGTTCTATTCTTATTTTATTACTGACAGTTGTAAAATCTCAAGTCCATGCTTATTCCATAAGCAGAGGTCAGCTTTGACAGGAAAATAAGTATATTAACAGCTTTGTGGGAGAAATAATAATCTATGAAACACTTTCATACAGTACCTCTTGAAACGTGGAGGTTGGTGGTGTAGCAAACAGTGTTGCAGCAATTTTTCTTTGGTACCATGGCATTTCAGCAAAAGAGTAGCACCTGAAGCAAAAAGAAACATTTCTATATACCCTCCAAATTTTTCTCTTATTTTTGAGCAACATTGTCGTAATTGTTGTTAGACATAAAAACTGGATGTGGTAATTGTTGTTTGCAAGTCAAAACTCCAGACACACTGCAAGTTCTATAAGCACATTATTACACAGGTACAAGAAAATAGCAGGATGTCTGAAGCTGCTACTAAAAAAGTTTTCATGTGTATTTTACAGGCAACTAATTACATTAGGTAAAACTGGAGAGTTATTAAGCATAAGAGAGCTTTTGAGCTTGAACGATTTTAATGTGTAATTTGTTCTGATGTATTTGCAAAAATGGCACAACTGAGTAATGTCATTGCCTTACCTCAACACTACTTTGCTTTTTTCAATTATTAATATAAAGCAGATCTGCAGTACATTCCTGAAAGACTCTGATCTATAAGAATGAAAATAAATCCAAGAATCAAACCAATGTGTTCTAGGCTAGGCCATGCTACACTGTTTTCTTATCTACTAAGTAACTCAGCTATCAATCAGTCACCTATCTTAATGGTGAAAACATTTGTGAAGCATCTCAACTCCACAGAACAGTCCAGGTGTGTACATGAAACAATGCTATTCGCTTCAGTAGCCTCCCACAATGAGATTATAATTTCTATTCACTATATAAAATAGAGCATCCTAGATGTGACAAAATAATAAATATTCAAGAAATGGTTGATGCCAATTTCAGAGGAAGATGCTCCAGGAGCATATTCAAAGGTACAATGTGGGAATATTTTAGTGCCAAAAGCAGCAATAATCTCACATTTCTTACCATCTTTTCTAATTTGGCTTAGGAGGAATGTCTTAAGTACTTTCCAAATAAGCTTCCTATCTAATGATGGACCTGAGGCTCAGTCAATTGGTAGCATATGCTTCTGTTTAGATATTTGGACTATTGCAATTGTTAGGTCACGTGGGAAGGATGGTGTGGAGGCTGAGAAACCAAAGCAAGCTTGTAAACTAATAAAAAACTCTGGAGCAGTAGACTGTAGTTTTCTCTGATACTCAAGAGACCAAAAAAAACAGAGAGAAAGTAACTGTGGGGTTTCGTACTTTTAAAGCTGCAAATATATTGGCTTTATTTATTTCCAATTGTTCAACCTTACAGCAGAGATTTCCTGTAAAACAATGCAACAACCCTGGTTTTTTTGAGACAAATAACCAAAAGCGCTGTCTAGAGTCTCTCACCAACACATAATACTGTTTTCCATCACTCCACTGCCTCAGAATACCCTGGTTTGTATGGAAACTTGTATTTCTAGTCCCTCTGCCTGCTGTGTAACAGTAATTCCTAGTACCAATTTCACTGAGTAGTAAATTCAATTTCAAAGGTTTTTTGTTAATGTATTTGCATTTATAAGATCTGTTTATTAATATAACTTTTAAAATACAGTATCATGATAGATAACCAGAGATGTATTTTAGGAACACATCTCACTTTTGATAGCTTTTAACAGATTGTGTTAAGTTGCAGTCATTGCTGAAATTCAAAAGAAATGCAGTGTTGAGTTTTGACTCCATTCACACCAGTAGAACAAAACCAGCAGCACTTGGAATTGCTGATGGATTCTATGAAGCAAACTTAATGTCTGCAAAATGATTTTTTAATAGCTCCATACAACTAAATGAGCAATTACTTTTCATCTTTTTGAACTGCTTAAGAATTAACAGCCAGACTTTATCAAGGCATGATGTCCTATATCCATTCAATAGGTTTTCATGTTTGCACCAATTATAAGCCACTAAATTATTCCAAGCAATTCTGCAATTCATGTAAGATATTTTGTATTCTGGCATTTTGCTTTACCATATGCTAAATTTTGTTTGAAAATATGCCTTACCAAATCCCTATAAGATGAATTGTTGTAGCATCTTTTGGATTCAGTTCAATGGCTCTCTGGTGAGGGGATAAAACAACAACACAAGATGTAAGAAATTGTTCTGACACTTGTGGATTAACATACATTTAAAAAGTAGACTTTGTTATCTGCTGTTATTTAAACCAGAGTGATAGTGTGTAAAATTCCAAGGCAATACATTATTTATTCAGTAAACAACTACATCAGCTCACCTTTAAAAAAATGACAACACTGACGGATTTCTAAGCACTTCTGCTTAGTAGGTCATTAAAAGTTGTGTATGAGACTTGGCATGTTCAGATTTTTAGATAATCTCTGGCAATATAAAATTAACAGTCCTTTATCTTCTCCAGTATTTGTCCTTTACCACTACGTAATCCACAATTAAAAGAATGGCCATATAGCCATTTCTCAATATCACAGTTACATTTTATCAAGTCCTAAGTTAGAAGTGTCTAAAGTACTTCAGCTATTTCAAGAGTCCCTTCAAAAGGGACTTAGTTTACTGGAGGAGATAATTTGTACTCCTTGTTTCTCCAGCATTTCTGGGGCTTATGTCACAAGAACTCAAAAAACAAAGTGTCACTAGAGGTATGAACAGAAGTACACTTTCAATTGCCAGAAATTAGTTACCAGCTGCCACACAATCTACATACTGGATACATTAATGCAGCCATATGCAAAAAACTGTTTGCATTACCTGGAAATGCTCTTTGATAACAATAGCATTTCCAATTTTAGTCTTGATTCCTTCATAGTCTCCAACATCACTGAGGCAAATTCCATACCACTGTAATTCAAAAAACAAAAATAAAATGTTTAATACAGCACTATTAGCTACTAGTAGTACATTTTCAAAAACCCGCAACTAGAAAAGCTGCCGCCACCACAAGTGACAAACAAGAAGTACTTGTGAACAGCTCAGGCAGGATCAGTGCAACCTGCTGGTCTGCATGGGTAAGGGAATAAACACCCTCTTCTGATCCTAGATGGCAACACAAGTGACTACACTTTGCTACCTCTCTGCCTGTCAGAGAAGTAGCACCAAGAAAAAGAGGCCAGAGCAAAGCCAGGGCCTAAAGTATTTCCAGTGAAACTCTACAGAGCACAGAAACAGGATGCTGACATCAGAGGGAGGAGGAGCTCATTACACCAGCTGTAATCAACCTGATCAGTCACCTCTTTCCCTGGTCCTACATACCTTTAACTAGTTTCTGATTCCTCTATAGAGGAAATTTAGCTGGAGAAATCTGAACTCAGTTCCTCCAAAAAGCTTAGGGAAAATTTGGAAGTCCCATTCATTTTCAGCTGAAAAGTTCAATTATGCACAATGACATTCCTTCCAGTTTCTGCTAGCAGAAATCAACACGATTTCTGTTATTTTGATGGCTCACCTTGTGCGCTGCAGAATTTGATTCATTTTTTTCAAGTGCTTTTTTTGCATACTCAAGGGAGTCATAGGTCAGTTGTCTCTTCTCCTCTGCAGAAGTGCTACTAAGCTGAGCTAGATCTCGTGATGACCGTGCCAGCCGCCATAACAACTCCGCATCATCACTAGTCAGAAACAGAAACAGTAACATTTTAAGACAATATGGAAACAAAGCAAGCAAAGGTGTTATTGTATCTCAAATGGGTGATAAGGCAACAGCGTATCATCTGTCATGCTACACTATATTCAACCCCAAAATGACAAATACCACACAAAAGCTCACAATACCTCTATTCTGCCATTTGGGTCTGCAAAGCAAACAGGTCTGTAGGAAAAATCTTTGTTTTCTCAAAAACCCAAAGATACAGATTAAAAAAACCCAAATGGCATAACTCAGAACACCAGAAGGAAAACGAGGACTACTCTGTTCTTGGCTAGATGGTATTTTTTACAGCATTCTGCTGATTTGTATTGATGTTTACTTGGAATATTTAAAACATTATGAATATTTTCCCTCTGTATATATGGCCAGGCTTCACGAACGAAGATTTGGGAAGGGCTCTACCCACGCGGGTGTGTCCTTTGAGCCTACACAGTGGATTTTTTAGGTGAGGCACAGTCTGCAAATCTGGCCCCACCCTTTAACTCCTAAGGTTCATCTGCCACGGCCCAGCGAGCTTGGATGGTGACAGTGAAGTGTCCTCAGGACTAGAACCTACAGCCCTCGGCATTGCCAGGAGGTCTCCCATCCAAGTACTAACAGGGCCTGACCCTGCTGAGCTTCCAAGATCTGACGGGATCGGATGTCAGGGAGGCATTGAACTGCCCTTTCCCTATAATTGTACTTAAATAATTAAATTTGTCCTAGAAAAAAACCCACAGATTATCCATAGCACCAGCATATAAAGCTATACATTTATGTATTTATTTATATCACTTTATCAAATGGTGTATAGTAGGTTATAGCCAAAGGATCTAAATTTTTATTTTGTTCACATTGCTGTGAAACACTGCTTGCACTTCACTATACTTTTAGAGAAGTACCGTTTTAATTTTGACTTACCATTTTAATAGATATTTAAATTTAGAGTCTTTCAGAGGTTTTGTCTATCTGGCTATAACCCTCCACCTCTCTACCTCTGGAAAACTGAAGTCAAAACTACCAGAAACAAAACATATTTAAAAGCATATAAGAATTATTGCTAAAGTCAGAGTATCAATAAAAGACAGTTTTCTTATCTGGATTAAAGTGAGTCACTGCTCACACCACAGCAGTCCTCTAATTAACAGAGTAACACAGAACTAGAAGGCTCATTTTTTTAGTCAAGTCACAAAAATCTTAAGTACTGCTACTGGAATCATTACTCCTCAAAGAATAATTAATGTTGTTATATACCTAGGAGCAAGCTTATACCTCACTTATGATATGGTGTCCCTTACAGGCTGGGACCATCATTTAATATCACAGGTTTTATACTTGGACCCCTGGCAAGAATGAAGGGGGGGGAAAAGAACTAGAAACTACGGAAAAGAACTGAACAGTTGGTTTTCTCCAAAATGTTCTTGGAGTGAGATGTTTTGTCTCCTCCAAAGGAATGGACTCATAGGTGTGCAATCCATTTTCTGCATTTTTCATTAAAAGCTTGTCCCAGTTCACTTACCAATAATACTTTGTGCACTTAAGACATAACAATATGAGTAAGGGCCTTTTTTGTTCAGACTCAAATCCTAACAATAGACAACTGAAAAAAGAGTAAGTGGTCAGCAATGAAAAAGACATGAAACAGTGAGTCACCAATTTTCAACACCTGAATTCTAGGTACCTTGATCCTTTACTAATGTGTAGACACACTATGCTTTTTTGCGGTAATTTTCTACGATTCTTAGAGTAACAAAACAATTCGCAAACCCCCCTCCTTCGCAGAACCAAAAAACTTAAGGGTTAACCCTCAACTTCTACAGCTATCAGTTCTTTCTTCATTCATTTTTCTAGTGGGAGGAAAAAGATCAAGAATCCTTTCCTATTTACATAAGGCTAAAAGTAAGGTCCTCCAGCATAGCACAATGAGAATATTCATTGAAAAACACAGAGAAGAGCACAGAAAAGAAATCACAGTAATGTCTCAATGCAATGAAGTACCTATTTTTATGCTGAACCAGTAATCGATACAGCTTTTCAGTTTCTCCACTCCCATACAGGTAGTCTGCTTGTTCTATCACGTCTTCCACTTAAGAAGAAAATAAAATTGTGGAAACAGAAGAACAAATTACAGGTGATTAGGACATTATAGCAAAAGCAAAACATTTTAGAGCAAGATGACCCAGCTGAAAACGATATGGCTCGATTTTAGGCCATCATTCCAAACAACTTACAGGCACAGGAGGATAGAATAAGCAACATGTACAATGCACAATTAGGATGAGCATCAGTGTCTCTCTAATGAAAGTACAACAGCTTTCAGCAAGACAGCTTTGGATGCCTAACAAAACACAAGCTCTAACCCTCTTCATAAAAACTAAACATGTTTACAAGCTTTCCTTTTTCAAGTTACCTAATAAATATGGTAGCCACATTTAAAGGCAGCACAGTTTTCTTTATGGAAGAAGGAAAACATTAAAGGTTATTAAATACAAATCCCTCCTCTTCGGCTTAAAAAGATTCTGGAATATAAACCTGGATAATTTTTAACCTTGCTGTCTCTAAATATGTTCTTTCAGTCCTTTCAAAGATAAGATAAGAATCTACCTGGACTTTGGGTTTAAAATGAGTTTCATGGTATATCTTCAGTACACTGTTATGTTTGCTTGTTGACCTGAACACTACCAACATATCTAATGACTAAATATGCTCAGAACTCAAAACTCTGAACACATTCCCCACTAGGTGTTAAATGCAAAGTATTATACTTTTATTACTATAGAATATTTTTCAGGTATTTCTATTTTACCTTTATTTTCACTTTATCTATTACTTGTCTTGCATAGAAAGTCCACTAACATTGCTTTTTTTGGCAACATAAATGCCAGATTCAAGTGGGAGGACTGAAAAGACCAGAGGTGAGTTCAGTGGTGTTATTTATGTTCCTTGTAAGAAATGAGGAATTCCTTATTCCTCATTATTATTATTCCTTATTTCTATACTGAGTAGCTATCTCAAATCTATTCTCTGACACTCCTTCTGTAATACCAAATGCAACAGTTCTTTATCCCTTCAAAGATTTATTGTCTAAATTTTTATTTCCATAAGGATCTAAACAGTATGCACACATCCAGTCAGGCTCATTCTCTGTTCAGTTAGACTTACTCTCAAAATCTTTAATTTAGTATGTGATAGACAAGTTCTAGGTCTGCAATAATCTCCCCATTTAAGATACTGTTACTGTTCTTCCAGCAGTAAGACTATCCTTATTCAAATTTGAAAAGCATGTTTTATCACCTGTTATATTGTTTTCCGGTAGGTAAAGCAAGGCTTTGCTTCCTCTTTTTTTGTGTCACAAAAACACAAGACATTTCTCAATCTTGTTTGAAATGCAATCTTGGTGTTGCTCAACTAGATTAAATCGGAATCACACTGTGTTTGTACTGAAAATCTGAAGTAACTAAAATTTCTATAAACCGATTAAGCTTTTGATTGCATTCCTAACTGGACTATATCTTTTCAATGTGAGTTCCTTAAAGCTTGGGCAGCAAGTTAGGTATCATACACATTGTGCATGTGTTCTCTCCTTGACAGGATGAGCTATCAGATATGCTTTCGGTGACAGCTGAAACAATCCTGTGTTAGACTGCTACAAGGCTACCCATAGCCAATTCAAAAGCATGCTGGCATGAAATCACACTGCATGCAGTCTTAATAGAGAAAATCAAAAGCACTACACCATTTTCCTCTATAATTCTTGCATAAAAAATCTTTATGTTCCACATCAGAATATCCTACATACTTCAAAGTTTGAAAATATTACCTTTGAAGCTTGCATGAACCTCAGCAAAGCCAGATATCAGCTTATGAGCTTCATAAACCAAAAGGGACCCTGTTGAAACCACAACTCCCCTCTGAAGGCTTTTTCTAAGCACCTGTGTAGGATCATAAGATAGGTATCAATGAACATTATCACTCTGAGGTTTTCCTTGTCTGTAGCATGGTTATATTCCATATTTTCAGCAAACAAAAGACTTAAAAAAAAACTTTCATAAGAAAAACACTTCATCAGGAAGGTAATTGAAGTTATTCAAAAGAAGTTCACGATTCTGCTTTAAAATACTACTAGAGCTAGACTGAAAACAAACCATAAATATGGAGCCAACACAAGGCAAG
>JAOXXN010000395.1:126443796-126467021 GCA_026770055.1 Myrmophylax atrothorax
TTCTCAGCACTCCTACAGTACTGGAAGTATTACTGTTGCTAGCTATTATTAATCAAGTAGTGCATGTTGTGTGTAGTTTCTTGTGCTTTATAAGATCATTATTTGGTATATTGGTTATATTTACAGATACTTACCAAGTGACAAATTTTGAAGGTCCTTGAGTGTTATTTGTAAATAACACTTGCTTAGCATTAAGCTTGAGAGGCCTTTTGTTCTCTTGCACTATTTCTACTTCACTATACCATGAATTTCGTTAGGGAATACTTTCATAAATGGCATTTCAGAATAAATAATAAGTGATTTGTAATATCCAACGCACTGCCGTATTCAGAAATTCCAGTGTAATATTTTTCCACACTTTCTTGGTAACTCATGCCTTTATGTGTGTGTATATTTATATATGTGTGTTTATTGAAAGAAAACAACCAGTATAAGTTTATGCAAAGGTAATTTAATTTTTTGCAGTGTAGTAGCTGAAGGATATAGCAGTTGACAATCTAGAAGTGAAGTCTAGAAAAATACAGAGCTGAAAAAGACCATCTCTTTTTTAACAATGGCATTACATGTTAAGAGTAGTTTATATCTTACATACGACGATTCTGAGTGCATTGATGGCAGCATTAGTCAACTGGTTTCTTGCATACAAAAAACGTAGCATGAAAGTATGAGCCATTATGATGACTACTTTCCAGTCTTGTGAACAATGCTGTTCTGGCTTTTTGGTTTTGTTTTGGTTTTTTTTTTTAACAGGTTATTAAAAACAACCTGAATCCTGTTTGGAGGCCCTTTAAAATCTCTCTCAATTCTCTGTGTTACAGTGACATGGATAAGTCAATCAAGGTAATGTGTATTAAATGTGTGTATAAATGAATGCATTAAAAATTAGAATATATAGTAAAGGCAAGATGTGTTATTCTTGTTACTGCTTTTGGTCTCAAATGTAATTGAAAGTATTAGGTTTCTTATTTGAAAGTCGCAGATACACATACACCTTTTAGGAGGCAAAAAGAGCAAGCAGTGCACATTTGTGATACATTATCTGGTGGAAGTTGTCTTTGAAAGTCTGGGAAACCAGTTGAACACAAGTATCTTTGAAACTTCCAATTCAGTCTCTTATTTTGATTGTACAGTTTTAGCATTGCATCAGCCACTATTGGTGGTGTTAAGATATTCTATGGTGAAAGATGCATGTTAAAGGCTAGAATATGCTTTGTTTTATGTAATTAATCTTGTAATACTTTGTTATTGGTGCAACAGGTAACACTAATGATATACTTACTTGGTATACTTACTACCTGATAAAATTATTTGCACTTAATATACTAGCTGAGACTACAGATGTAGACCAGATATAATTTGTGAATATCAGTTTTAGCAACTTTTTTTTCCTCATATAAAACTTGACTTCCTGTCAGAAAGTTAACCAAACCTGTGAAATGATAGTTTTACCAGGGCTGTTCTTTAATGCTTTGTATCTTTAGGTTTTATCTTGAATAAATTATGTTTAACTTCTCAATGTTTTTCTTCAGATATTTCTTTTAGGGGTGGAATTGAAGCTAAATAACCAAGCAAAATGCTATTTAAACTCTTTATGTTAGAAACCTGGTATTTTTGCATTTGAAAAAGAAAAAAAAACAAATAAAACAAACCACTATACTTGCTGTTCGTCTAGGAAGGAAAACTGAGAGCAAAATTTGCATCTGACAGGTATTAGTCTAGGGGCAGTCCTGGAAAAGGTTTAACAGCCACAGGGATCTGGGTGTTACCAGCACCTGGATGGATTTAAATACATACTTATATAGGAGACTAATGGGAACTTTACAAGCCCAGAACCTGTGTCCTTTACTGCTTCTATGTTTTATTCCTGTCATTGTTTTCCTCATTTCTTTTCCCCAAAATAGCTGTGACAGCTCTTACATCTCGGTGTACTGTAAAAATATTTTTTTTTTCAGTAAGCAGCATAGTAAAAACTATAGCCCATTCATCTAAATGTATCTATGAAGAGTTATTCTTAGTTCTGCCATCATTTTAATATAGGCTGTTCTGTGGGATCTTACCTCAGAACTGTAGGTTTATATCCAGAGGAAATAGATTTGGAATAATTATGGGCTTGACTTGCAAACAGGCAGTAGGATTATGTCTTAGCTTAAAAATTCAGGGGCTATTACTTCAAACATTAAAATGCAGACAGAATTGTGTTATAATGTTATTGAAGGATTAAACAGTATTTTTAACACTTTTATATACACACCCTTGCATGCGTAATGGGCTGTTTGTCATAGTAAGTAAAACCAGCAATTTTTCCATGAGTGGCTTTTCACCTCTTTAATAGCTTAGTTTGTGTATCCCCAGCAATGCACAAACCAAGTTGATTCTTCATCTTCTAGTTTCATTGTTGTGTTTCATGGGAATGGATTTGAACTCTGAAGTTTTCTGTGTTGCAAATATACCTTTCATCTGGAGCAAGCATGCCTAGTTCTGCTGGGAAAAATACATATATATGCAATTTTTTACCGTAATGATTCCACAGCGCTTTTGTGTGTCCTGGAGAACATACATCAAAAAGAGAGAAATGTTTCTCTCTTGTGTGGAATAAGTATTAAAAATTGCCTTAGATGGGTTAAACATGTCAATCAAAACAAACTTTGATGTCCCTGAAACAAAAAGGAAATAACTCTACTAACTGTGCTAACAGGTGTCCTAACTATTGGCTCAGGAAATGTCTTGAGTTTTAAATTTCAGATAATGAAGCACTTGGCTGAGTATTGGCATAATTTATGACATTCAGAAGAATTTACATAGCATCTGCCATGAACATGAATTAATCTTTTGGTTGTGTAGCTGCTTGTTTGAGATTTAGATTGCTGTTCAGTGCATGTGCATGCATTTATTTATTTATTAGTGCATTCAAAATGTTTCAGGAGTAGTGCAGACTGCAACAAGAGGCATGTTCTGCACAATAGAACTCCCAATCTACACATTGTGTTTTGTACTTCAGCATTATGGTTTGTTTTCAGAAACTTAATTTCTTTCAGAAGCTCAAGGATATGTTGAAGTTGTTTGGTTTACTTTTTTATTTCTAACTGAAATGTTCAAGTAGTCAGTTAAATTGTTTCTTGAATATAAGGTACAATATTTTCAGTCCTAAAAGACAGATATGAAAATAGCTGTTTGATTTAAGCCATACATATTCTGAAAATTTCTCTTGACATTTATTTTGATTAAAATATGTGGGATTCCTACTTTGAATCTTGATTTATTATTGTTACTATTTATCAACATCATTACTAAATTATTTTAGTATGGTTTTCTGCAATTTAATTAAGTTAGCTAGCACGTCCGTATTACTGAACTGAAGTAAAACATCAGAAGTGGATGGAATTAGCATATACTTTTGTAGATAAATAACCAGCTTTTTATAGAGAGAGGCATTTGGGTCATGTTGTTAAAGAGGGAAGAAGTCTGGTTTTCTTTTCTTCTGCCTTCGTTGGTAGATTGGGCAGTTAAAAGATGCGTTGCTTGAACAGTAAAGCTTTACATTAAACTCTTAATATGGGAGAAGAGATTTTCAGTTGACAGTCGGATCCATGAAATGTGGATCATAGTTTTAACAGATGTGCTGCTTAAATTTCCTGATCTTAAAAAAAAAATCAAATATTATTTCTCGATTTAGGGCTGAACCTTCATATGCTTATAAATTCTAGGCTATTTTGCAGATTAATAAAGTAATAAAAAAGTGTTACTAAAACTCTTATGATTGCTAACAACTTGATTTACTAAATTTTTAGCTAGATGTTTAGATCTGTGATGAGTGTAAAAAAGCTTATATTGTTTTTCCACTCTTCCCAACACCCCATCACTCTCAAAACATCGTTCAGTATTGAACTTACTTGCTCATGTAAGACCTGACACGTAGTATTCTTGTCTTTCCTTCACTTGAGTGCAAGATTAAATCAAAAACTGAGTGCATTGGCTTTTACCCAGTCTTCATCTGTGGTTTTTAAATGTAACTCTCTGCAGTTCTAAGACTTCAATGCAGGAAAAATTCAGTGATATAAGAGATATAGGAACCTTTTGAATGTTGAAGTTTGCTCTTGCAGTGTTTATTGTTTTTGTAGGACCATTTCTGTTGCTAACACTAAATAATGCTTCATTTTAGATTGAGTGCTATGACTATGATAATGATGGGTCTCATGATCTCATAGGAAGTTTTCAAACAACAATGTCAAAACTGAAGGAAGCATCTCGGTCCTCACCTGTAAGTCTTACATAGCCTAAGCTGACTTTGTGTTCTTGATAAGCTGTTTTACTATTTTGGAGCAAAACTTACATCACCTGACTTGCAGGTATTGAAATCCTGTTAGGCTACACATTAACAATTCTATTGTAGTTGAAGCCAAATCATCATTTACATTATACATCCATTTTTCTAGGATTAATATCTTGGTTACAGTTTTTAGTATTGCATATCTTAATACCTAATAGGTTATTACATATGTAGGTATTACATATCTAAATATCCATCAGCACAAACAAATGTCAGTAATCATAAAAATACCCAAATAAAAAAAAATGTGGGTTGTCAAAAGACAGAATGCAGCACAAATTTAATTACAGTTAAAAGACCAAAGCTTGCACTCATTTTTTTTCAGGTTTTATACTGAGTCCTTTGTTTTAAAAGTGTAGCACTTGTCAACTCTTGGTGAATATATAATTATATCATAAATTGGTGAATATTAAATAATCAGTATTTATGCCACTGCACAAAAATGCAACAGAGTGCACTACTCTAGTGGCTCTTCTTTAAAATAATATTGCCCTTCCTGGTCTTACAAAGTGTAACAATTTGCAAACCTTTTAATAGGCAGGGTTTATGTGCAGAAGACAAAAGTTGGCATAGCCATCTTAACATAAAAGTCTTTGTTTTATGGACATGTATGTTGTCAAAATATTTTACCCTATTTTCCTTTAGTTTTGTAAAACCTGCAGAACTGCTCCTGCATTACTAATACTTGGATGTATATACAACAGTGTCTGCTTGTGCTTTTCTAATATCTCAAGTGCTGCGTGTTTTGTACTAAATTATTTATGGATGTTGAATGTGAAGAGTCAACCTTGACTATAGTGGTTTTTTGATTGCCTCCTTATTCCCTGCCAGGCTTTTCTTTTAGATACTTGTTTCTGAATGCATTTGAATTGTACATGGTTGAGTTTAATGCCTCTTAAGGTTTTATATTGTTTGTAAGGAATTTTGTACTCGTATCCTATAAACATGATTCATATGCTGTGTACTTGAAGCTCATAGGTGGGGTTTGTTTGTTTTTTGCTAGATTTTTCAGGGGGCAGGTGGTATGAGTTTAGCCTTTAATGCTGAGAGTGATCCTTCTTATTATTGTAATTAGAATCTGCAAAAATAAACCAGGAGCAGGAGGATTTCATAAAATGATTTTTTCCTGTGGTTTCTAATGGAAATTCAATGAATCTTTTAACAAGATGTTTTTCTTCCTTAATTTAAAAAAAAAACTTGCATTTTTGTTATAGAGCAGTATCATAAATTAAGGAAACCTAGCAGGTTTGTATGTTCGTGTTTTCAAGAACATACTTTATTTCAGACTGTGATAGTGAATTCCTGTCTGGTGTGAAGTGTGTTGTGTAAAGGTTTCTTGGGAGCACAAATATCCATTTTATTGCACCCCTAATAGCATAGTAGGTACAGTCTCTTTTGAATTTTAAGAGGAGGCATTTTAAGTAATTATCTGTGCTTGTGCTGGTTTTGGAAATGACTTAAGGAAGTTGTTTTGCTAAGAACTAGATTTTGATAAGATTATACTGACTCAGAATAACTTAGTGCAGTGTCAGTAAGATGAAGATAAGACAAAACAAATAATGTCCTCTAGGTTTCTTCTACTTTTAAAAGGAATTAACCTCTAATCCTGTGAGATCTGATTGATTTGTTGTCTGTAAAATATTTCTGGTGCACATTAGAACCTGATTTTATATACTGGAAGTGTGATCTTTAGTTACTCTGAGAATTCTGATGTCAGTTGCACCTGAGGAGATTTGACACAACTTCCCTGAAGTTTACTTGAGGCAAGCATAGATGTCACTCTGTATCTCCAGTTGCTGAAAGAACTGATCTTGTATCACTGAAAGGGATGGGAAGCTTTTTAAGTCTCTGGAGAATTGCTGATTTTAGTGTTGTGTTTTTTCCCTTTCCCATAAGGTATATCTTTTCCCCAAGCATCCTGTTAGCAAGCTCTGGTTGGAGGATTATAAAATGTAATTGAAATACTCTCAGTGCTATGTATCTGTTATAGTGAGTACCTCTCCAAATGGCACAGTAAAAAAGCAAGTCCCCGAAAGACAATTTCTGTCACATAGAAGTGATGCTGGTGGTGAAATGTTCAAAAAAAGAGGGTAAGCAGAGGCATACAGACTTCTCGGCTCTTGACCTTGTTAATGCATTTTGAGACCAATTGCAAGATCATTTTGTAAAAAATTGGCGTAAGCCAAAGCAGCGGAACCTGTTCCTGTCAGTGAGCCAGAAGGCATGTCTGGAATACTTCCTCAGACTGTTCATGCACCAGGCACTCTGCATTGTGCCATTGTGATTATATGACGGCAGGAGCTGCTTAACTTGGCTAGCTGTTGAGTGTTGAGGTATTGGTTTAGTTGATGAAGCCTTGACAACTGACTTTGGAAAACTTAAACATACACGTCTAATTTCATATGTTACTGCCACAGCTGCTGAAAACAGTGATGCTTTGCTTGAACCAACCATGTGTTTACAAAGAGGAAAGTTGTTAGCAGAATCCTCAGAGGGAAAATAGTACATAATTTCTTTCTCTGGTTGAAATATAGTTGTCCAAGACAATGTATTTGTAACTGTTCAGGTTAGAGAGGATTTGTGTCCTGATAATTTTTTTTTTCTTGCTGATATTGGGCAGTATGGGTTTAATTTTGCTTGATTGTAAAAAGAACTGCATTTTTAATACAAACCCAAAGTACCAGTCCTAGAGTAAAGAATTATTAAATTTGTTGCATAAATGATATAGTGCTTTTGCTGGATTTGTTTGCATTCATGCAGGTTGAATTTGAGTGCATCAATGAGAAGAAAAGACAGAAGAAAAAAAGTTATAAAAACTCTGGCATTGTGAGCGTTAAGCATTGTGAGGTCAGTAATATATTCTGATATGACTGTTTTTAAATGTTCATGCATAACAACTCTCATCTAATATGTCTGCACCTTCAAACTATGAGAAACTTTCAAATGGCTGACAGTTCCAGACACAGTAAATGTTTAAGGGACTGATTCATATAAGGAGACAAATTGACAACTGAATCACAAATCTGTTCTCCCCTATCTCGCGCTCTCTTTTAAGATGCAATTTCTATGGCAAAGGTCACTTACTAGTTCAGATGGTCATTCCTGAACCCCTGCATTTCCCAACTCACTTTCTTATAGTGAATTAAAATTGTGTAACTCTGTCATCTTGTGTTTTATAAATGATACTCCTTTTGGAGCAGCTTTGTTGTCTGCCTGTAATGTTGTAAAAGGCCTGATGCTGATGCACTGAGCGTGTGGTGGCACATGCTGCAAATATCCTCATTGCAGCAGGTGGGTGGGATAACTATAGAGTAAAATAGTGCTTTTCATGGATAGAGATATCTGGATTCTCAGAGGTTGCTCCACTAATGCTTACTGTTCTTTTCTCATTAAATAAATCCCAAATTTCTATCCTTTATTTTTAGGTCATTGTGGAATGCACATTCCTTGATTACATTATGGGTGGGTGTCAGCTGAATTTCACAGTAAGTTAAATCATTTATATGAAGTAGCTTTTGAGTTTTGGAACAAACTGAAGTGTAGAATTGATTGCCTGTGCTTTTCATTTGATAATGATACTCTTTTTTTCTTTTTTTTTCTTTTGGGATTTTGTTTTGTAGCATGGAATGGGATGCCATTTTGCCAGAGTGCACCTACTGTGATTAGAAAAAAATATTTTCTTTGCATATGGTACAAAGTACCTCTAGTTATATTCATTAGGAACTAGCTAAGCTGTTGGATGGAGACCAAGGAGGAATTTACAGTTCTTTGAAAGCGGCATAACAGAGGTCATCATATGGGTTAGGACCCTTAAGTTACCTAATTTTTGAACCAAATTCAGCACAAAGAACAGTAAGATGTCTTCACCCTAGTAATATGCCTTATCACCAAAGCCAAGAAGACCCATGGAAGTCAGAGAGAGAACTCTAGGCTTTTGGAGTACCTGACTAGTTGTACTTCTGAGAGGAAAGATGCGTATGGCAAGTTACAGAATTAAATTAACAGCTTTTGAAGAGCTGCTCTGAATAGTAACTGAAAGTAAACATTGAAAACCTGACAGGTTACCAAGAGAAGTTGTAGGTGCCCCATTCATGGAAGTGTTCAAGGCCAAGTTGAATGGGCATCCGAGCAACCTGGTCTAGTGGAAGCTGTCTCTGCTCATGGCAGAGGGGTTGGAACTAGATGATCTTTTTGGTCCCTTCCAACCCAAGCCATTCTATGATTCAGATGAAAGTTATTTTAGCCCTCCTGAAGACATGCAGAGCTTTTCTTGGTTTTGTAGTGGCATTGTTTTAACAAATATTCCGAAAACCCTAAATCTAAGTATTGCGCCTGTTAGATTTGTAGACGTCCTGCTAACTACTGTTTTGAACTCTTCCATGATTTTTTTTGGCTTTGCTAGAGATAAGAAGCAATTTTACCTCCAACAGCAATCAGATATAAATATTGCATTTGACAGGTGGGGATAGATTTTACAGGCTCCAATGGAGACCCTCGCTCTCCAGACTCTCTGCATTACCTCAGCCCTAATGGAGTTAACGAATACCTAACAGCCATTTGGTCTGTAGGAATGGTGATTCAGGATTATGATGCGTAAGTCTTAGATTTTTACTTAGATAATTTTTTAGGTATGCATAGATTTTTGTGGTAGTTTGTTAAACCACTGTTGAAGGTGCCTACGGATATATTGGAATTAAACTTCTGAGCTAAAAATACAGAGTTAAAAATAATAATCACTGCAAATCATGTCATCACACGTATAAACTTGTGTTTACAGCAGACAAGCAAAGCTTTTCATCTGTGATGTAAAGGGTAGCATTGATTTAAATAAATGCTTGCATTCTTGCCAATTTGGTGTTAAAGACTAGTTTTGGTCCTAGAAACAATTGCAAGGGGGAACTGCCATTTAATTTTGCCTCTTAATAAACAGCATTTTTAGTGATGAAAAGCAGCACTGATAATTAAACTCATTGAACTATAGTGGCTTTTAAAGGAAGGCACTGACTTCATTTTCTTTAAAATTGCTTTTTAGAGATAAGATGTTTCCAGCCTTTGGGTTTGGTGCACAAATTCCTCCTTCCTTTCAGGTAATGGAATATGTAAATGTACTACATAGGATGACTGAAAGCATTTACTTCAGGAGGAGACTGTATATACAGTCCTAACTGTGTCTTTTATGTATTGACAGGTGTCTCATGAGTTCCCAATAAATTTTAACCCATCAAACCCATTCTGTAGTGGTAAGTCTGAGAAAGTAACATCAGACCTTGAGTATAAAATGTCTAAGGTGAAGGGATAAAAACTCTTGAAAAGTGAACTGAAGCATGCTATTCTAATTAAATAATTAGTTTAGTCCTGTAGCAGGAAACAATTTTATAACTGATTTCTTAGTTATGAGAAATAGCATTGCATCTGTCTTCTGTAATGATTTGTGAAAGAAATGTTTTAAGCAGCTAGGGTACAGGGCTGGGAACAGTTCTCTTATGTTATCAAGCTACTTTCTTTCACTGCTGGTGTAGAGCTGTCTGGTTTGACTGTGATGCTGCTAATGCCTGTTTAGTGTGGCCTTTCTGATCACACTGCTGCCAGGCAAAGACAACTATCATAATTCAGTTACACACACTTAAACATACAGGATTTGGCTGTTCTGTTCACATAAAGCCATTGATGTTACATACATGGGCCTTGAAATTGATTAAGCAGAAAGCATGAATCTTTAATTTTTTTCATTGTGGTTAATTTTGAATCTTTGCGTCATCATTTCAATAAGTAATTTATACAGGTTTAGGAAGATTGAATGCTTCAAAATGTCCTAATTCTAACATGAAAAAAAGTTGTATGGTCTGTTTTGGTTCTCTAGGGATCCAAGGCATTGTTGATGCGTATCGGGCTTGTCTTCCTCAAGTGAAGTTATATGGACCAACAAATTTTTCTCCAATTATAAATCATGTGGCAAGATTTGCTGCTGCAGCTACACAACAGCAAACAGCATCTGTAAGTTATCATACCATGTGTATTTTTTCTTACTCTTTATTTTCGCTTCTGTTTTTCTCTTTTAACCTTGTAAGTGTTTTGACAGTTGGCCATTTACCTTCTGTATTTGTTACCCTTAAAACAAGATAAAAGCTGTTTTTTGCAGATTGTACACAATAACCTTCTTGTAAACTAAGTAACGAAACGCTTCAGAGTTTAAATGGCAACTTAAAAATACACAACACCTTTATGGTGTCTTCTGTTCCAAGTTCTTACAGTAATATACAGGTGTTAAAGCCTTTACATACAGGAGAGTGATTTAATCTCAGTTGAGCAAAATCAGCTAGACTTTGTTTCGCATTGGGTACCTGAGAGAGAGAATTAACTAAGGTAGTGAAGAAATGGATGGTATATCTCCTGGACCTAGGTACCAGCATAGATAATTAACTATCTGTACTATAAAGCTTTAGATACTGTGTGCTGTACCCTCCTCTTTAGTAACATTGTATACATGACTTGTTGCCCATATTAAGAAGTAGGAAGTATGAAGATAATTTAGATAATAATGCATGCAAGTTCAGCAAAGCTGAAGCCATATACATCTTAAATCATTTATGACATAAAGTACTGGTGTATCAGACATCATGTAAAATCAGAAAATAAAATCTGCTATTTTTGCATATAAAAGTACCTGTGGAAACCAGTTTGGAAGAGAGCTATGAATTTTCATATGCTAAGAGGCTGGTAGGGTTTTGTCATGGTAGTCTTTGACTAGTAGCCATCTCATATATATGTACATATATAAATACATGTATATATGTATGGTGGGGGTTTTGTATGTATTTTTTGTTTATTTTGTGTATATATATATATATATATGGTGTATTTGTATGGTGGTTTTTTCCCAGTATGGGGGAAGTATAAGAAGAGAGTAGTAATTCAAATGTGATGTGCTATAATATTGCTGCTGGTTTGTTGTCATAGGTGTTTGTAGACATTCTTGCTGGAGTGGGGGAATGGAGTGACAGGGAGCAATGGGAAAAGGTGATACCTGAACAGAATAGATAAGGATCTGGAGGCAGATAAGGTTAGATGGGAGTATCTTTGGAACTTGAGTTTGTGCTGCTTAATAATTGTCTGAAATGAACGAAGTGAGGGAAGATTAGAAGTTCAGAAAGCATTTGATAGTTTCTGAACTTTGTACTTCTAGCTTGTTCTTGGTACTTCAATCCAAAACAGAGGCTAAGATGCTAATTTTTAGAAGCCTTGACAGTATATTGGAAGCAACTCAGTTTGTACTTCAATAAATTACCTAAGTACTACAAAGTGGTCTCAGATGCTGTTACAACCTGCTCCTGCTGGATCCAGCAAAGAAACTTGGTAGTTGCAGCTTCAGTGTCTGTTGGTTGAAGTAGTGGTCACAGTCCTATCAAAGTGATGGTCTTGATCTGCTGGCGGTGGGGGAAGTCCACAAAACTCAGAGATTTAATAATTACATCTGCTCAGGTTCAGGTGGGAATGCCTAGTACTTCCCCTGGGGCAGAGAGTTTTACCTTGCATAATGTAATACTGGATCATCGGGACCTGACTTGAACCTTTGACACCTTCTAAGATATTGCAGCTACCTGTTATATTAGAATCAATCATGGCCCATTATCGTTCACCATGAATGGTCTAAGATGAATAGCTTAGGCTAGGTGTGATTGTGTACAGTGCTCCCCAGAGGGGTTTTTATAGCTGAGTCATCATGTTTTCACATCATGAGTCATCACTGGCATGATAAGAAGGACTATCCCACCTGGCAGGATTTGCCTTTTATCAGCCTCTTGCAGTTTTCTACAGTGGAAAAAGTCTTGGTGATCTTAACAATGTTTAAGCTATTAAGCATTTAAGTCTCTGACAGATGCTTTGGTAATTAACTTCATAAAGCAGCTAGAAAATGTGATCGAAAGAATTTGAAAAAGGCCATGCTGTTGTTCAGCACAAAAGGGTATAGTTGAGGATTTTCAGCATACTCTACATGAAGTGAAGGGTAGTGTTTCATATAGGTATTTATAGCCCAGAAAAGAAACAAATGCAAGATTTATAGGTGTTATCTGTCAAAAATCTCAATAAACTGCCTTCTACCTTGGAACAAACAATTGGAAAAGAGGTTAACTGTTGGTTTGTCTGGGAATTTTGGAGAGGAGAAGGGTGATGCCATTGGTTTTTTGGGAGGTGACTGTTTAAATATGACTTTTAGAAGGTTTATTATGTTGTCCCTATAAATTTCTTCAGGCTATACAGATGAAGCCTGACTACAACTTAGATTTTTGGTTGTAAAATTCAGTGAGCGCATTGAATGTGCTCCAAGTGGCAACAGTATGTTGTCTGTATATGCATTTTCCTAAGTGTATGTGCCTAGATGTTTGCTATTTCGCTGTCATAACATGGTGTTTATTGATTTGACAGCAATACTTTATACTTCTGATCATAACGGATGGTGTGATAACAGACCTTGATCAAACTCGAACTGCGATAGTTAACGCTTCAAAACTGCCCATGTCCATTATCATTGTCGGTGTTGGAGGAGCCGACTTTGGTGCTATGGAGTTTCTTGATGGTGACGATGGAGTTCTTAGGTCCTCGTCAGGAGAACCAGCTGTCAGAGACATTGTCCAATTTGTGCCATTCAGAAAGTTCCAAAATGTAAGTAACCTTAATGATATGCCTAATAAATACTGTAGAGGTATGCTGGGTTTGCCAGGATATCGTACATATAGTCCTAAGTTTTTGTAGTGTCTCCAAGATGAACTCTGAGATTAAGCGTTTATCAAATGTTAAAAAAAAAATGAACAGAAGACTTCAACATCTGTAGAATTTCCATTAGGTGAGCTGATTTGTGTTTTAAAAGACTGTTTCTGGTTCCAGCACTGCATTTCTGACTAGTTGTTGCAGTGAAATGACCTTTCTAAAACACTCTGACTTGATTAAACAATTGGATGTGGAAGAATTTACGTGTTTTTGTTCTTGCTGTAATTTCTTTGTTTTATTTCCATACTAATATGCTCTAATTTTGTTTTGTGTCTTAATGTTAACCCTTTTAATACTCCTTATGTCTTCCTATTGCACCTTTGTGTTTTTGATTTTACTTTTCGTACAAGTTCATTGATTAATCTCTGAGTAACTCAGGCAAACTGAAAGGAGAAAGAGAACCAAATCAATATAGAATATGCTTACCAGATAATGCACTTGGATGTAGATTAACTAGGGTCCATATTCAGTATAGAATTATATATTCAAATGCTTTCAGTTTCTAGTAAAAGGGATGGGGTTTTTTTGCTATACTTAGTCTTACAGTAAAAACAGTATCTCCAGATGAGCTGCTCCATAAAAATGCAGTTACTGGATATGAGACTTGGTGCAGAAATTACAGATGATTTGGACAAGTCCATGAAGGGTCATCTTAAGCAGATAGTACAGGTGTATTTACGTGGCTGAAATCTGATGTCTGCACTGTATATTTCATATGACAAAGGTACCTTCAGAAATGGCAGTGTTTTGTGCACTCCGCTCCCGTTACTTCAGTGAAACAAGCTTTCTGATTCCTGATAAAAGGAGCAAGAATTTAAAGATGTCCGGGAAGCTTTCATCTGTCACCCAAGGGCACTGTGTAAAGTCCTTTGTAAAATGTCAAATTTTAAATTGGCCTAGTAGAGGAGGTGCTTATTACTTGTCTTAGCATCTCCATTTACAGTTAGTGGAAACTGAAACTTAATGTTCTTTTTTTACAAGGCTCCAAAAGAAGCTCTGGCGCAGTGTGTCCTGGCAGAAGTCCCTCAGCAAGTGGTGAACTATTTCAGCACCTACAAACTGCAACCTCCTAACACCCCTGCTGCAAAGTGAATGGGCTGAGCAGAGGCCCTGAGACTTTGTGCTTGCTTTACTTGCTGTATCTACAGACTTTGGTTATTGACATACTTCTGTATACAATGTACACGTCTCTGTATGGTAATGTATGTTAGCTTTTGCCTACAAATCACTTTGCCAAGTGTGCCTTTTAAGGGCCAATATTGTAATGGTGTTAATATTTGCTGTTGATTTGAGAGGTAGTGCATACATGGATGCATTTAATTTTGAAGAGTAAGAGTGGAAAAAAGAGATTGAGTATGCAGAGAGAAGGGGGAGAACAGCTGAAAGTGGAAGAGCTGCCTGTTTGATAAGTATGGCCAGTGGGAGTATTCACTTTTGTGCAGATCAGCACCGAAAACTGCAGTTTCTCAGTGGTCATAAAACCACTCTGATATGGAAAAGAGGATGTGTACCCCCTTAAAGCAGTTGCTTTAACTAATCTGGAATATTTCAGATTTCTATGTCTATTAAGCCACTGTAACAAAATTTTGTCACAGGAATTTCATAATTAGACAAGTGCCTCAGAGCTTAAAGGCCTTCTTTGCAGACCTACTTCATGTTTGCCACTTCAGTGCCTTTAGCCAGTGCCTGGGATTCTGGGCTGTGTGAACCTGAACCAAAGAAGTCATTAAAGTATATATTCTTTTATAGTATGCCTTCTCTTAGGTAGTATGGGAATAACTAGGGTGAATCAAGGTCAACCTCTAATATTTCAGAAGAATACTACTGGCCTTTGAGGCTACTCCTGTAAGGCATGTAAGATGTGTTTTCAATTGCAGTGTACTGGAAAATGGAAACTCCAGATTTTATTTTGGTAGGGGTTTTATCTTGGGATTTTTTTCCCCCCCTCCATAAAACAGTCATGACTATTGATCTTCAATGGGCTTTTTGTGAAGTAGGAATCCATTTTTTGGTTAAAAAAGGGTTTTGTATGATTTATCATGCATATTATCAGGAAAAGGCAGTTCTTCGAAGTGCTACATATATCTGTTTTTGTCATATTGTGAATCATGCTGCTTTTTCGTGAGCCCACTAATGAAAAGTGCCTACAAAACCCCCAATATTCCCTATTCCTCTCCTTTAAAAAGACTTAAGAAAGTCTTAGAAAAGGTTCGAAGACCTAACCCTATAATCATACTGCATTTCTCTAGGGCAAACAATTTCTGGTTTATTTTCTTGGTTTGATTTTTCTCTTCCTCAGTTATACCAAGTATAAATCTTGTTGTTTGTATAGTGGACAGATGAAGCTTTCTCGTCCCCCAGTTACACACTGCTTGCTGAGGATCTCTTCAGCTCCTGTCAGTGCGTGTAACATAAGTGGATGTAGAGGTCATATTTATCACTTTGAAATGCCAATCTTGAACATTAATTTTGCAGTTTCACATTTGAATTGGTTTGGAGTTAGACATGCAACTGATTTTGTGTAAGAACAGAATGAACTAATGCTAAATTCAGCACACTTAGACACTTAAGGTAGCACCAGGTCATAGTGTATGTGACTTGGTATGTGGGTTTTGTTGGTAGGGTTTTTTGGTGGTTGTTTTTTGTTGGGTTTTTTTAAAAAAAAACCAAAACCACAACACCTTATCCTGTCAAAAATCTGATCTCACACTAACATTGCTGAATGAAAGATACATGCGTTGAGATTGTCTTACACAGGACAGTTGACAGTTATCAATCAATCATGAAGAGGTATGTTATCTCGATTTTCCTTGGTGGAAGGGGATTCTAAATACGTTCAATAGTGGAATACTAAGGAAGAGATTGTGTTTCATATTAAGCCAAGCTCTTTCTTTTTTTCAAAATGTAATTCATATATTTATGTAAAAAATCAATAATCATCTTTTTATCAGTGTAATGAAAATCTGTTAACTATTTTATATATAAATTAAAATGAAGTGTCATATGAGATATGCAACACAAACTGCTTCAGTTTGAGAGTGTATGATTTTGAAACAGTAAAATTTCACAGCTACCTGCTCCGTAGAGAGATAACTGGATGCAGTATTAATGCTTTGTCTAGAGTAATTGACGTGGATGAGCACTACTGATAGGAGTACGGGATACTACTGATGTTCTTCTGAACTGTCTGCCAAAAATATAATGCTGCACCTGAGTTCTGCTATCAATTCTATTTCAAATTGCCATGGAAGTACATCAAATCTCTTAGTAGGTATTATGATACTAAGTATCTGCTGATGTGAAAGAAAACGTTTTGTTTTGACTGTATTTTATATATAAATTTTGAGTTTCTACAGTAGAGAATTCATTATCTTTTGTTAAAGAATTGCCCCCATATTCCTGAATCTGAGGGATTTAAATAGCGTATCAATGACACCTAGTTCTCAATGTGTTCTATTCTATGTAAAATAAGTGTTTCAGACTTGACAGTGGCAAGAACCATTTTCCAGGTATAATTTCTCTTCGAAGTGTACAGCTAATGCCTGTTAAAAACTTTCAAGGTAGGCTGAAGCAATATTCTGAATCAAGAAATGCAGCAGATTGTGAGTCAAGGGGAAAGGGAGTTACTGTGTTCTTTTGCCTTTTTGTGTGTGTATTTTTACATGTAAAAACTGTTATTAGCTTGAGGGTGACAAAGCAAAATATTGTCAGTTTTGTAAAGTGAATATGCTTGTAGGTCACTGGCACCACCTTGTGATAAAAGTGATGTATGGCAGTCTTTGTCATTGGATGCTTTTTGCCATTGGTCGTAATATACATATGTACAGCAGAGAGCTCACCTGTAACCAGAATTTTTTACTTTTCTATGTTTTTCAGTTCGGATGAATTCAACTGATTTGCGATGCCTTACATTAAAATTATAATTTCAGAAAACTGTTCTGCTGTGCTTTTGTTTTCAGCATTTTCTGTGTAATGTTAAATGCTACTTTTGTGATTCCTGTGGTGCATATGCCACAGATTTATATCAAGTATCAGATAAGATGATAACTTTTCACATAGTGGTTATGACTCTGCAGTATATGTTCTATAAAGCATCTTATACTGGCTTTTAGCAAGATGATATTCTGAAACTGGACAGTTTCAGCTGTGACTGTTTCATGCTCTATGTCACATTTTAGTACTCCTATGCTATTTCATGCAATTATTATCAGGTTTTCCAATGTTTTGTTTCAGAACAGCATCTGTATTTTAATTGGAGATGCGTGGACATTTAGTTATTTGTACTTTTCAAATACATTATCCTATTTCATTCTTCACTTTCTTTACATTCAAGTGTAGTCAAGACTGAGGGACTTCAACTGAAGAGGTATTGGATAGATAGCATTGCCATACAGAGCTTGAGTCAACTTAACTATAGGGGATTGAATCTTTTAAGTGCACTAGAGAACTCACTTGGCTGCTTCACCAGTCAAGAATCTACAGCGTAGAATTAGTTTGTGAAAGGATTTATTACATTTTACATCTTGACCTTTCTTGCGTCCTTCCTTCTGGTGAGAAACACTACAAATAGTTGCAACTTGAATTCATGGAGCCTTCTTGCCTCTGCCTACCCCCAGAAATGGAGCAATTTTGGGAGGGGGAAAATATTCCAACAGAAATGTAGGATGTCAGAGAAAACCAGATGGATGTAACTTCTGTGTGTCCATGATCTTCTGCACGGATGTTTCCCCTCTTTTTTTTGGGTCTGAGGAACTTGGGAGCTGTGCATAACTTGGTAATCTTGCAGACAGAACTGTCAGGCTTTCCTGCAATCTGGGCTGTTCTGAGCTGTAGCAAAGCAGCAGTCATAGTATGAGAAATGCCTTCACTTACCAATAAAATTGAGAGGGAACAAAGTTGTTGAAGCAAAACCAGAGTTTCATTTAATGAGTTCAGCTGAATCAAGTGTGTCCCTCTGGCCTAGGAGACAGACACAGGCCAGTAAGAAACAGGTCTTTTTATGCTTTTTGCCTGTTGGGAAGGTCCCTGCCTCTGTTTCTGTTGGCTAGTACTAGGAGACACACATCCCAGCCTATTCTGTCTACCTTGCCCAAGACCTCCACTCCCTCCAAAGGTGTGAAAAACAGGTTGAAACTGCTTTTTAAGTACCCAACAGAAAAGACTCAACCACCCACTCCCCACTTTTCTTTTCCTTACCCATGCAGTTCCTTTAGCTTCAGCAAAACTCCCATTCTGTTTCTAACAATAGGATGCTGTGTTGCTGCAGGCTAGTACTTGCTGCTGCAGTCTCAGCCCTTACTTTGTAATGTGTGTCAGTATGTGACTGATGAACTTAAATACGCTGACAGAGAAAATGTTTGAACTTACCTGGTACCATTTGTGTAGGCAGAAGGGAATCAGTTCTTTTGCAATGAGAGCAAGCTTTACACATTAATATAAAAGTGTTAAAATCTAGGGAGTTATGTTTTTTCTTCCTTCCATAATGTTTTGACAAATCTCAAAAAAAAAGATATTAAACTATATATTGTAACAAATTCATAGATCATTATTATTCATAGAAACCTTCCCCTGCTGATCCAGTCCGGGGCAGCCCTGTCTTCAGGATTGCTCTGCCTTGGGATGCCGATGTGGCTGCTGGCGACATTCCTGCCCCTCCTATCAGCTTCCACCTCTGTCCTAACTCCATTGGTTATCTCACCTGTCTGTTCCCAATCCCTGTGTTCCTATTGGGTTTGATCCTCCCATTTCCCCTATTGGCTAGCCGAGTACCCAAGTCACTCCCTTCCGGAGCCCTTACCCAATCCTGTCCAGGTTCCAGCACCTTCCACTCAGAAGCCTTGTGGGTTTTGCCATTAAATGTCTCCCACGAGTCTCTGAGTGAACAGACTTCTCTCTCATGTGTTCCCCTGCTTGGAGGGACCTGCGAGAACCGTCTCTCCTGACCCCCAACGCCACATAGAAACCCTCATTTGTTCTGCAATATTTCTGATTTTGAGATTTCATTGAGTCACTCCTGGATGTGTAACACATGGATAATTCTTTGTGATGTAACTTAAAATTTTCTCTCTCTGTTATGACATCGTTTTTTCTTATGTATTAAATAACAAGTAACATACAAATAGAGATGGTTCTTTCCACATAGCAATGGAACCTTCACCTCACTGCTAATGCAGCAGAAGCTTTATTTTTCAAAGAGATTTGGGGTTTGGTTATGTCAGAGGAATTACGAAATATATAACATACAGAATTCAGTCATTCAGCTTTTACTCAGGCAAACTTCCAGCTGATTCTGGTTGAGCTTCCAGCTTTGTCTGTGTTTAGAGAAGTTGAAATGTTTTAAAGTACAGGCCTACAGAATGCGTAGCTTTCACGTCATATATAGCCTGCAAAGTGAATGCTTAATGTTGACATGATGCTTGCCTTGGTTGGCTGGTCAGCTGAGGAGCTATGAAGCCTGCCCTTAGAATTTCTTGGCTTGGCCTCTGCATAATGTTTTCAGTTCACAAAACTATTCATCCATTGAGGTCTGAAAGGGGATAAGGAGAGAGAGGAGATGCAAACCCATAGAAGACAAAAAGGTAATTGAGAATCAAATTTAAATATAGCTTCAGTCTTTTGTTTAATACTGCATCTGGCACTGTGATGAGTCAATGCAGAAGGTTGACAGTGTGAGAGCTCCTTGTTAGAATGCTATATCTCTGTCAGCTGTGACGCTCATAACAGATTTACTGTAGCTCACAGGTATGCTGTAGCTCAGCCCTGAAATATGTGGGTTTCACTTTGCACCATCGGTCAAGGTCTATGATGTAGGTGAACAATTGCAGCATTGGTTGGAAGTACTCGCCACAGAGCCAGAGTGTAAATCCTACTTTTTATAAAATACCCTTTATTTTTGAGGTGGATAGCTTAAATACCAACATTATTCAGACTGTTAGCTGTATCACCTGCTTACTCTTCAGAGTGCATGCCCAAACCCTTGAGAAGATCAAGCATGCAAATCAGCAGCCCAAAGTTAAGGGATCACTTCTAGGGGGGTGGCATGGACTGTCTAAGTCTTTGCCATATTTCTTCACCAGACTTAAAGACAACTGGAACAGGTGTTTGTGATTTCAGAGGGCCAGCAATAATTCTGCAATCTGCTTCCCTCTTGTGGATTTTGTGATTTTTTTTTGACAATAGTTTTGTTACATAGTCCCCTGTCCCAAGCTAAAACACACCACAGCTGGCACCACAGCTGTCTGCTCTGAGCCATGCTGGTCACAAACCCAGGTCACTGATTAGAAGTGTAAGGGGAGGAGAGAGAAGGATAGAGACAAACATGAGGACCCTCAGCAGCAGTAAGGCAGTAGCAAGGAAAAGGATAACTATGGGAAACCAGAGGAGAAAACAGGAGAGAGTACATACAACACTTAAGAGCAAACTGAGCAACAGGAACAGAAATAAGAAAGCAAGGATAAACAGGAGAGGGAAGAGGAGAAGCAAAAACAAGACAGAGTAAAAGAAAAGGGAGAGCATGGATCAAACAAGAAACAAGTGGTCCTGAAATACAATCTGAGCTCTAATTTCTAGGGCACCAAAACTTCTGTCTTCAGGCTCAAGGTTAAGGATATAAATAGTCCCATTGTGCCACCAGAAGGGGGAAGGAAGAAGAGGAGCTGGGATAATTTTTTCTCATGGGCAGCTCTAGTTTTATCTTCTGTACTCAAAAGTAAAGTCACACCAGCCCTCTGAATTCAGCAAGACAATAGATGGGGTCACAGCCCAAAGCGCCATCTAGTTATTTTGTTTCTCTTTAATTTCAACTTTAAGGATCTCTCCTTCTCCTGCTGTGGGTGATGGTGACATACTAATGATCAGAGACTCTTTACTGGTTACTCTCTGTATAACCGCAGGTTTAGTGTCTGCATTTTGCTCTTTCTTTGGAGCAGGAGGTGCAGAGGAGGCTGCAGGCTTCTCAGGCATCTTCTCTTCTTTAGGCTTAGCCTCTGTTTCAGCTTTAGTTTCCTAGAAACAAGAAGTTTAATGTTTTCCAATACTGCAGAAGAAATTTTAGAAGTCATTCTATTCTGTATATGCCATGGAAAGGCACAGCATGACAACTGTGATTAATGGTATGCAACATACGTAAATTTCTATTTAGATGCTGAAATCAGTTTCTACATGAGAAATGGAATTTCAAAATCAGAGTATCAGTGTAAAACCTAGGAAAAGCTTGTGGATAATGATGGCATCTACTTCTTAGTAATATAGCAGGAGGAAACAGGCCTGTTTTGGGACACAGAACCCTTCTTTAGGTCTTGCCTTCCTTTATGTTCTTATGCTAGCAGAGAAAGAAAAAAGTGTTATGCAAATCTCGGCGTACTGCCCACTGCCCCAGTTCCTTGGCTGAACGTATTTGCTATTACGTTCACAAATACAAATTAAATTGAGCAATGTTTCTGCTCTAATCATAGTGTTGTAGGCACTTGTGTAAGCAAAGTTCTTTATTTAACTTAAAACCACAGCCAGTTCAGCTACAAAGAAAATGATTCTGCCACCTTAGGGTAAATATGTAGAACTGAGCAGGTTCTTATAAACATTTCTCAGAACAGAGTATAATGCTGGAATTATTTTTTATCAGTTAAAATAACAGTTTTCTCATAAGTGCAATATATCAGAGATTTAATCAGTTTTAGCTGTGTGGGCTATACTTTATGTTTTGTCTTCAGGATTTATAACGACCAGAGATCTGACAATGAATTGTAAAGTTCACTGTGTGCCCCAGTCAGCTAGATCAGATTACTATGTAAGAATATTTCTGTATTTACTGTAGTTTACATAAAATTAGAAGATCAGATGCCCTTAGGGCCTTTGTAAAGTCTATTTTATCCTTACTTTCTTTGAAGATTTTTGTTTGCTTGCTTTTTTTCATTGCTTTTGTTTTCTCTGCTCTGCACAGAGTCCAGGTTCAGAAAGATTTGAGCCAAATTTTAGAATCAGTGTTTACAGAGATTAGGAAAGTCGTTAAATCTCAGCTACTGAGAGTTTCTGCTGTTGACTGCAGTAAGGCTGAATTTTCATCTACTCTGTTTGTCCAAGGCCTCTCAATATCTTTCAGCACCTGGAAGATTCTACTCTATTTTCTGTGGCTTTACCTCAGTCTTTTCTTGTCTCTTCATCTGGAGCAGCTTAGCAAGGCCTTCTCTTCCTTTTCCTCCAAGCATTGCTTTAAACAATTTTGGAGTTTCTTGTTTCTGCCCGAAGAGCCCAGCCAAGCCTCGTGGTTGTTGCACTGGTGGTCCTGGAGGAGGTTTCCCCTTCGTCTTCAGCAGCACCCTGGAGACGGAAGGGAATGAGAACACACAGCAGTGCTGTGAAACCGAGCAAAGTTCCTGCTAAGCTGAAATGCCACATTCATACATGAAAATCTGGCGCCTTTTACAGCCAAATTTTTTTTTGGTTCCCAGGTCCAGTGACAAGAGCAAAACTGGGAATAGTCAGGGTTTTACACTAGGCTTTGGTAGAGTTGGACCAACTGTTTACATTTGGACTTGCTTACCTATATCCTGGAGAGTAAACAGGTTCTGGCTCAAATTAAGGTGTCTCAAAACAGATGAGAGTTTTAAAGGGCAAGAAGAATTGTGGAGGGGAATGTGTGCCCCATACCTGAGGTGGCAGTCTCCTACCTGGCTTTCTGGATGCAAATTCAGAGAGTATTTAGTGTTCCATTGGAAGTCCAGCTGACACTTGTGGAAGTAATAGTTTACCAGACTAACTGTCCAGCATGGCTTATCTCTTATAGGTCAGGTTAGACAGTGGTACTTATTTTTTGGTCTTCTTCAGTAGAAGACACCCTGAAGATATAAACATTACTGCCAATCTCATGGCAGACTAGATTTTCACACTGTTCTGTAGCTGTAATGCTTTGCAGCCATAATGACAAGAAGTGGGAATGTATGACGAGGGTAAAGATTAGATGACAGTTCTGAGACAGACGAAACCAGTGAAAAGCAGAGGGTTCCTCTGCTTTCAGTTTCTGTTAGATTACTGTACGGTTTTCAAGGCAGCTATTCTATCCTTGCAAAAGCCCTGACTTAAGGCTCTTCATGAACAAGGACTGTATTTGCAGTCTGAAGTACAATAAATCCCATAA
>JAOXXN010000395.1:126474238-126490629 GCA_026770055.1 Myrmophylax atrothorax
ACTGAGTCACTTGCCAGAACAGTATTAGTACTGCTACTTCATCCCCTTGTTCTTTAATTCCATCCTACATTGCCCCTTGTTTACGTGCCTTCTGAAAAGTGACTTGGCCTCACCTGGTCAGAGGCTGAGCTATTTACCTGTGAGCTTTTTATCTGGCCTTGTTTGAGCCAAAATACTAAGAGAAGATGGATGTCTTTGCTAAGGAACAGTGTGACAGCATTCAGCTGGAAGTCTGGAGATGGCTCAGAGCTGTGAGTGAAGGTAGAGCAGATCCTGCAGTAAGGAGCGATATGGGATGCAGTGTATTTTCTACATTCTTGAATAATTTTACTTAAAAGTTTCTGAATTCACAAATGAAGCACAGGCAAAGCATCATAGACTGAGATCTGTAGGCTAAGTTTATATTTGTATATGTATAGAAACATTAATTTTGCTCCATTTTAAATATTAAAATTTCATGATGTTTCATTAGATAAGACATATTTACATTACTTTCTGATATTACTATAATTTCTTGTTTGATAGTGTAAGTGATAAAATCCATATTGTCTTGTTCTAGGTTGAAATCTGAGAGCACATTTGATGTTATTACATAGAGTACCTTAATTACTTTTATGCTGTCTAGTTCAGCCAGAATTAATTTTATTTAAAGGGCATTGTTTACCAATATCTGAACTCTTTTTCTGAAATGCATAATATAATTATTATTTGAACAAGACAAGAATACTCACCTTTTTGCAGACAAAGTCACCAGGCAAATACACAATGGATTTCAACCTTAGCAGCATGTCATATATCATCTGGGTATCACAGCCCTGTTAGAATAGTTAGAGTTGATTGCTCTGTTAATCCAGTTACAAAGGTGGCTCTTAGTTCTTACATGGGTCTCAAGCCCCAACAACACAGGAATGACCAAGGGATTCACAAGTGGAATGCAAACTCAAAGCATCATAAAGATCAGCTATTGGAGCTGAGAAAAGACAAGAGAGTTGTTATTTCAAATACATATAAAGTTTTCTAAGGGTGGAACATCATTTCATTTTTTACAAAGTGATCTTCTGTACATCCAAATTTGATGTGGAAGCTCAGCTAGTGTTATGTTCAGAACTTAATTGGTCTGTTATGGGAATTTTATGGATTTCTTTTTTTTTTTTTTTAACTGATTCAGGGGAAAAAACAATATTTTGTCAAATGTTGGTATTAATCTGTGAATTCCATGGAAGTGTGGAAAAACCAAACAGCCATTGAATGTTTATACAGATATATCATGTGATTTCTTGATAATATCCTAGCAAGCAAATTTGCTGTATGGCAAGACTACTTCTAAAAATTCAGGGTCTCCTTATTTTTGTCTCAGAAATCAAACTCTAAGTACACATTTAAATTGTATTTATGGAAAAGTACCATGATAAATAAAGAGAAAGCTCCATTGCACAAAAACTTATTAAAACGCAGCATTCACTACATGAAAGTTACATTGCCAGAACACATAGCATGGGAAGTCTCTCAGGCAGATCTGGGTGGCATACAGGAAGGTGAACTATGCTAACAATGAGATTATTCTGACTCTTGAGATTAGTTATATTCTGAGCTCACAGTCTGAACATACCATGAGCTTTAGTATGTTACTGTGTCTTAGTCTCATTTGCTTTTTTTAGAAATCAGTTTCTTGACACAAAAAACATTCAAATACAGGCATTTGGCTTTGTTCTGATATGTATCCAGCTACTGAGGCATTTCTTAGAAATTGCCTTGCATATTAACAAATATGTTCTTAAGTGTTGTAAGATGCACAAAACAGGGTTTCTGTCTTAGGAGTACCACACATTTCTGCATTCTCTTGTAAAACTACTTGCTTTGAATAAGTCCACTTTATTGACAATGGCAAAGTTCACATCAATTGCGATGGCTAATTGCATTTTGGTTGGCATCTGCTCCAGTAATTCTGATTCATCTGAAAAAAAAAAAAAAAGGAGGAACATCCATGAAAATGAACATTGTACAGAAAAGTAACTTAATGAAGCTATTTATGAGTTCAAGCGAGGAAGCTGCTAATAGGCTTTTACTAAGACTTTTAATGTATCTTGTCTAAAATTATTACCAGAACATTATATAAATGAATTGAATTTGTGAATCAGTAAGTGTCATATTGCTCTGTAGTTTCTTTCTTTTCCAAAGTAGGTTGAGCAGCCTCCTCTCACTTCCCATATGCAATTCAGAAAACGGGAAATGTGAATTTTACCCTCTATCTGTATCTGTACAGCCAGTCTCACTTGGACATGCTTAGTAACTAGAATTGGAAATCCTTACCTAGCATTCCCTGAGAGTCCCATGTGTATTCATACCATGTTCGAACACGATTTTGGACCAATTTTGGAATAGTGTAAGTGTTCATATAGGAGACCGTGTTGTCCACACAGGAACGAAAGTAGTTCTGTCCTGCTGTTGCTGCTCCAATTACATCTCTCATCTGCAAACATCAATTCTTATTACTATACATTTCAGCAAAAATAGTCTTGATTTTAATATCTTGCCAACAACATATCAAAATAATAAAACACTTTTTTGCAAAATCATTGAATAATTATACATTCAGCTGCATATTTTGAATAGGCTCTTCATCTGCTCTTTCAGAAGCATTACAGATTTAATCTGATTGTATTGGAAAGTATATAATTACAGTTTTAGAGGAATCATTTCTGGAGTTTAGCTTTATTCTTCTGTCTCATATTTCTAGACATGGATGAAAATTACAGATAATGCTTTTCTTAAAAATCCATAATAAAGATACTCTGCATTTGGCATGCAATGCAAGTCAAAAGTGAAGCAAACTGGGCTGAGTTTCTCTAATAACATTATCTGACACTACTAGAACTATGATCATGCCACTGTTTAAATAATTCAGTTAAGAGATCAGTCCTGAATAGTGTGATCTGAAAGGTAACTTTCAGGTTATTAGTGAAAAAACATCATTTAACATTTCAACACAAATGTAATCCAGTTTTTAGAAAGTGGATGAGTTAGTGTTCATAGATATTCCTTCTTCAAAGGCATAAGTATTCAGATATGTATTTAGTGGAATGGCTTTATTTGGCAGCTGCCAAGGATGAATGATAAGGATTCAGGTGTGGGCTGAATTTTGCTCTTTATTACAGGCACACAATTGATTGCAATGGTAATAACAATTTTTAGGCAAGTGTGCTAAACCAGGAAAAACTCATTAATTGCAAAAGCTCTTTGTAAACAGGAACTATAACAAACAAACTGCAGTGAAGTAATTTGTGTGTTAAGGTTTAAAGTTTGAGTCTGAAAATGACTACACTGGTTACAAAAACTAGTCTTCAGAATCTTCCGGGGAATGAGGCTTTCACTGACAATTACAACAATTTAGATAAAAATTATAAATATGGAAATTGAAGTTTAATTCTGTATACTTGAATTCCATAGTTTTCCAGAAGAAATATTTTATATGAGTGCTTTGTTTAATTTTTGACAATTCTTGTTTGTGGATGAATTTTAAATCCTATAGGCAAGAGTCTCTTTTGTGACAGTTTTCTCTACTTGCACCACTAAGGAGCAAGACACATGTAATTTTTAGCTGTTTGACCTTTTGAAGTGCTGTATTAAAAATAAAAATTAAATTTCCATTTTAATTTTTTTTAAAAAATAATTCTTTTAATAGCAGACGTACAAATCAAAAAGTCTGGAATGATTTCTACAGAAACTGATAAGACACAGTCTCTCATAGGAACCGCAGCATTTGTTTTTCTGTAGGCAAGGTATTTTAAAAACTGGGGATCTAAAGCATGAAATATTTGGAAATATAACAGATATGCTATGCCATGAGCTTCTTTTTCCCTCCTGCCAAATGAGAACAAAGAAAAATAGGAACCAGTTAATTTTCAGATTAATAAATATGTTTTACTTTGTGGAAGTGATCAGGATTCTAGTTCAACAAAAATCATGGGATTTCCATTAACAGTATTCTATTGGTAGTGGTTCTGAGCATGACTGTTAATGTGAAGAAACTGTCTCCTTGTCTGTGAGTAAGGAAAAAAAAGGAATTCTAAATAGTTTCAAGAATCATCTGTGTCCTGCAGAATCTTGGCTTTAAATCAGCTTGTTTGCAAAAGAGCTGCAAAATTGAGAACTGATTAAACACATCTATTTATCAGAAGAATAAGTAGGAATGACAGTAGAATAGAGGATGGAAGCTAAACTTTTTCCCAGAGCTAAACTTCATTAAACTGAATATTTTATCTCTACATTGCAGTAATTTGAATGTAACTTCTTACTGATTTTTTTATGTACCTGACCAATTAAGCTGGAGAAGACAAAGACACCCATAAAATAATTCAGCAGTTGAAAAACTATTTCAAACAGCGTTTGTGGTTCTGCAAGGCCACCGATGGTGATTAAACTACGAACCGCCCAGTAGTAACACCTCAGATACCTGTGGATACAAACAGCACCTTTGTTAGAGACTGTAGGTACTTATGTGGTTGAAGTTAAACATACACCTACCTGAGCTGGGCCTTTCAGTGATGCTTTTAATTCCAAAAGACTTTCAGCATTTTATAAAGGGTTATGAACTTGTAAATTCTATTGTTGCATAAATCAGGTTAAGCTGAATGTTCAGTAAAATATGAATGTATGGGAAATGCAGCACTTACTGTTCTCTAGTAACTCTATGTAGTGTTACAGAAGACTTGCATAAAAAGTTGCCAAGATGGACATTACAGTGTTGGGAGGCTAGCAGTGAAGTTGTAATGATGTTAAAAGCAGTGTAAAAGTGCTAGAGACTTCCCAGAACCTGAGACATCTGAAGGTCTCTTTCCTGGCTTTCGCTTGATGACACCAGTGCAAGGAGTTATGGAGGGAAAATGACAAATGCAGTGTTGTTCTTCTTGTGTCCATTCCTACCCCTTTAACCATGCTGAGTTTCCTCCCACTCTACCTCTGAGCAACCTTCATAGGCTCTGCCTCCTGGGTTATGTCAAACAGAAGTCATGTGTTTCCACAAGCTGTGTGTTTATCCAGCTTCTCCAAACCACTTATTCAGCACTGAAAGGTTGACTCCTGTACTAACATCTCCTAGGTGCTGGTCTTCACTACTCCTTCTGTCACCTTAACAAACAAGTTCTTGCCTTCTTCACTACTTTTGCTCCTGCCTGGTGAGACCTGTTCATTACTGGCTACAAAACCACTTTAATCAGAATTTATCAGAATTCACTTGATCTAGAAAACAAATAAATACAGCAGTGAACAGTGGCCAGTCACTAAGACTCTGCTTCAATGTATGGCTTATATTGACTCCTTCATGGTATGCATCCACTGTCTGTCAGTTTTCCTATCTGAAGTATGAGCTCTGTAGACAAAGTTTTTTGTTCTGTGGGTACAGCCCTCTTTGTACAGTCTTATGCACTACAGAGCCTGTTGCATTCAAGTTGTGTATTTCTATTAGTACGATAATACAAATTTGTGAAAGCAGCAAAGGACCTGGACAGAATGTTTTGAAAAAAGTGCCTTGGCATGTCTAAAATTTTGGTTTACATTTCATTCTAGAATATGGCACAAGTAATGCAACATTCCCTATACTGTGCTGTGGGGAATTACTAGTTCAAATCATTGTTATGAGCATGCTGTCATTTTCTTCATTTCTGAGCAAACAAGTATTTGGTTTAGGTATATTTTTAAAAGCCTCCTATTAGTTAGAATTTGACTTCCTAAGTTTCTATACAATCAGACTTCAACTTTGCTGATGATTAGGAGTGAAAGTTCATTTTTATTAATTGTACAGTGAGATTGTCTATTTTTTCAGCCATGATTATTGCTTCTGAAGCAATGATAATTCTATTTGTTGAATTTTATTGAGTTTGAAATACTAACTAAAAACCAAAACAAACAAAAAAATGCAAACACTAAACCAGAGAAGAAATACTTTTGGAAATATTTTCCTTGAAATAGAAAGTCTTGTCATGCCTACCCTGAATCTGAGGCCACCTGATCTGCTTGCAGATCTCAGGTGTACATCTTATTTAATTGTCTCCACTTTTAAACTCCTCTCTTATTAAGATATGAACTCCATTCCTATTAATAATTGGTTCATATAGCTATAGGGTTGGTTTTGTGCAAATATGAGAAAATAAACTGAGAACCAATTCCAATGATTTTTTTTATTTAAATCTCTTAACATTATTTCCAAGCTTTTCACCTAAAATTTGCGTTACCAAGCAATTGATTTTTGCTTTTCTTTGCTAAGGACCTTTTTTCTTGGTTGCAGATTAAGGAAATGCAGTAGCAATGACAATTTTTACCATGATTTTCTCATTTTAGATTTTAACAACCAGAACTGGCTACTTTCATTCAGAGTCATTAAGTAGAAAAAAATTATTGCATATTTGACATCATATGATTTTTCTATGATGGGATGTAAAATGAACTGCTGGTTTACACCACTATAATATTTTCACCCGGGTTAAAAAAAAAAATCAAATATGAGTGTTTCCAGCAAAGTATTCATAAGTGGCAGCTTTCTCCTAGAGTTCAGTAGTATAAACAAATAGTAAGAAAAAGCCTCAGATCTCTCTTGGAGAAATGACAGATTTAAGCATAAAATGAGGCCTCTAGCTTGGCTGAGAGTAATTATCATATAAAGCATATTAATATTATATTTGTTCACCATAACTGAGAATGCTGTATTGCTTGAAACATGTATAATTTAGTAATATAAAAGTAAATAAATTAACATTACTTCTGTGCTAGTTACTATAGGAAACAAAACTCATTAACCAACTCCTTCACCCACAACGGCTTGCTAATTCCACCATGATAGACAATATAATCTTCATTCTGGGAATGTCTACAAAGAATGAATGCAGCTCCTCAGAGGAATTTAGGGGACATTTTTCTCTGCAGTTTTGTATACCCAAAATGTGAGATATCTTTTGGATATCTGCCTACCCCTTTCTGAAGATGTTGCTAATGCACTATATTCTATAATTTTACTTCAAAAGAAACTTTCTACTGGCAAAGTCGCATGATATTCACTATCTCTTGGGCACAGGTTTTCTTCATTTATGCATTTCTGGTTTTATTTTAATCTGAAATGAAAGTTACACAATTGAAATACAGAACAGCTTTTTTTCTTCCCTAAGAAAGGGAGAAATGAGATTGTAAACTTTGTTTAAGGAAGGCCAGAAAAAACAGACTCCTATTTCAACAGTATTAGCAGCTCTGCTTCCTACTAGCTTGTGTCTGGAAATCATCACTGTTCACCATACAGCTTACTAGCCTGCTATAAAATTACTGTGGAAGCAAACAACAGAGACAAGAAAGGGATTTTTCCCTCTGCTCACCACAGAGAGTATGTTTATCCTTCAGGCAATGAAACTACTAGGTTTTTTCCTAAAATAATTCCAAGGTATGAAAACATTCAGAAATACTGCAAAAAAGACACCTTATGATATTATGCCAATAGAAATATCTTTTTTCATAAAAGTCCATTTTAGAATACACTAAACTTCTGTGGTTTTGGTTAATGCAGGTAAATCAAGTCTTTGTGCATGTGGCTATCAGATTTTAAGGTGGTATTCACATACTCATTTCAGCCCAGGGAGGCATTGTATCAGGGCTATCATGTTTGACTCCTCTCAGATTACAACCAGAATGGGTTTAAGCAGAGTAAAGAACTGGCCTTTGCAAACTGCTGATGCAATGATCTCCTTTGGTACCTCTTTAGAGTGATATGTTCATCAGGTGGCTGTGGGTATGATGTCAGACAGAATGGAGTAAACTACAAAACTTTTACTTAAAAGTATGGCTGCAGGTAGCAGGTCTCAAAGCATTAGGTCTGACCTGTGAGTTGGGCTGTGTGTTCACAGCTTCTCTGGAGGTATAACTGCCTTTGTATAGTAAGTGCTGTGATTGTGACATATCAGCCTATTGCAAGAACAATGCACAGCTGATACCCACAGACACATTTTAAGATTTGCCAGTCTTACTGCACATTAGGTGATGCATACCAAAGAAGTGGAGCTTTTCTAGACACATACAGTGACTGTTTTCTGGGACTTACAGATATCCACTAAGGCTGTGCCCAGAGCAGGAGGAGAGTAAGCTACAGAGAAACATAACTGGGTTGCAAATAGGTATCTTAAATATGTGAATTTTGCAGACTGCTTGTGGATGACTTGCAAACAGCAGAAGTATACCATGAGCAAAGTGGAATGATTTGTTTTGCATAAATTTACTGCTGACCTGGAGGGTTTGCATGAGAACTTCAGCTCTGTACTTTTAGCTCCTCCATGGAGAGTGATGAAAGAGAGAAATTGTTCCCTGGGACAATTCAGAACAATGACATTACATTCCTGCCCTGAATCCTTTTCTAAAGGATTTCTCCATTTTCCTCAGGAATTAAGGAGATTGATTTCTACTTAGGTACATAAATTAGATTGTAAATGAACGCATATAGTTTTCAATATCCTGTTGCCATGCTTACATAGGCTGTACGCTATGGTGTTGCATTGGTGATGATGCACTTCGGCATTAGGAGAGACTGAGCTCTGTCTGCCTAATTATACAAAGACCATGAGTGCACTTTTAATGCTGGAAACATCTTGTGCACTTAATTTGAGTGTGTAGCAGGGAAGTAAAGACTGCCTTTTCCACCTCAGGTCAAAGGCTTTGACTGAAGGCTGCCCTGCAAAAAAAGCTCAAATGTTCTTGGATTGACACTAACACTTCAGAGTCTGGACAAGATCTGGAAAAGAATAGAGATACAGAGATTTGCAAAAGAGCTACTTTGATAATTTTTGTTGTGGCTTGAGTGTCGTGTACAGTTATAGATTTAATTTATCAGTTAGTATGTCTACTCATATATGAAATCAAATAGATAATGGAAACTGTTGTAAGTTTATTATTTTTAGCCCAAAAAAGAAAACCAAAAAAGGTATCCTAGAAGTGTTGACACTTTTAAGAACTGGTTCTGGCCACAACTAGCAATATTTTATGAATACAGAAGGGATTTATGCAGCTAAATCAATGCCAGATCATTTGCTTTGGGTCAGTATAATCTGAGACTACTAGAATTTTGGTTTATTTGTCAAACTGCTTAGCATCATTTTTTTAAAATTATCAAATTATCTCTTTGCCTAATCTTCTTTAAGAACATGTTCTCATTCTTTGTGAGAATAATGACATATTTCGCATCAAATATTGTCAACCCTGAATGTTATGTGAAAGGAAATTATGCTATGCCATAATATATGCTGCAATAGTGGTCACTTTTCCTGACAGATTTTTCCCAAAGTGTTCTTAAATCCTGCTTTCCAAATAAATGAATACCTAGATACCTAGAAGCATCTTATTGACAGGTTTAAATTCAGATTGCATCTCCAATTGTAACTAATGTTCACATAATGCCTCTTTGTCAAAAATCGCCAAATATTTGACAATTAGAGGATATATCATGCCTGATTCTCTAAGGCAATGACAATCCCATACAGAAGGCATTTATTGATAGTGGGATACCTTATGAAATGCATCTCAGTGTGGGATACTCTTTGGGGTTCCATGTACATAGCAACATATAATCCAGTATGAGTTAGATACAGGCAAAAGAATAAAGTCGTACATTCACCAAACAATGTCAAGATGAGGCAAATTAATGGCTTAATGAGATTTACATAGATGCATCATAGAGTCATAGAATCATTGAATGGTTTGGATTGGAAAGAACCTTAAAAGTTATGTAGTTGCATCCCCCCTGCAATGGGCAAGGACACCATCCACTAGGCCAGATTTTACCCAGAGCACCATCCAACCTGACCTTGAACACCTCCAGGTTTGAGGAGTATACAGCCTTTCTGGGCAACTTGTTGCAGTGCTTCACCACCTTATAATAAGGAATTTCTTCCCAATATCTAATCTAAACTTTCCCTCTTTCTTGAAGACTAAGTAAACTCTCTACTTTCAGAGTTTTCAGGTATTTTAGTCTTACTTTTCTGATTTTTTATTTATGAGGCAAGTATTTCCAAGAATGACATTAACAAAAAGGTGGAAATTAGTTTTGGGTTTGTCTTTTCAGATTTCTGGAAGCCTTGATCCTACAAATAAATACCTCTCTATAACTTCACTTACATAAGTGGTCTCACTAAGCTCTATGACTCTGCTTGCACATGCCTGACTGCCATACACAAGCTGTGTGTTTTAGTGGTCTGTGGAAACTTCAGACATGTAATTTTTTTCTGAGAGGTAACCCTAATTATAAAAGGTCAATGCTGCTTTATACAAAAAGTGTTTTGCTTTCAAAAGCTATTTTTCTATCCTTCAAAATAGTGATTTCATACCAAACTCATGAAGTCTGACAAAACTGCAAACAAGAAGAGCACATCTCCAAGAGAAAGGTGAAAAGTTGTTTAAAAGGTGTTGTATTATGGCAGTAAGATATATGTGGATATTCAAAGAATGTAATGAATGAACAAAATGAGCTTCTGCGGCTTTAACAAAATTTTGGCCTTTGAAAGAAATGAATGTTCATAGAACTGAACCAACCAGATATGTTTTTATAAAACTACATAAAAATTATATTATGACTCTGCTGTTTTCTCATACTTCCTCTCCATCATCTTAATAAATGTTCCTTACTCAGCACCCAACCTAGTGCTGTCATAAGGAGATTGTGGAAAAGTGTGCCAATATACAGTCCTTCCCACCAGTGACACTCTGCTTTGGGAAGCACGATCTTCCCAAAAGATCAGAGAAAGTTGATGGAATTTCTTCAGACCAATCACCATGGTGTAGAGGGACTAAAATGTACTTTAATGACACAGTGCTGTGTGGTAGAAAAAACCCAAACCACTGCAAGCTATTCCTCTGCTTCCTTTGAGGGATTGCTATACAAGTCTTCTAAGAGTTCCCATGTGCATATGCAACCAGTAAGTTTAATTTATGACCCTTGTTGCTTTCTAAATGTTTAATTAAGTTGGTGCTTAGCACTGAGTCATAAACCTGTAAAAGCTGAAAGTGGTAAACTGATTATTCACTGCACCTGCCCTTCCAATATGTTAGTAATGAAAGCTGCTAATCAGCAGTAATGGTGCTAAAAGTTTGCTAGCCAAGCACTTGTAAAGTAAAGGCATAACCTACAAGCAAAGGCAAGGGAAGAGGAGGGGGGGAGCAGCAAAATCAACAAAAATCTCTTGCAAGAATAAAGGACTTACATGTTTCCTTCGCCATCATACACCCATCTTGTGCTGCCAAGTCCTTCATAGTCTGAAGCCCAATAATACAGGCATGCATTAATGTGCAAGATAAACAGCAAGTATCCAGTTGTTCGAATGACCCTATAAAAATCAACAGATTCCTGTAAAGCAGCTTACATTTTTCCTCCTTTTTAATATAGAATGAATTCCTTTTTTGGATCCACAATGTTTATATTAAGCACCTACTAGGTAGTTCCCCACCTGTATTGATTCTGTAAAAAAATATAGCTGGCAGGTTCCCATCTCTCACATTTGTCCAAGGTCATATAAATATTTTTTCTAGAATGTTTGGCATGGAGTAGTTTCTAAATTATGGTTCCCCAAGGAGTTTATAATACACTTCTTTAAATGGCTATGAATATTCACAGAAATGTGAAGCTATATTAATGAGGGTAGAGGGTACAAACTAATGCATTTGACAAACTTTCTTCAAGGTAGGGTCCAAAAGTGAGAACCAAAGCCAAGAAATGTCTGAGGTCAGAAATTAACTGCTTCACAAGGAAGACTGCAGTAGATCCTTCCAATAGCATGATTTAGCATCTACAGCAGGAGTTATATCATTCCTAAACCCAGTTCTTATGTTTATGGCCAGTTCTTTGAAGAATACCAATGATGAACTACTTAAGCACAAGCAGCTTTCTTTCTAATACAATAATGATCTCATTGTATATCCTGTGTTCAGTGTATGTGGATCAAAAGACAGATCTCCTGGATTTAGGTCTCCATTCAACTATTTATACAAGCAGGGGATAAATAAGCAGGAAAAGTACAGGGCTTGCCTAAACACAGAGAGATTGGTACGTAATGAGTTTGTCTGCTACAGTTAGAATTGAATGCAGTGTGGAGTGCAGAATAACCGAGTATGTGGTTTCATGAAAATTTAATAAGATCTAAATAAGTTGGTTCTATAAACCAAGTTAATGAGAGGTAGTATCAACCATTAATGTGGTTGCTTCTGTGTTACGCACTCCTTTGCTTGTTCTTCAAGTGCCATTACATGCCATTCTTGGCCTCACCATGTCATTAAGCAATTTACTTAAGAGTACTCTTCTTCTTTATGATGCTGACAAATGAATGCCATTTCTCTGTTTAAAAGTTGATGTGCTTCCAGGACAGCTCTGTTTGGGATTGCAAGCTATTGAGAGCAGCAGACAGCTGTTGTGATCTAGTGATATTGTAATACCGACCATGCAAGGTCTTGTGTACAAGTCTGAATCCATTCCAGTGGACTCTTGAGGTCTGAGTGAAGATTCTGGAAGCCTTTGCTACAATATATTTTATATTTCTCTAGACAAGTATTGAATCTATCACAATGCGTAGATACGATGTAAGTAACCTTTGCCAGCACTATTCCAACAACTCAAACTAATTAGTTTGAGAAGCGAATCCACCTGGGCACATACTCTTGCTGTGTAGAAGTTTAGTTTGATGTTATTTAGTTAATTGGTGCCTCAAATTATGACTATACCAGCATGTCAACATTAGATCCTGAAATTTACATTCTGCAAGTGATTTAATACTGGAAAATCTAAATGGGCCTGTGACCAGGAAGCAAAGACACAAGAAGCAACACACAGTTTTGGTACTGAGCAATATCATGCTAAAAAAGGTCTAACAAGACAAAGTGCTTTGCAGAGTAGCTGGCTCTGTCTTTCCAGCAACTGCATACATGTTACAGAGATCTTGCTCTGTGTGTCTTAGCCTTTCTAAATGAGCACCTTGTTTTTTGGCATGCAAATAAACATCACATCCTTCAAAGTTAGGCTAGCTTGAAGGCATACACATCCCTTTCTCAGCTTGTCCTTTGAACAGTCATTTCCCATTCCATACTTTTATATAGTGTGAAACTCTATCCCTTGCAAAGCTGTTTATTTGAGTGAAAATAAGTTTGTAAATTTCCTCCCATTTCTTTGAAATCCATGTACACACAACATTATTGTTACATACAAACTAGTTACTTGATTCAGAATTATCTGTGTTAAAAAACTGAATCTCCCAGTACTCACTACAAACATTATAGGAGATACAGAAAAGTCAATGAATTATTACTCCAAAAATCAAAGGGCATAATATGAAAAATGATTAGTTTTAAAACAATTACATTGAAAACTTATCAACATTAGAAAAAGTTAATAGCCATAAGAAGAAGAAAGCCCATTCTTTTTGATGAAATGAGAAAATGGAGAAGATAGGGAGGCAGTGATTCAGAAACTGACAAGAAATGTTTTCATCTTGTGGAAATTCAGAGAAGTCCTCTCTTGAGCTGACAAGAATTAAAAAAAAAAAAATAATAAGAAGAAAGCCCGCCAAACCACAAGAAAGTCTTCAATAACTGAAAAGAGAGTGCAATAATAAGAATAAGCTTTGTGAAGGCCAACATCTCAATATTTCTTTCATGGCACTTTCAAAATTCTAAGATTCATCTTATTTCATAAGTACTTGCAAATGTGAAAAAAATGATATTTCAACCTCCTTTTCAAATTTTACTAGTTTTAAAATTTTATAAAATATCTCATTTAAATGTATAAATATCAAGTACAATAATCTCTGAAACAGAGTAAGATGGTAAGCAATATATTCTTGTTTCCACAGCAGCAACACACAGGAACAATACATGCCCCAAAACTGGGACAGGGAAAAGAATGTTGGTGTAGGAATTGAACAAGATAAACTAGGGCTGATGACCCTGACAGTAGATGTCAATAATGGTGACAGAGTAGATGGGTCCATTGGGTCTTAGCAGCAACAGTGACAGCTGAGGGGCCTATGAAACTTGCCAGTACTATGTCCATGGACTGCTTGAGTTGGATCCAAATTCTTCCTGTCAATGCAGAAGGTGAGAACACAGTTCAGCAGACAACAGTTATGATCACTACTTGAGAACTGTGCTGAATTGATCCTCATTCCAAGTGTAGTCAATGCAGTGAAGGATCAAGTTTCTGTATATGCCAGGTTCATGGGGAGAGCATGCTTAAAGAAAAATGTTGACACAGGCTCAAATAAACAGCTACTGAGGATTTGGAACTGCTACTAGCAACCTAAGTACCTGTTCTTTAGCTCTTTCACTAAGGAAGCTTCTTTCTGATACTTTTGATCAATTAAATTTTGGCAGGAGACTCAGTTTGGTAAACATTTTGCCTCAACCAGGCTAACTGAACTGAGCTAGATTTCATATGTGAGTGAAGCCTTACATATATTATTTTAATGATTAAAATAAAGACAGATTTTTTAAAAAAATGAAATTGAACAGTTAAAGACATATCATATTCCATCCAGTGCTTAACTGACAACTCATAAAATCATATAAATTGCATTCTGTGCCAAACTTTACATGCTACTCAAGTTTTATCAGCACATACCTGTAGATGTATGCTTTTTCCATAATAGCTTCCAAACGATCATTAAACTCAAAGAATGTGTTATGCTGAATAGGAAAAAAATTGAAAGTAATCCAATCACTATTCTGTAGTACACATCTTTTTATAATAACACTGACATTAATTCACATACACATTTTGAAAATGGATTTTTCAATAATCAAACTTCCTTTACACATTGTCCTGGTTCCAGCCAGGACAAATATTTTCAGTAGCCAAAAGACTGGCATGGCTAGGAGCCAGAGGTTATTCTATACCATGTTATGTTGCTGCCAGGGGTGAGGGAAAAGGGGTCTCTTCTGGGGAGGAGTGGTTCCTCTTCTTGAGTAAAGGTGGAAGTGGTCCGGTATTGTCTGTTACTGTGGACTTTTTTCATGTGAATAATTTCTTTCTTATGTCTTTTGTTATTAATATTGTTACTGTTATTGTTAGTTTTCTTATTTCATTGCTCTTTCCAGCAAATTTTTCTTATCTCAACCTGTGATCTTTGCCTTTTGTCCCTCCAATCGAAGCGGGGAAGGGGCATGGCCCATGGTTTCAGTGGCAGTGCCAAACTGGAGAATACCATTTGTAAACCATGACAAACATTTAACTAAACTTTGAACTCAAAAGCAAAGATAAAAATTAAGTTAAATATTTTTTTAGGGTGTTAAGTGTCCCATTAATCTGATTACAGAAAAAACCTTGCTGTTTTGGTCAGACTGCTGCAGATAAAATGACTTCTACTTCCTCAGGCATATATAATTTCTTGGACAGCTTGATCACAGAGAATTCCATGCATAAACCCTCCTTTTTGTCTCTTTCTAAAATTCCAGTAGTTCTCCAGTAAATGACCATATGTATCAACAGCCACATACTAGGATGATTCTACGTGTTATCAGCTGCAGCTGTATCAAATTCTTCCTGTTAAGTATTTATAGTTGACCTTTAGTGATAGCTTCTAATACTTGCATATAGCTTTTTTCTTTGTTTGTGTTCAATATACATCTATTTGCCTAATAGGAGTTCCTGTTTAAATTTTCATTCTTTCATATTATTTCAGTTCTGATTTATGGAATTTTCTAGTTTCTTTGAATATTGAAGTGAAGAGTACTCTTATTTTATTCTCAGAGTTCTTGCGTCTCCCTCAATGTTAAATGAAAGAGGATTCTTTGTCAACATGTGATTGTATGAAGGAGAATGTATTTATCTGCAGAGTGGCCTGCTAGATACTGTATTCTAATCCCTTTTCAGACCCTTCATTACACAATTCCAGATGTCTTTGGACTCAATAACAGACTTGGGTTTATGCTTGATAAATATTCTGTACAAAGTTTATGTTGTCCTTAAAATTCCTTCCTTTTCTTTTAAACACCTGATTTAAACACAGAAACGGAAAAACATTGGCATTAATTAGTGATATTTTTTTTATAGCTTTTAAAACTAAAGGGGTAATTTGAGATTAATCAAATTTAAATAATGAAAAACCCCAGGTTTAATCACAAAATGCCTTTTGAAAGTAGGAATTAGAGTTGGAGGAAAAATAAGAGAATAAACACTTAATTTGACTAGACTATAACTTGTACTTTTTTGTTGGTTTATCTACTGATGTTGTACGAGGCAGTTAAATGCCACCCTGACACTTGATCCTGTCAGATCTCAGAAGCTCAGCAGGGTCAGCCCCGGTTAGTCCTTGGATGGGAGACCTCCTGGCAATACCGGGGGCTGTAGGTTCTAGTACTGAGGGCTCCACTGTCACTGTCTAAGCTCA
>JAOXXN010000395.1:126492510-126507883 GCA_026770055.1 Myrmophylax atrothorax
AATCAAATACATCTTTGTTTTTACAAATTTCATAAGCATCAAAAATCATAGTTTGAATTTTTGACTGCTTTCATGAGTGATGAGCTGTTCAGTACCACGAGGTACTTCATAAGAGTTAACGGAATAGAGTTGTCATCTAACTTCAAGAATTTTAATCTTGTTAAATGAATCTCTGGCAAACAGTGCTATTGTCTTTAGTGTGTGCTGGGATGACCTCACACAAATTTATCAAAACAGAGAATTTTATTAATTCTATTTTATTAATTTATTAAAATTCCCAAATAATATTTAGAATAGCATTTATAATTATCCTGTTTTACAATTAAACATTTTTTTTGGAGATGGCAGTCTTCAGCTGGTGAGGACTAATATGCCATTGAGTCAATGCTTTCTGGTGATATTCTTAAACCAACAGTGATTTTCAGTGAATGAAAAAAAATCATGTGAAATCCTACAGCCAGAACTTCATATTGATGTCAGTAACACAGGGTCTACTTACCCGAAACTTCACAGAGCTGTGGTAGAATTTCTTTGTTTCCACTTTGTCTGACTATAGCGATAATGAAAGGAGAAAAAGGCAAAGTCAAGAACAGAATGTCAAGAATGAGCCTCTGCTACTCAGCAGTAGTAGTAGTAATAATAATAATAATAACAATCTTGCGATAGTAGGGATCATGACAGTTAAATTAATGATGGTCAAAAACTCTGAATGGAGGGAGAATTAGTCCAGTTTAGAATAGATCAGATTTTACTAGAACTACTTCATAAAATGAGATTTGGGGTTTGTCAGATTTTTTTCAATCTGGATGTTGATCTAGAAAGGTACATTACATTGTTTTCCACAAAACTTCCCTCTCAAGACATCTGTACCATTTAGTGCTTGACCCAAACCCCTTCAGTTTCAGGGTGAAAAATTCCATTTATCTGCAGTTATTCCAAGAAAAATGCAGAGTGTTTCTGAGAGTGTTGTACAAAATTAGCTCTTGGAGAACTGACATTAATGTGCTCGCATTATTAGCATTATAATAATCAGTATTGCATTCATTAGTAATGATTAACTACTTATTTTTAAATTCTTCTTCATGGGAATGGAGGCTAGTACCTTAAAAAGAAAGGGTAAGCATCTAAAGAAATTTATCTACTTTTATACTTTTTGTATGTGTATCAGAGACACTTTAAAAAGAGCTAAAGATCAGCATATTTTCACTATTATCAGTTTAAGCATTAGACTAAATGAAGGAGATCAGGCAGTAGATGATCTCTTTGTGCACTAAAATCTGTGAATTGTACAAACAGCTTCAAGGGAAAGACAAGGTAAGCTTCTCATGTTAGTGTTTTAATTTTGTTCATAAAAACTGAGTTCTGTCAGATTTAGGCAAGATTACCAGTTACTGAATGTCTTGGTGTGGAAAAATACATTACACTGCACTGCATTTATTATCTGGACAAATGATATTTGCACAGCTTTATCTGTAAAAATATCAGTAATATTGTGTATGTACAATGTATAAAAACTTTATGTAAAAGCACTGAACTAAAGCTACCTCAAAATTACATTTGAGGCTATATTATTTTGAATTTTCTGTCTATTGGGCACAGTAATGTCATGCTGAAGTTATCAAATCTAATTTTTTTTCTGAATAATTTTCTTTATATGAAGTTAAAGAATCAAAAGCAGGGAAGATTTTAAAGAAAAGTTAATATTCTAGATGCCCTTTTGGTGTGTTAAGGGCAAGCTTTCACCCTTTCCAGATACTTGTTCAAAAGTTTATTTTGCATTTTTCTATAAAAAGAAAACCCCCAAACAGTAGCAAGAATTAAAATTGAATGTATATAGCTCCGCAAAAGATATTATCTCCAATAAATTATTTTCAAAGTATCCTAAATACTACAGGGATTTGCTCTGATATTAGATAATAATAAAACCACAGTCTCAAAATCTGTTAAAAAACATGCATACCCTGTCCAGCCGTAGCAGAATATGCACTGTCTTCAACTATGATTCTGGTTTTACAAAGCAAATAGAAACGAGAAATTTTCACACAAACATACAAACAGATGTATACATGCATGAGTACATGTCCTATAATCACTGATTCAAGTGAAGCTTCACCAATTTACTCCTATTGAGGGCTATATGCCCATTCCAACTGCTCTCATCTGTTACTTTCAAATCTATTTTTTTTCCTATTTTTACAAATGTAGGCAATGGATATGTTTCCTTCTACATAGGAGAACGGAAGATCAGTAAAGAATGGAAGGTCAGTGAAGAAGAATATATGTATCCTTTGATTAAAAAAAGTTACATAGATTTGACACAGCAAGAAGAAAAAGCATCATACTGCAGGAATTTTTATATTCTACTTTAACACACAACTACTACCCATGGAAATCCCACTTCCAATACTTACTATTATATCTCCTCCTCTTATAAAACGCACTCGGGGCTGGAAAATCAGTAAGTCACAGAGGTAGCAGATATCACAAATGACATCAATGGCAAACCAATATATTGTGTTACTCGGGGTTTGATATGGGAACACATAGCGAAGGGGGATAAACCAACAATTCCAATTATAGGCGATTGTCACAAGCATGAGCCATCCTACGTAACGACGATCTGAAAGAAAAAGCATTGAATTTACAGGCATGAACTTAGAGTCATTCTTTCAGACACATTTATTCTACTATAGTCTCTGGGAATACTTCTGCTCAGAGCAACCCAGCATTCTCCCTTTTTCCATGGGACACACTGCTAAAGTGATATAGATTGGAATTAGGAGTCACTTAGGGAATTTGCAAATGAATAGAGATAGAATTTTATGCATCTGTAAAAGACTTGATACTATAATTTTGCATGCTGCTCATGTGTGTTATAATTGACAAAAGAATTATTTGGCCCTAATGAATGGTACAAATTATAGCTCAAGAAACTTGGGTTCTAATTTTGGCTGTTTTGCATATCATGTTTGTGCATACCATCTTTACAACTGGTGTCACTTTTCATGTCTTTTCCCTCATTGGAAAAATGTTATTTAGGGCAGGACCTCTGCATCCCTCTGAGTTGCAAACTGGAATGTGTATCTTATGGTGGCTCACAGGTGCTATGTAACACCATGGCACTTCAATACAACTTTACCCCATTCTACTGCATAGCTTTTAATTCACCTGTGTACGAGTCTATGGTCTCTGGTAGCTGCAGATGCTTCAGGTATTTTTTCAGTGGAGGTTTTTTGAATTTACAGCACAGCATATCACAGTAATGATCCTCCTCTGGCTTTGCTTCTGCCTCCTCTTTCTTTTCTTCTTTTTTTTCTTCTTTTTTTTCTTCTTTTGGTGGGGGTGGTTTCTTTGGTGCTAGAGAAATAGAATGCCACAAAATGTGGTGTTTTAATAATGGCTCAATAACCACACCCTGTTTTAACATGAACAAGAGCTTCATCATGTTAAAATCTCTTCTAAAAACACTGGACAATTACTAAAATTATAATTTATTATACTAAATGCATTAGAAAAACAATTGGAGAATAAAATCACCACTGGTATAAACGTGTGCATCTGCTATCACAAACAGGACACTTATGTTACAGAGCACAGTATCTGTATTGCAGTATTTCCCCAAACTGTGCCCACAAGTTATGCCTTTCATAAGACCAAGAGGAAAAAAGTTAATTCAAAATTCACTATTCATTAATGCAACTGGGCATTTCTGTTTACATGACTGTTGCAAAGAATGCATGCAGTGAGGATGGAGATAAGAAAAGACACCTATGCCATGGGCTGATCTCTTTGCCCTCCTGAGACCTGATATGCAAAATGCAGCAGGTAAAACTAGTGGGAAGACCATGGTTTTATACATTTCTAGGCCTACAAAAGTTTTGTGGCACTTTTTTGAGGCCAGTTCTTCTATATTTGGGCTGGATATTATCCATGCATGTGTCCTATTAATTCTGGTGGCTTTACCACTGATTAGAATACACAGTCTTAGCAGTAAACTGACAAACTAGATCTCTAATAATTTAGGAAACAAATGGTTATAAGTTCTACAAAGAGAAAAAAATAGGTAAATGATCAATGAAGTTACTACAAAAAAAAGGAATTTGTCAGACAGTATAATTTTTAATTCCTCAGATAACATTTGTACAGCTTTTTAAAAAGCACATAAGCTTTAAAGAGCTTCTTAAAAGTGTCAGAATGTAAAATCACCACACTCAATTCTCTGTGAAAAGGGAAAAAAAAGTCACACTTTCCTCTGAAGAGGAAAAACATTGATTTGTTTTATGTTATATTGTCAAAAATCAGTGATTAATTAACAACAGCTGAACTTGATCTATTGAAAGCATGGACTTAAATTCCTCAGTGTGTCCAGAAGGTTGCTGTCATGGCTAAAACTTTTTTAACTGTATATGAAAAGCAGATCTCATATCAGAGTGACAAATATTATCTCATATTATATGTATGTTTCAGATTCATCCCCATGAAAAAACATATTTGGGACCTATTTTAAAATACAGAAAACTTGACAGGGATGATTCTAGATATTGACTGTATAAGGTTTCCCCCAGATTCTTCAGTGATAGGGTTCAAAGTAAGCTTGTACCTAGGGGCCTGGCTTATTGCAGAGAAATAGGGATACATTGAATTCAGCAGTCACAAACATCCTTTTCAGTAGATAAATACACTACGCTTGCAAAAAAAAAAAAAATCACAGTATTTTCTGTTGCCACAAAATAATTTTCAGCTTTCAACTCAAAAAATGTACAGCTGTTTCTGGAGTCACTTACAGGCTGTAGGACTGCCTTCAGGTGAAGACAGCACTGGGTCTTTCAGCTTTTCCTTATAGACATTTGCCCTTTCCCGCATTTTTTTTAAAATCTCTTGAAGCTGGGCATCAGCATACTCATTTGTTTGGAAACCTGGAGTTGGCTTCTGTGTGCTAATTAAAACAAAAGGGAAAAAAGCTTAATGTACTGGAAATCCAAGGAAGGAAGCAGTGCTAATTCCACTTCAGAGCTGAAGTCAGACATTAAGGTTAGATTTTTATTCAGCACAGTGCTTTTCCACATTACTTAATTCATACTAAGAGGAAAGTTATGTTACCAGATCTTTCTTTCTGCTTATGCCAGCAGCAGTCTATGTGTTATTACAAACAGAGGAGATCAGGGTACCCTGTATTGCCCACTACACTAGTGACTTTCTACTGCTGTTTTTCACTGAGTTCTACTGTGGCTGTGTAAAGCCTAGAGCTAATCTGATGTATTCATTAAGTGACAAGGCATGCTCTTCTCACTTGTGCATAAAAATGTGCTCATTATTATATGGTAATGTCCTAATGAAGACAGGACATAACTGAGCTGAAGACTGAAATACAGGTGGGAAAGTAGAGACTATGCTTACTTGATACTTCCTAATATTGGGAAAATTGATTTCATCTAGGTTTTTTATGGTTTGTTATGCCTAACATGAGGTAAAAAAGTGCATCTGTTTTCATGGAAACAAAAGACTGGTGTTCTTGCTGAGGTTTCTTCTTTTTCCTCTAGTATTTTACTCAGGGTTACAGTAACACTGAGCTGATATTCCAGCACTCACAGCATTTCTTCAAACCTGAGGACCATTTATTTTCAAATACCTGCAAACTCACATTATGCACTGAAACTAGTGCTTTCATTAGGATTTATGCATGCTGGACAGTCAAATATAAAGTGATTGTTGATCAACTCTTTTGAGTTTATTCATATTTGAAATTTCATCTACAATTACTTGCTACTGTCTGATTATGCAGACTGAGGATATTTTGAAGTGCCATGAGGGTTATAGCCGGTAGCTGGGCCACACATTTGGACTTCTTCTATGTGGAGACCAGTATATGGGATTTTTTTCAACACTTCTCAGGTGGTGTGACACACTGATGTCAGAGCTGAATGGAAATGGCTGTGACTGGCAGAGGGCAACTCAAGGCCTCCTCCCACACGGTCACAATTGCTACCCCTGCACCAAAACCCTGAAAGCTACAACCAATACATGGGCTACAGCAGAGAATTTTTCTTTCTTTCTTAACAGTCTTTCAACTTTGTCCAAAATGCCATGGGGATCTGCATGTTACAGCAAGAAAAGCAACAAAACAAAAGTGAAACATGCTTGAAATATGCAGATTCTTGAGAAAATCTTCCCAAAGGTGAGTAGAGGGAAAGTGGTATGACAGCACTTCAGGTAGGGGAAAAATGAAAACCACTGCAAAGTGATCTTTGAGTAAACACCACGTCTCCTCAAGACCTAAACCTACTTTGAAGTTCCTAACAGAAGGAGCTGTAACTAAAAAAGGAGAGCGTCAGAGTGGGAGGTGTATAGTGCTTGTTGAAGCAGAGTTTTCTGGAGACACAACACACATCACGGTGCCCAAGGAAGTATAATTTAAGCATGTGAAAATCCTTCAGCAAAAAGGCATTGGATAAAGTGGAGATATGCTGCTAAAAGCAGCAGGAGAAGCAGAAGTCTGGAATTACATGCTTGTCATTTCTGTAATTTAAGTCTTGTGAAGTGTCTACTTCTTAAAACTCCCCAGATGAGATTAATCAAAGCAATTCTGATAAATTTTGTAATCTCATCACAGTTACTTTTGCATCACATATTCCCATTTCTCAGGCCATCTGCAATGTAATGAAATCCTTTCTTGTTTTGAGCTAAGATGTCACAATTAGTTTTTCGGCTTCTCTGCAAAGAATTTTAAATAATTCTTAGTCTTCGCTGTTGCTGTACTTGCTCAGGGCATTAGCTATCTTAGAGTTAAATACACTTATCACAAGTGTCATGCCAAAGACCCCTTCTGTCTGCTTTCTAGGAATAACCTGTAAATTTCTTCTAATTTGACAGATCTTCCAAAAAATGTTAAAGTCTCCTCTATAAGGAATTTGGTGCTATATCTTTGCAGTGCAGCACAGAGGAGCTATGTTCCTGTTTGGTACTGATTAGAATCTATGTGACTTGGTTTAAAGTTATTTGCCCCACAGTTGATGAGAAATTGATTTTCCTTGCCCTACTTCTCATTTGGCTTTCATTGCCTTCTCCTCTATTATTTTCCAGTAACTAAATGCTTACTTTAAATTTTCACTTGCTAATACAGATGGAAGAGGCTGCGTGTTGAGCACAGCTAATTCGAAGATGTTTATTGTACGTTCACTTTGTGTAGAGGTGCATTTTTAAATTGCCATGGCTAATGAAGCCCATTCAAATGTCACTAAATCACTTTTAACAAACTAGGCTACTTGTCTCACATTAGGTGGTGCTAGGATTAGTCTCCAAGCTGTTATTCTTCAACCAAATTTATCCCTGACCTTTGTGCAATATGTTACAATAAGCCTAGGTCTATGTTACTTACTATACTATGTAGTCCTTTACAAAGTGGAAATATTTATTCCCTGAGAAAGCAATAATTTCATGTGGCCTAGGAAATGAAAGTCAGGATCACAACTCATATACTAAGCACGCGTTCTTCTTATTACCTAAAACACGTTTTGTTTAACAATAACAATATATGTAACACGAGACCTGTAAAAATAATGTAGTTTTCTGATATTTTTCACTTGTAGGTTTTATTCTTTAACTTGTAGGTTTTATTTTTTAACTTGTAGGTTTAAACTTGTTTGTTTAGTCAATAAAATCAGAGTGCCTTAATTCTCACTGTACCATAAGAAAAGATTTAGACACCCATAGCATAGCGAAAGAATATGGCCTTGAAACAGATTATGGAAATACTGTGTTGAGAGTGCTAATGTATGCAACAGCCATTATGTACTGCGACTTGCAAGTTTTCTGTGTTAAGAGTTCAAATAAACAGAGACAAAGAAATGCAATGGTTATTTCAGAATAAATGAGGTTTGCCCTCTTCTAAGTTGCAATCTAGAGTTTAATTACTTCTTGCTTTTTGGCCATGAACGCCAAATAGCTGAGTTTGATTCCATCTTTTGTCTAGTAGGAAACGCCTGAGAAAATGTATTTCATTGTTGTTGCCTGAAAAATTTCCATACCACATTTTTGCTGATTTCAGTTATAACCCTTTTGTTTTCTCAGCACTTAAAAAACTTTCTCCTAACTACAAGGAAACAGAGTTCTTGACCTTGTAGTAGAGCTTTTAATGCTTTTATTGACCCATGACATTGTGATTTATGATTGTATTTATGACCTGTGTCTTGAAAAAAAAATAGTTTTTCTGAATAAATTATTGAGAATCTCTAATTCAATTTTCAGAAGGTGTGACAATGCATAGCTATTTAGAATTTCTTCTGAAAGTGCTGGGATCAGATGCAGGTGACAAAAGGATAAATATCTGAGTGTTTAGTCAACAGCAAGGTGCCTATGAGCACTGTGTAATCTGGCTGTGAAAAATATTGCTGCAAATTTAACTCTAGAAAGCATATGACATGCTGCTAGGGAAGGAAGCATTAACACTGGGATAGAAGTCAATGTGAGAGTTATTATGACCAGCTGTATTCAAAAAGGTGAATTCATGTAGGAAACTATGAAGTCTCTTAGAATGGCCAAGGCTATTGAGAACATGGCTTTAAAAATGACAGCAAAGCAGATTGAGATGCAATAGGATCATTGTCTATAAATTCAAACTTTGGTGGAGAACCATATAGGGAAGGGAAGTGTTTGAGCTGAGGAACAGTAAGAACATTGTAAGAAGAATAAATGTGAATAGAAATACAATGAATTAATGTGAGTTAAAGGTCTGAAGAGAGTTTCTAAGCCCTTAATGACCAAAATTCTAGGCAGTTTTTTAATATGAGTGAGTAGCAGTTGAAACAAGGGTAACAGACTTCAAAAATATATTAGTTAAGATCATGAAAACTGTTGTAGGCTTTGATTCCCAGGAAAGCAAAAGAATCTATGCAGCATAACAGGAGACCCTTTTCAGCAAACCTTATAAGGTTTGGAAAGTGAGAGTAAATGGCTTAACTTGTATACTCACCACAAGGTCCACTGCTACCAAAAATCTTAACAGCTCAAGTACTAAGAAAGTGAGTTTCTAACATAAATATATTATCTTAAAATCTTGGAACAAACTGTTGACTCATTAGATTCCACTGACTTTCAAAAAGCTCTTAATTAAAGTTTAATTTTCATTAACAGTCTTGAAACAAGTATCTTCCTTTGACGCATCACCTCTTCCTTTAATCCCAGAATCATCAATTTTGGAAGACAGCTGCAAGATCACTCACTCCAACAGTCAACCCAGCACTATCATAATCATCCCTAAACCATATTCTCAAGTGCAACATCCAGATGCCTCTTAAACATTTTCAGAGATTGTCACTCCACCACCTCCCTGGACAACTTATTCCAATGCCTAATCACTCTTTCAATGGGATATTATTATTTTTTTTAATATAAAATCTGAACCAATCCTGGCAAATAAAGTATTTTTAGTGATACAAAAGATTATGTCATGTTTCGGAATTACTAGCATTGTATTATTATTTTTTTACAATAAAACTAACAAAATACATTTTAATTTTGATTTTATTTTAAAAATTTAGTTATTCTTCACAATGAAATTTGATTTTAAACTGATGTTACTTTTGTCCTGCTATATATTTTCTTAGATATTTCATTAATGTAAACATAGTGATATCATGCTATTTGAGTTCATTTTGGTTTTACATACATAATAAGAAAGAACAGGTCATAACCATTTACAAGCTTCATGTGGGCAACATGTATATAAAACTGTCCATTGGAATGCATGGCTTTCCCTTAGTTCAGAGTCTTTATAGAGAAATCATGCTTTTTTGGGCCCTAAGTACATGTTCTTGAAATGAAATGCAGAGATAAGTACAGCATAATTTCTAATACTAATTGCTTTAGAACAGAGGTATAATGTTCTAAGGAAGTCATGTCTCATTTATTTCCTTATCTGGTGCTATTGTGTCATTGAGGCTTTCTTATCTGTAAGTGACTAAATCTGTCTGGGACTTCTGCCACTTATCAGGAATTTTTAAAGATATTTCCTACCATATACACATAAAATCTGTTACATTCAAATGCATTTAAATGCAAACTCATAACTTATTTACATAAGCATATAATAATTTATGGCTTCATAAAAAAAAGTCTTGGAGTATGATCCAGTGCTGTACAGAGTTCGTGAGCACAGAACAAATCCTTCTTCCAATTGTCTATTCTTCAGTTTTTATTAATATGCAGGGAAATAAAAACTAAAATTAAAACACCATGAACTTTCCCATAGTGAATTTTTTAAAGCAGTACCAAAAAAAGTCAAAATTTGAAAAACTTAATTTTTAATAGATGCTTTCATTTCTCATCCATTTTCATACAGATCCTAAAATAATCCTACAACCCTGGAACTGCAGGGAAGTTTGAGACATCCTGTAATCCTAGTCCCCACAGCTAAAAGCAGGATGAGGTATACCTGACAGATTCTTGTGTAACCTGTTCTCAAACACATCTAGTTATACCTATTCCATAATCTTCCTGAAGAATTTATTCTAGTGCTTCACTATCTTCATTTTACAATTTTTTTTCTTGACATAAATCTCTTTCAGTACAATTCGTCCTATGCTCTGTGAACATGGGAGAAAAGTATTCTCCCTTCTCTTTTACCTCACTTTGTGACTGTTTGCACATTTTCATTTTCTCACTGGTTTGTTTGTTTGTTTCACTTTTTTGTTTTGCTTTGTTTTATTTTCAAAGGAAAAAGATTTAGGACAAAGGTAATAATTGTATGATGACCGTAATTTTCAGTACACAGAGGTGTGCATACCTAGATAAAAATCTTTTAGCTGATAAACCTTTAGGCAACTATATTTCAACTAGCAAAGTTAAAAATAAAAGAGAAAGAAGTGGTAGTATAGATTCAGCTTGCATGGCAACTAAAGTTTCTTCACTACTGGGAACCCTGGCAGATTCTTACAATATGCTGAACTTCAAGCCATGTAATATTGTTGCCTATGCTGACTATATACAATTACCTCAATCAGACTTTGTTGCAATTCTACCTGCATTAGTGGTAAACTGTTATACAGCAACCTGTGTAGAAACTCACTTCATGTACTTTCCCCAGGATCACAAAGAAATTTGGTGAGAAAAAGAACTCATTCCTCTAAGATGTCTTCAAATTACAGCTATTTGAGACCATCCTTTCCCCTTCTGGTGGCTAAAATATGTTCTTTTCCAAATTCAGCAACAAAGCAGGCATGTTCCTTGCAGACACAGATCATCACACTTCTCCTGAGTGTCATTTATCCAGGGCACTGAATAAGACTGGTCGGCCAGATCTGTTTGACTTCTCATCTGATTCTCATGTCTCCACCTGTCACTGTTTCCTCTGTTCCTCTCTTTGGCTGTACAACCTGGGATGTTTTAATCCTGGATAGCTTAGATTGAAAGTGAGTAAATAAGTGCAGACACAGTGTTTTAACAAAACATGTTGGACAAGCTTAAATATAGACATGAATACTTATGCTTTTCACAAAGTAATAATCAGTTTTCTTTTACTAAATAATAATAAACATGATGTCTTAGGTTTATATGTCTCTTAGATTTATTAAGGAAAACACTGGTATATGTGCAAATGTTTGGCGTAGATGTGATTTAAAAATAAATGCAATTTAAATATAAGTGTTTTATGTTGCACACAGTAGTCTACCTGTCACAATGCTCATTGCTTTGCCTTTTTCCCTAAAAATGACTCAACAGATAATAGCAGAGATTATATTTTTAATAAATTATAATTTCTTCCTTTACAACAACAGATTTCTTGTTACTTTGAAAAAATATTAATTCAATGGAGGATTTACATAAAATACTTTTGATTAATCAATCAGTGTCAAAATATTACAAATTATACCCTCAATTTCTTACATATTATAAAAAAATCTTCCTTTTATACAGCCAGAAATAAGTATATATGATTATTATGATTATATAATTTTAAAATAATGCAAGGAAAGAGTAAAAAGAGCAACATTTCAGTCTGTATAATGATGTATAATGACATTCCTATCCCTCTACTCGCTTCATTTAATCTTCAATGAAGAACTTCTGAATTCACTATCTTTTTAATTTCAGGCTACCTGTCATGCATTAAATAACATGGGTAACTGCATCCTGCAGAAGGGTTAGAATTTAAGGGCTCTAGGAAAATACATCTCAGCAATAATTACAGCAAGTTTAATCCATTTTGGTACAGAGAGCACACCACCTTTCTATTTAATTTGCAGGTTGTCAGTGTAGTCATTGCAGAAATTCAAATCCTCAGCAGAAGGAATATGAGTACTAGGAAAAATATTTTTATTTTGTAACACATTAATGTCATTTCAAGTCAAGCTTACAAAGTGTAGTGGATGCATTCTATCTGTTTACAATTTTAAGTAATGCAGTGATTAGCTGGAAACAACTAAGGAAATGTATTAGCCTCTCTATAAAATGTGCTTATGACTGTAGTGTGGTTTTAACTGGGATTTTTTCAGAAGGCCCAGTATTGGCCTCATTTTACTTCATCTCAGTTTGATTGGGACTTAGTGCCACGAGTATCATCTTCTTGTGTCCCTGGTGTTCCTACAGTAATCAAGTATTTCTGGAGACTCTGCAGAAGGTTGATAGTGGGTCTGTTTCATTGGTGTGTTGAGATTTTGTTCTTGTGATAGAACACAGTTTCTCTGAGATGCATCTACTTGGTGAATTGATGTGTTGTAACCAGTGGATAAGCAAGCACTAATAAACACGGTAATTTTCTTGGTCAAGGTAATTGAAGCAAATGAAGTGCATTACTCACTAAGAACGTGCCACCAGCAGTAGTTCGCTTTATTAGCCTGGTTATGCACCACATAGAAAATTGCCTCTTAATCTTTGTTTTGTTTTCTTTCTTTGCTATTAGCCAAATTAAAGAGGAAAAAAAATCCCTTTATGGGCCTGAGAAGGATTGGTATAGTCTACTAGGTAATAGAATGTGGCTATGAAATAGGCAAACTACAAGCGTAAAATTCAGTCTTCCTGAACCACCCGTGTTTGTATGCAGTTTGCAGCACTGGAGCTCCCTTTCTGCATTTGAAAAAGCAGAATCAGAAGACTACACTTTCTGGGTGGGAATGTTAATTTTTTTTTATAATATTTTATTAAAATTTCTATAGTGCATTTTTATATTAACTTTATTTTTTCATAATAGCTAGGTTCTGAAGGTGGCACAGCAGATATAATATTTCATTTCTCTCTAAACATAACTGAGACTGTGTAAGAACTTGAGGTGAAATCTAGAAGTGCAGGAAGTCTCAGTTACCTACTGTATTTTTTTCTTTATGTGGTATTGGATATTTAGCCTGCAAATATGGATTATTATTTTACAAAGCATTTTGCAGAGTGGAGTTCATGATCTTTAACTGTGGTTTCAGAGTACTGCCTTAGTATAAATAGTACACTAATCTCTTTGGTAATCTGGAAAGATGAAATACTCTTACAAATTTAGCTGGGCTTAAAGGCTTTTAAAAGGCTCAGAGGAGAAAAAAGTCATAGAAGTTCTTTGTGTTCCTCCGTTTTCTCTCATCTATCCTTTCAGATGCTTTGTTTGCCATTCTTCCATACTCTACTTTTTCCACTACTTGCTGTGACTTCTTTGTCTCATTCCCTGATGCCAGGCATCCACTATTTTTTTCCTTAGGCATCTCCCCTCTGCTTTTACATGCCCAAAACACTTTATACAGTCCCCTTCTCCATCAGGTTTATCATGCCCCAGGCTCCGTGTTAGCTCCCAGCCTTCAGTGTGGGGTCATGCAAAGGTCTCACATTTGCCTGTCCTGTGTCACCTTAGTGATCCTGTCAATCATGGCTTTCTGATTATCTTTTTTTGTCAGATTTTGGATTCTAAACAGTATCCTCACGAAGTGTTTTGTCACTTTCTCTTGTGTACAAATGGCTATATTCCTCTGTTTGGAGAGGGCAGGGGCTTGTCCTTATCTGTCACTGGTGATGTGCCAGGTTTGCTTAAGTGGTACTCAGTACCTCACAGGAAATGCTTGCATGGCAGTTCAAAACTGTGAAGGATTGTGTGTGCATGTAAGTGTTTTTATGAACCCTTCACAACAGAAAGCAACCTCCACATGTAAGGGTTGCACTGACAGTTTTTGCTAGTTCCCTGTTAAAAAAGACTCCATTGTCTTCTGTTGGACTGCAAATGAGATCCTGAGTGTTCTTCTGCTCCCTTATTTCATGTTATGAAGAGATAGGATAGTCTTGGTTCACCCTTCCAGAGGTTATTATTGCTCAGCAAATAGCTATTCATGAAAATTACCTATCGTTCCATTACATTATCATTAAAGATGAAGGGGAGAAACAATATATTAGCAGACAGCCAATTTGTGTGCAATCCCTTCCAAGCCATTATGAAACAGACATTAAAAGTTCCAGGCACTGGGTTGTAATTCAGAGCTTGGTACATCGTTCATTGTTTGGTGTCTCCTCTTTCAGACATAATGTTCAGGTGGCTGAGACCACTGCACTACTACCAGTAGAGCTACCAGTCTCTCTACTTTTTAATAATGTCCATCCTCATGTACTGCTGTATTTTTAAAAAAGAGGATATGCTGAGAAGGAAAAACTGTTTTGTTTTTTTTCTTGTGGACAGTTTCTTTTGGAATTTTTAGGAGCAAGTGCAGTATTTGTCAGAATTGTCATTCACTTAGCAAGAGAAAAAATATTTGTCCTTCCAGAGAAAGCTCAAACCCCTATTTTCCTATTGATAGATACTACAGGCTGTGTACCACTCTGAGTAAAAATTTACTCTAATGCAGCTGAACAAAGGGCATCATTTGTGCACAATCTCACAAACTGTTAAACATGTAAGTAGTCTTACTGATTTCAGATAGTTACATTAGTATATTTGTTCATACAGCAATATTACCTAAGAGTTTAAAATTTAAAGTCCTTTTATGAAAACTCATTACTTTCTCCTTAAATTCTGCATGGAGAGACACAGGGCTGATTCAAAAGTAAAATGTGCTGTTCCAAACAGGACAAGTACCTTCTTTCCTCTTCCTTACTCTATGTATTTGAGCCCACAAAGATGCATTTAAAAAATTAAATGGCACAGTAGCAGTAGATAAGGTGAAATCTTTCCTATTAACAAAATTTCCATGAAAGTTGAGGTGCTCTGGATGTATATGTGTTGTCAATAAATATATGTATCGACAAAATTTTATTATGTATATTACTCATGGTCTATGGGCATACTGATGATTTCTTACCATGAAGATCAAGTGCCTTTTGATTAAACTTTGACTCTTGGAAGGCAATTAGTATAAGAAAATAGTCTACATAAGTTAATGTCTCTGAAGATCTTCAATGGGACTTCCACCACACCAAG
>JAOXXN010000395.1:126508638-126524900 GCA_026770055.1 Myrmophylax atrothorax
CAAGGGTCTTTGGTGTCCACTGAAGGTCAGACCTTAGTCACTGCCTGATTGATGCCTATGTGTGTCTAGCTCCAGTTCTGTCTTTGGTGCTGTCTGCTAGAGAGACTTTGGAGCCATTTTGTAGCCTTGTCTTTAGCTCTGTCTCTCTCTGATCAGGAATGGTGTCTGAATAGATTTCCATGACTCTTCAGAAGCAATTAATTAAATACTCTCAAAGGCATATTTTAAAAATGATTCTCCCTCCAGCTCATACAATATATCTGTTTAGTTTAGTTTCATGCCAATGCAATGACACCAGCACCAGGCCTTCCAAACTCTACTGCAGAATTTGGTGGGTAACTGTTTTGACAGTAGAATTTACCAAATATTTACTGTATTTTAAGAAGCTGTTGCTCAGATTAGACTGAATAGATATATCTGAATGCACATATGACACTGAGTCAGAACAGCTCTGAGAAGACAATGTTTATGTTAAACATAAATAATTTTGATTTCCTTTTTACAGACAGATTTTGTTTCTACTAATAAGCCACATACCCCTTTGTTTCATGGGCATAGAGTAATTATGTTAACCATGGTTACAGGATTTACCAGTGGAACTGTAAATCTCAACATATGGTATAATGACAAAAAAAGGAATTCTTTATCTAGGTTTTTGTTTTTCACCTACTAATTCACATTCAAGTGACTAAGTTATTTATAACATTTCCGTTCTTTCTAGTCAGTTATTTTTAATTGCATGTATTATTGTATAAAGGCATGTGCAGTAGCATTTTGCTTTATTCTTTGTCAGTTCTGTACAAACTCTGTCTTGGTAAAGGAGAGGAAATAAGTAATCATCTCTATAAATTACCTCCACGACAGGGAAAGACTTTAGTTTTGTGTCATTAAGATAATGAAAATAATAGGAGACAAAGACAAACAGGAGGGCTTTCTACCCTTTTCTGGCCTGAATGTATCTGTTTTTCTCCATTCAAAGTGATCTCAAAATGCAGGCACTTCATGAAGCATATCAAAGGAGATGCAAGTTTCCATACATGAAATGCAATAACCCGTGTGAGAGTAAAGGCTTGGAGCTGACTGACTAGAAGGTGGCTTTGCATAAAAGGATCTCGGGGTCCTGGTAGACATCAAATTGAATATGAATCAACAGTGTGTTCTTGCCACAATGAAGGCTAACTGCTTGCTACAATTTAGAAAAAGCACTAGAGGTGAACAGCAAAAGGATTGGACGTCAACAGAAGCAAGTTAAAGCAAAGGAAAATTCAATTCTATTTCATTTTCATAATAAGGATGGTCAAACAGTGGACCCAAAAGCCCAGAGAAACAGTGGAAACTCTATTCTTGGAGATACACATTTAAAATTATGCAGAACAAAGTTCTGGGCAACCTGATCTAATCAGGAATTGGGTCTAACCTCTAACTGCTCTTAGCAGGACTTTGGACCTCATTTCTTCTGAAGACCTATAAAGATCTATGATGATCTTTATCTTCACCAATGACACAGACAGTGGCATCAAGTGCAGCCTCAGCAAGTTTGCAGATGATATCAAGCTGAGTGGTGCAGTTAACACACATGAAGGATGGACTGCCATCCAAAGGGACGTGGACAAGCTCAAAAATGTGGGCCCAAGGGAATCTCATGAGGTTCCACAAGGCCAAGTACAAGGTCCTGCACCTGGATCGAGGCAACCTATAGGCTGCAGGATGAAGAGATGGAGACCACCCCTAGGGAGAAGGTCTTGGGGACGCTGACGGATGAAAAGCTGGATATGACTCAGCAATGTACACTTGTGGCCAAGAAAACCAATTGTATCCTGGACTGCATCTATAAAAATGTTGCCAGCAGGTTGTGGGAGCTGATTCTGCCCCTCTGCTCTGCTCTGCCCGGACCACTGTGGTCAGCTCTGGAGTACCCAGTGTAGGAAAGACCTAGACCTGTTATAGCAGGTGCAGAGAAGAGCCACGAACATGATCAGAAGTCTGGGGCATCTCTCCTAAGAGGAACGGATGAGAGATTTGTGTTTCAGTTTGAAGAAGAGACCTTATTGGTGGCCTTTTAATACTTAAAAGGGGCCTATAAGAAAGATGGGGTCAAACATTTTAGCAGGTGTTGTTGTGCTATGATAAGCTGTTTTAAACTTGGAGAGGGCAGATTTAGATTAGATATAAGGAAGAAATTTTTTATGATGAGTGGTGGAACACTGTCACAGGTTACCCAAGAGAGGCGGTGGATTCCCCATTCCTGGAAACATTCAAGATCAGGTGGGATGGGGTTCTGAACAACCTGATCCAGCTGTAGTTGTCCCTGCTCATTGCAGAGGTGTTGGACTAGATGACCTTTAAAGGTGCCTTCCAACCCAAACAATTCTATGATTCTATGAATCTGCGCTTCTGTGATGAATGTAGACTATTCCTAGATTATTGTTTTCTAGATTTCATATTTATTTCTATTTTAACAAAACAGTCACCTCAGCTTTTTCCAGTGGTTGAATGACCCTAGATTTTCCCCTGAAGTAATATTACTGTTTAATTTATTTGTCTCTTCTCAGGAAGAGATAGTACTAATCCTCCAGTTCTGCAGATTAATGCTGATTTAATGGGATAACTCAGAAAAAAAATTGCAGGGTAAAAAAGTTTTAAGTCAGAATGATGTGACAAACATTCCAGCTATTCAGGGCAGCATTCTGGGACTTTCTTCTTTGCTAAGGTAGAGTAATAATAATTGAGCAGCAGCACTGTTAAAATTAGCATATAACTGTAGTTGAGCAAATCCTTTTTCTCACTCCTCCAATTTAGGATGATGTACATAACAAACTATCAAATGCACACACTAAATGAATGCCCACATATATGTTGCCTTAGAATTGAAATAAAGCTTTTCAAGGTCCTAGAGGGGGACTTTTAAAGAATTAATTTATGGCACACAGAAATGTTAAGTAAGGATGTCAGGGGGAAAAAATCTCCAAATCTTTTAATTGAGTTTACTCACTTTACATCTTCTTTCCCATCTTTGAGTTGATGCTCTTCCTGTTCAGTTGTCATAGCTGGTTCAGTTGAGTTTTCAGTTTTTGATGGCTCAGGTGCTTTTGCTGATCCCGTATCTATAAAAAAAAAGTTTTAATTTTTGGATTTTTTTTTTAAGGATTATAATAATACTTTTGAAGGAATCACATTTTGTCTGACATTATTTCTTCAGTGCACAAGCACTACATGACACTTCTTCTAGGACCTGACCTCTGAACAATTTCCTGCATAAATCTATTTCAATGACATCTGTACAGAACATGTTTATGATAAGTACACCTTTTAGTATATGTAATTTACTTTTGGATTTTAAACTAGATGCATCAGTAGCCAGCTTAACAATGGGTAGTAAGGAGCTCTTTTATATTTATGAGGGACAAGAATTCATGCAGTATGATAGAATTTTAATGTGTGCTTATTTTTTTAAAAATGCAGATGACAGATAGATAGATCTGTCCAGAAATACCTTGTGAAATACACGAGGAAAATGAAGAGTAGGATATTTGCTTATACATAGAAATGTTAATGCCATTATTTATACTGCAGTGTTTGAACTGCATGAAAAATGTTGTTGCTTCAGCTGCCATGACAGTCCTGTTTGTTGCTGAGTAAATTATGAACGAAATATGTCATTAAGAATGTCAGTATGTCATACTTTGGCTAGTCTATTTCTTCATTTTTGTTACTAGTAGCTTTTTAAAGGAATCTGAAGTAGGAAGCTTGTAGAGTTTGAAATAAATGGTATAGTCTCTTGCCATTTAAGTGGCCTTCAGTGATGATTTTTTACAACTGATCTTTTATCTTTGTTTTAAATTTTCATGTTGAAAAATAATTTGATAGCTCTCATCAGTCTGACACTTTGCACAAAGGAGAAACAAGTTCAGCCTTCATAAACACTTTAAATACACTATTATAGAAGAAAAAGCTTGGCACCAAAACACCTCAGCAAATACATCGGGAGCCTGTTGTGTATTCTGTATTCAAGTTCAAGACATCTCAAAGAAAATCAAACCTTGGCTATTTGGATAGATAGTGTAAGATTACTTTTCTGATATTTAAGCTCCATATTTAGAGAGCTATTAATTTCAGAGTGGTAAAGGCAATTGCAACACTAAAATGTTAAGATACTCAGCTGGAAGGTGGTTTTTTCAATGCAATTTTGAAATTGCATTGAAGCAAAATTTTGGACTGTGGGTTGGTTTGTTTACAGCATTTGACATACCAAACTATTCTCCTATCACCATTTATTCAGATTTTGGATCATATGCTCTTTTGGGCATCTATTAAGGACAAATACTGTTTCTTGAGTTAGTTTCAGACTTTTACCATTCAGACAATTACAGGATCAATGGGGTATTTCTAATGTTGTTTCTAGTATTTATGTTAAGAAGCAAGAACATTGTGTGAGTCCTGCTACTTTTACAGGAATTAATTTCTTAAGTAGGATCAAGGACAAGGCCTAGACAGATGTGTTTGTGGATGCCAGAAATGCTCAACCCACTGTCTGACAAGGAACTGAAGAGAGAAAAAGAAATCCATGTTCCCCAACATGTTGGGTAACTGAGTCTTGACTTGGCAAGTTAAGGGATTAATTTTCACACAGTCCCTGGAGAAATGTAGCACTACTGAGTACGCAGAGATAGTATGCAGGGTTTGTATCACTTATGTAAACTGTGAAGATTTTTGTGAGGAAATTGATTTAAAACTCTGACCTTCAATTGAATTTTATGGTTTGAATTGAAAACTGTATCTTGCCCACTCAGTGGAAATGCAGATAATTGTTTCCTTTCTGCAGCAGTCAGTATTGCAGTACTGTCTTGAGGAAAGGTCTGCTGAAAATATGTCACTAGAGAATGTTTCATGAATGTTACCTGAAGAATCTGCCAGGGAATTTTCAAATTAGAGAATAGCACACATTCAGGTAAATGAAGACTGCAAAGATGACTATTGCTGTTTCTGTGCCCAGGAAGGTTCAAGAAAATACCAAAGAGTTTCTACAATTTGATTTCAGGGGTTCAAAATGCTTTTCTGGAAGATCCAGCCAAAATCTACATTTTTTTTTTTTTAGAAGGGAGGAATTTTAAAATGGGTTCAGGCTTCTAACACAGTGAATATAATCTCACAGTGAAATAAAATTTATTTCTCCTAAGCATTTCATGGAATTCTCTGTAAGAAAATCAAAAAGGAGCTGCAGTTGCAGAAAATAAAGGGGGATTGATTTGTCGGTCTTGCTATTGAACCCTAAGCTGTTAAATTTCTATTTAACCCTTTCCCCAGGAGTTATCTACAAATTATGCTAGTGACTCTGTCCTCTCCTTGTAGCACAATGCTGCTGAAATTTTGTGGTCACCATGAGACGATGTACGAAAGAAGATTCAAGAGCCAAAAAATTCAGCACTTGCTGCAGTTTCTGCTCCTTTCTGAATTCATGGTTTGCAGTTTCCCAGTTCTTTCCACCTTGACTCCACCAATTAAAAAGCCAGGTACTCAATCAAGAGTAACAGCAAGGCAAATCTCAACATTTCTGTAATCATCTCACTTTGGGAGTCTAGAAGTCTCAAATTGGCTCAAGTGTTATTGTCTACAAAGTAACGTAGAGAACAGGTTCTTTTAAACAGACAAAGATTGACCTTACAGAATGAGAGAACTGGCCTACAAACTCCCTGTGATACTTCTGACATAGTTAATAATTGTCCTTGACTCCCAGAGGTGTTCTTGAGCTATCCATAAATATCTGAAAGATGACGAAAGATGGCTATAGGGTCATGGAGATGTCAAGAAAAAAATAAACACCCAGGAAACCTATGGATGAAGAAGAGAAGAGACTTCAGCTCTGACATTACAAAACACACAGCTTTATGACTTTCCAGAAAAAATTTTTTGAACGAATGCTATGTGCTTGGGAAAAATGTTCAGAAATTAGCAGGGGTGAAGTGAAACAATCAGTAAGTAGGTTCATCTTAACCCTCAACTTCAGTGGCTAACAAAAGTCTTATGTAAGTTTATTTTCTATGTAAAGAAAGAAAGATTGCATGAAGAAACTGAGTTTGTTTTCCTAGCATTTAGATGTGTCACTCATGTGAAAAATGAAGATCTGAGAGGAATTAAAAGACTTCACATCAGTAGGAGTGAAAGCAAGCTGATTAAACATATTCAGGTTCTTGGTACCCTTGAAAAATACATTTTATGGGAATAATAGATGCCTGTTTTCTGAGTGCCAGTGAAGAGTATAAGACAACAAGGAATAACATTATTTCAAAGTTTCTATGGATTAACAGGTTTAGTTCATTGGATGACAGCATATTATATCATATACTTCATTTGTATTTTTTGAAATACAAACTACTTATTTAACCCTGGATTTTGCTGTGCTAGGGGACAGGTTTTGTAAAGCTGCTTAAAGAGCAGTTTAAGTGTCAAATTCATAACAGGCCAAAGGGAGGTTTTAGCTGGAAAATTTCACATCTAACTCAAATCGTCCTTCTCAGAGGCTTATAACTAAGTGGTAGTCCCTGTAGATTTAGCTAGTACCTAATTAGCCAGAATTAGCCAGGGTTTTACAGCAACAGGATTTTGGTACCTTCAATAAATAGGTTTATTTCCATCTACAGTACAAGAGGGTGACCATCTTCTATATAACAGCTAGTGATCAAAACTTTCCTCTGAGAAGAGGAAATCTTGGTTCTGGGCCTTATTTATTTGTGATAGGGTCAAATACCTTCTGGGAGAATTATTTTTTCCTTTTTTAAATGATCCAACAATGTTGTAATACAAAAGTATACTGAAATCAAAGTTCTTCCTTCCTCCTACATGGTTAGAATTTTAATTAACTTCTAGGTTTGTTCTATGCTCCACTTCATATTTTATCTTCTTGCATTTCACAGGGTTTTGCATTATTTTCTGCATGATGGCCCAGAGATTAGGAAGGCCACAGAATGTCCTCCCACTAGGTTTTGCACAGGTGACCAAGGAACTCTTCAGGAATTTGAGAGATATGGGTTTGAACTCTCTCATTATGAAAGAGCCAAGACATAACAACTGGGCTTATATGTGACAGGGGGCAGCTGTCAACAGCTTCTGCTTTTCTTTTTTTATTTTGCCTTGTTTTGCTTGGCTTGCTTGTTCTCTTTTTACTTTTTTAAATTTTTTTGGGCAGCTAAATGTTTAGTGGAAAAGTGAATTATCCTTGAGTACCTGAACAGAAGTGGGAGAGAGTCTGGAGTGGACTGAAGTTCCTTTTGGGCAGGACTTCCTTTGAGTCACTGCACTGCTCACTTGAGATATTTTACAAAATATCTTGGCTCTGAAAATACTAAATATCATGGAACATTACCATGATAGTCTCCCAGATGGAATGCTTACTTTATGATTCAGAGGTGCAATTTTAGCATCTATAGAAATACCTATGGTAGTTCTAGTTTAGCTTTCTCACTCAAATTGTACCAAGAACAAAGCAATATCAACATAGACTTTAGTAAAAGCTGAATAAATGTGACTGTGATTCTGGAAAAAATCGTGCACTAGAAAAAGTAGGAAGACCAAAAACCAGAATATTAGAAAAAAACCTAGTTTATAGTAAGGGAGAAGTGAGAAGAAGATGAGGACAGACTTCAGAAAAGGAGTGCTTAAATGTGGTGCTGAGAATGTTCAGAGAAAGGGAAAGAAAAGGGATATTGGAAAGAATTATACTGGAATTATCTGTTAGAAGGAGAAATGAGATTGTGAAACCGAGAATGATAATGCAGTCACCAGCTCACAGGTGGAGACTGGATGTATCCTGCTAAATAGCATAACCACCAACAGAGCTGTTGAACAGCAGTGGGTAAAATGAGCGAACATGTATGGCCCATTAATTATGGAAGGTGACAAACATGCAAAGGAACTATAGCAATTGGATTCAGTATCACAGAGAACCACTAATTAGGTGAATCACACTTTGTTAAATACACAAAAAATGCAGGGAATAAATTAAAAAAATCTATCCATTATGGAACAAACTTACTAAGCACAGAAAATTAATTAGAGAATGTACTAATTATGCAGAGAATTAATCACAAAGCAACTAGTGAGAAAGGGCAACTGAGGAGGTGGAAATGGAGCAATGAGTAGCTGACAAAAAACTCAAAAGTGCCAGGTACTGCTGAGTGAGGTAAGTAGCCAAGTTTTAATCAAACAGGCTCCAGTGGTGCCTCCTGCTGAATTCTCATCTGTTCTGGGAACATTGTGCTGCTTCGTGAAGTGCGAGGAGAAAGGGAGAAGGCAATGGCTGGTTTTGGCCATGTGAAAAGAAGGGGGCTGTTGATTTGTGTTTAGGACTATGGAAGTGCAAACTGATACTATGATTAAAGGCTTTATTGGTCTATTTTATTCTGATTATACCAGAGAGGCTAATGAGAGTTTTGTGGAAAGACTTCTCTCTAACTCATTCAAAGTTCTCCATTTAGCTGATCTCCATTAACTAATGTTGTTTGAGCCCTGGCTGTACTTTTAATAATTCTCTCCTAATCTGTACATACACCACAAAATGCTTTCTCTAGTCTCTAGTCCTTGCTTACCTATTTTTCTTTTCTTCTTCTAGCAGCTATCCACATGATTTTGGTTCTCATATAAAGTTCAAAAAATTTTGCAGAAGTTTTAACTAGACCCTCCTGTGACCTGCTCGAGACCAGCCGCCCTTTTCTGCGCAGAGATAATGGAGTTCCTTATTTGACTCAGATGATAAGGACTTACGTACAGGAATTCATAAGCTTTTCCTGAGGTGCAGTGCCTGCGTAAATTCTCTGGCTTGTATAGCTATTGACTATCTAACTCATTAGTACCTGAACTTTCTTGTGGCTGTTTAAAAATGAGACTTGATGTACCTTCCAGAAAACTATGGATTTAAAAATACTCTAAAAGCATATGGAACCTAACTATACTTTCCTAAAGTAATTAAGAGTGTAGTTGCTACTATGCCACCACCTATTCCGTATTTTGGATGGAAAAAAAGTTATCACAGAATCACAAAATATGCTGAGTTGGAAGGGACCCGCAAGGATCATCGAGTCCAACTCCTGGCCTTGCACAAGACAGTAGTTTAGTATCCCAAAATATAGATTAATGAGTTATACTAATTTGTATAATTAGATTAGGTTTTGAATGGATACTTCATTCTGTCATGGGACAGCATCTGTGATTTAATGTTGCTAAAACCCCACAAAACATAAAGTTTGATTTTTTCTCATTGTTGCTATAGTTAATTCATGTCAGACTTTGTCTTCCCTCGATTCCATGCTACAGACATTATGTAACAACGTAATTGCATTAAATGCACTTTGTTCAAAGTTTCATTATATGAGGGAAGGAATTGTGATACTTATCATGATTACACAAAGCCCAAGTAAAGATTGTGAAATTTCCTGGTAGTCCTTTTCCAGTCGGTCCTTTCTCCTTCATTTTTATCACAAAAAGTGGGAGGTTCCTCAGTCTTTGCTTTGCTGCTTCAGTGAAATGAACTGCTCTTCCAAGGAAAAGCATGAGGTGACAGAAAAACTGGACCCTGTTTTTCTCCGGTACTGGAGGATGGAAAAGGAAAGAGCTGCACCACTGATGCTGTGAGGGAGGGAAGAGAGGACATGGCCCAGAAATAGTTGCTGCTTCACCCGTCCTGAGCCTTTATTTTGGTAGCTGCTGTAGTAGTCATTTTGGTTCTGGTATAAGCCAAATGGCCTTGGCTATTGGAGATGGTGGAAAAGGGGAGCAGAATAGCCATGACCAGTTGCCTCTGTTTTTAGAAACTGGCTGCTTAGGCAAATAATTACCCTATTTTACTGCCCTGAGCTCTGTGTTCCTGTATTCTAGTCCTGAATGTCTTCTGAATGGTGATGGCAAATATTTTTAATGACATTGCTGCCTTTTTAAAAATTATTCGGTTTCTTAAAAAAAAAGTTTTAAATGGCTGTTCTGTGAAATATTTGAATGTTAGATAATGTCTGTGTCATCTTAGTGTTTTTTTTAATACATGTGAGTATACCCAAAAGATACATTCAAAATATGCAATTTTCTTTCTTAAAAGCTACTAAATACCTTTATTTTAAAGTAAGATTTCTAAGAAGCCAAATTACAGTAAGAGGAAATAGATTTTCTTAGACTAACTGATTAAAGTGGGCAAGTTTATGAAGAGACTGTGTGCTTGAAAGCTTGTTAATTTTGTTATTTTTGGATACTGCTCCTATTTTTATAACAAATCATTTGTCTGAGGTCAATGACAGTTCAGAGATCTTAATTTTTTCTACAAATAAAAAGTAAGAGCTCCTGCCAGAACACTTGGAAGAACAACAGTTTTAGTTACAACCCTATATAGTATACATATATTTTGTCCAGATAATATTTGAATACTCATAAATAGCTTATTACTGACCTTGTTGCTTTGGTACAGGTTCTGCTTTATTATTGGCTTCTGCTTTCTGTGGATCATCTGTTTTTTTATTTTCATCCTTAAAAAGATAAACAGAATTAGAAACTGTAGATGCTTATTGTTGAAAATGATAAGGGTGGTTTGATGTCTGCAACATTTTTGTAGGAATTTGATTAACCGAGTTGACATACATTGACCCTTGTTCCTGGGTGTTCTGTGCGTGTTTCCAGATGGATTCACAATAGGACTTGGATGCTGAAATCAAAAACGGGTATCTTCACATCCTCTGTGCAAATCCAGTTGCTTACCTTGGAGTTCTGCTGCTACCTGTTCCCAGAGCTGACTTGCTCAGTGTTGCCTCTCACAAGGCAGTTTGCATCTCTGAGTTAGTCATGCTTCTGCCTAAACCTTCTGTTGGGCTAATACACCTGTGTATTTTGAGCTACCTTACCACAATGACAGATAAAATACTAAGATGGTATCAAAAAAATAACTTCCCCCCACACTTACTGACTTAGATCCATGAACCAAATACTTGTGTACCAGTACCTTGGTTTTTCTCAGCTTTATCAGAATGGCCTTTGGAGAAAGGAATGAGAAATGCATGGGGACTCTCAGGTGTTCACAGTACTATGTAACAACATAGTGTTAATCAAGCCCATGAGCATTTGTGACCCCAGATAAAGTAAATTTTCCTGATGCATATCATGCTGATTACTAGCGAAAGACAGTATCAACATATGGAGCAGTTACTTGACTTTAGGAACTTTCAGGTTTTCATGCACCTTTTTCCCCTTTACCTAATTCCAGTGATCTTCTTTTAGTGTTTCTGAGATAAAATTGAGGTTTGTCTTTTTCTATGAAAATATTTGGGTTTTCCTAACTGTTTTTATTCAGAGAATCGGGAACTGAATTTGTAATATACATCTATATATACAATTACACATATATATAAAAATTAAAATTAAAATAGCATACATCTCTGTGCATACTAGAGATACTTGCATGATGTTTTATTGTAAAGGCTGTTTTCTGTGTTTCAGGCTCCCTCCTAGTAGAATAAGTACATTGATCAGTGCATTAATTAGTAGGTTAATCAGTTGCCAGATATTAGATACATTTCATCTTTTCTCTTTAGATGGTATCTTCTTGCAGGCAGAAAATACCTTATTCCTTGATCATTCATCTGCCTCCATCTTAACAGTATTTGGAATAGCAGAGACTGATGGTGATACGATCTGAGTGTTGCACTGATCTATGAAATTCTCACCAAAAGAGTAATCCATGTCTCTTGTGAGATCTAAATATATTTTATTTTCCTAGAGCACTTTGCCAAGTGAGATATAAGCCTGCAAACAAGTCACTTGTTGAGGTTCAGGATTTTTCCTCTTTCAAGACAGTATTTTACTGGCTCAAGAAAACTCTACTGTAAGAGAAGCATGAACAATGTATGTAGGTCTGCAGTATATGAAGGTTATTGAAAATAGACATTTTTGCCATTTTGAGTGGATGGCAATGCCTGTTCATCTTATTTATAACAATGATAAATCAAATCTGACTGGTAGCTGGGCTGGATTAAACTACACCTTTTCTTGAGGTTGTACAGACCTACGAGCTTCAGAAAACATCAGTTCTAAAAAGGGATTCAGTCTTACAAACATTTATATTGCTATCAGTTTTACTTAAAACTGTAAAATTTATGAAGATTTTGCATGTAAATCAAGGCTCCTAGAAGTTATGTCAGAGTCTTTGTATATGTCCAACTGTTGTGAACCTGTTAAAAGAAACTGATTAGTTAAAATTGAATTTATAATGAAGGAGTTTCAATTGTTTAAATAAGCATGAATTCGGACTAATAGCTCAGGCTGATAGTAAAGAACCTGTTTCACTCTCCTAATTATTTGGTGAAACCCTAAATTGTTGCCATTTTGCATTGTAAAGCTTTAATTATGTCAAGCTGGAAAAAACCAAAACACTCTCTATGACACTATTGGGAAAAGATAAAAAATTCAATGGCAACAAGAGAAAGAGTATCTATCCTTTTTTTTTTTTTCAATTTAAAGTATTCAACTACTTAAATTGGAAAGAATGAATTAGCTTTCATAGTAAAGAAATACTAAATAAAAATATAGACTGTAGACTAATACGATGTACTGTATTTTTCAAATTAACATTAATAAAACTAAGCTGAAAAAAAGACTTTTTAAAAAAGATACTAAATTATTTTGCCTTTGCAAAAGTCATGAGGAAGCAGACAGATATATAGCTTATGTCATTCCAACTTTCAGAAAGAACAGACTGACATTTCCTGCCAGAAGGAAATAGGATGCAGAGGAATACATCAGCATACGAAAACCAGTGATATCAGTATTTCTAATTCTCCACTTGCAGTGTTGATCAAGATCTCTCATAAGCTTGTATTATTTCAAATTTGTAAAGCAATTTGCAAAAGGAGAATATCTTCGTAAAGAAAGGCTGGGAGACAGTGGAAGAATAAAGGCATTTATTTGATTTTTCTAAATAAAGACTGATCCCATGTTCACTAAGTATATTTGAAAATCTAAACTTTGGCATTTAGTTACATAAATATTTTTTTTTAAAAAGGTAGAATTAATAGGTCTATAATAGACAACAAAAACTATACCTGGCCTGTTGATGTCTTAGGTGGTGGAGGGGCACCTTCATTCTCACGATCTGTTATCTCAGGTGCCAATTTTGGTCGGGAAAATACTGATCTTAGTTTTCTAAACATCTTGCCTCTTCAACTCCCCTGGAGCCTCTATAACTGTTTTACCATGAACAGGTTTATAGCACTTGTTTTCTTGCCATCAGTACTCAAGCCAATTAGATACTTTAATCAGATTTAAGTCTGATTAGTGCCTCAAAGAAATTCCTTGCACGATCTGTTTCAGTGACTTTTTTCCTGACATCATTAATGCTTTTTTTGATGTTGCAGATGAAGTTGTTTCTAGTTTTTACAGTTACACTATATACAGCTCAATTTTTTATGCAAAAATTCAGAGGAGGGAGACCAAATTCTGTTAAGAATAAAGCAGTGTCTAACCTTTTATATACTGGATATAAAGCATTTAATTCATATTTAGAAATGAAATTTTAAGTCCCTAGGATACTTATAGTTTAACCAGGAAATGAAAATTATTAATTCATAAATAATAAACAGTACAATAACTGAGCTCTCAAGAGGTTTAATTTCTTTGCAGTCTTGAACTGCTTTTTAATTTGGATTTTTTTTTTTTTTGAGTGTATGACAATAAAAAGTCTTCTGTTGGACTTTGTTTTAGTGACTTTATACCTCATTTAATTTCATCCTTCGTATTGAAGCAAGGAAAAAATTTTGCTTTTCATTTTCTTTTGTATTTACCAGCAATATAACTTTCTGCAGAGTCTTAGCCACAATTTTGATGAGACTGTTAGGTGAATATCCTATAAATTCATAAAACATAAATTTTTATAGAGCTTTTAACTGGGACATGATTTTGAGATACTATATGCTTTGGTCATCTTATATAAATCTCTATAAAATCAAGCATGGTTTAGTTTATAGGTAAAATTCAATTTCAAGTACCTCTAGTGCCATGTTGATTAAGTCCCTGTTAACCAGGATCTTTACAATTTAATTGTCTCTTTTTGTCCTTTGTTTCACTTTATTTATTACAAGTCTATGCCCTCACATTGGGCTCTAAATTTGAGCTAACAGCTTAAGATCAATTTATGTTGATCATCAAGGCATCAAGAAATACAGAAACCTACCCCTTTGAGTTATTCCTGAAAATACATATTTAGCAGTTACAGTGAGGTATTGAAAATTTCCCTCCTTGGGGCTTCCACCGTTTGGCAAGAATGGTTTCTAATGCTTATTTGACCCTAGTAGTAACAGTAAGAATGAACCAACAATTTTCGTTAGTTTGCAAGTCTTTTTCCTCCATTGACACTTAGGAAGCAGACCTTATAATAATTGTCCAGACTTCAGTTTTGTAACTGGAAACCTCCCCATGCATGACTTCATAGTTTTTAGATGCAGAAATAGATTGGAACCTTCCCTTTTTATTAATAACTGTATTCCACTTTACTTCATAAGCAATGAAAGTCTTTCACTCTCTTCTTAAAATTAGTGTTTGAATGAATAAATTTTAAATTAATACCTAAATAATTTTCACTTATTTATGCAGGTCTGGATGATAGGTAGCTCCTTCTCTTTTGGATATGAAATCTTACATTGTCTCTTAATAGAAAAGAAATATTATAAGAAATCTTGGAACACAAGCTAGTTTTTCTTTTACTATGTGAAATTTTAGTGGATTTAATTGACTAATTCAGAAAAATTTAAACAATGGCCACATAAAAACTATAACTGAAAACTGAGCCTTACTGAGAGCAAACATTTTTTCATTATGAAAAAGAAATTCTTCATTGATAAAATTTTTTAGAATAAGTATTTTTGCTCCATGTTTATTAAAAATGGTAAAGTTCTGTATAAAACATAATACAATGAAAATATATAGCATATATTAAAGTAAAAAAAGTATCTCACTTAAGAATTTCTGCAAACTTATGCACATTCATATTTTAAAAAAGTGCCAAGCAACAACATATTTTAATTTTTTAAAAAAATATAATGTTTATGCTGGTTTCAATTTATAGTTAATAGACATGCAAAAGGAATGTAGCAGACATTAAAAGAAAAGTGCCTTTGGGAACATGTTATTAACCATTGACATCCACCGTTAATGAATGTTATATTGGTTTAGCCTGTGACTAATTAAATAAATGTTTGAAACCCTTTCATATGTTCTGAGTTTGCAAATAATAAGCAGACTACAACAAAATGAGTATTTTGATATCAATGGAAGTAGAAGTTCACTTCCTGACCCTGGTAAAATGATTAATCTGCTTCAATGTTTCATTTTTCTTATATGTTCTATGGCTATTTTGGTGTTTTTACCACACTTTGAACATGCTAGAAGCACTTCAGTGAATTGAATCCCATGATTCACTGTGAAGTAAGAAGATTAGGAATGCAGCAGCAAAGAAGATAGCCTGTGTCCACTTAGCTTCTTAGCTACCTTGGCTTTGGCCAGTGCTTACTAGATGCTGTATTTATGGTAAGCAGGTCTTCTCTATCTACAGGTGGAGTATATCCTATATTTATTAATGATGTATCTCCTTTCCTATTTTTTTTTCCTTGAAGGAAGTACTATTTCTCCCTTAAAATATTTGCAATATGCATCAGTTCTCTAAAGTTTTGAAAATATTTTTCTTTGAGGGATTTTATTTTTAATCTTAAAGAGTGAAGTACTTAAATCATAAGTTGTCTGATGCCTGTTCCTGTGGAAATAGACACTCAGTAACAATATTAATGGAGAAAGATAGATGGCGTACCTTTATTGAAAGCTTTCAAGCTGCACCCCCAGGGTCTGCGCACACACATGCACCCAGACATGCAGCCAGACATGCACCCATGCGCACAGACATGCACCCATGCACATAGACATGAACACACACTTGCACACCCGTGACCAGATATGTCATGGCTTTTATAACTTCTCCAGCAATTAACATATGAGATATCTATGACCAACTATGATTCTCATTTCTCTCTGTACCCCACCCATGGGGGTCTTTAGAACTGCCTCTCGGAGAATTTCCAGAACCTCCAGACCTTCTTTTGTTTTGTCTTCATGCTATCTACAGGTGGTTTCTCACAAACACCATGTACTTGGCAGGGCATGAGAAAGCTCATGAATCTGTGAGAAAGAGCTTTAGTAACTTCTAATACCACCTAATATGTGAGCAACCCAGGAAAATCCATGTAAACTAT
>JAOXXN010000395.1:126535845-126549531 GCA_026770055.1 Myrmophylax atrothorax
GCAGAAAAATTGCTGATTTGTCCTGCCATTTCATACAAATAACCAAGCTCTGCTTTCAGCAATGCTTCTGATTTAGTGGTGCCCTCAAGCACAAGTGATGGGAAAATTGTCAGATAATTGCACCACTGGACAAAAGTGTAATCTTTTTCATATACTCTCAGCTGTATGGGTTTGGATGGACAAAAAGAAGTAAAAAAGGTATTTTCTAAGTGTTTAGGTATGATCCTGGACTCACAGGAGAAGCAGCCTGCTTGGTAAGATAATGTTATCTTTTAACATAGACTGAAAATTATATCTTGCTATTTCTAAATGAGATAAGTAGTTCATACAGAATAGGCAAATATTTTAATACAGATAATTCTTGGGGGGGGGGTTGGGTGTTTTGTTTTGTTTTTTTTTTCTTTTGTTTTGGGTTTTGTTTTTTGGTTTGGCATTTTGTTGGGGTTTTTTTCCAAAAAGAAGTAAGCAGATTTTGCTGTACTGCTTTGTAGCACAGTAGCATGAGATGAATATGTCCTATAGGATGAGTTATACAGAGAAGTTTATGCATTCCCATTGGATTCAGCAGTCTAACTGCATGCAAAGCTGAAAATGGTTTTGAGATGTTTACTGCTTACAGAATCTGGCAAGGAACCATGTCATTGATAGCAAAATACAATAACTCAGCCACTTACTATGCTTTAGGCTTTGATAAATACCATACTCTAAATAATCTGTCACTTTCTTGCCAATTCTTTTTGTTGTATTATTGCTTCTTAATTCTATTGTGTACTTTATTTACTCTTCTTTTTATGTTGATTTACTCTTTGTCACACACTTGTCCAATGAATTTGAAAATGAAAATGTGGAAAAGGATTCTTTTGACAATAAATACTGTGATCAAAAACTCTGTGTGGTCATCTAAACCCACAGAGGTTTATTCTCATTTCTTTGTTTTATCTGAAAGCAATGCAGAGACTGAGATTCATCCCAACTATCTGAAGGGGGAGCAATAGACTTCCTGAAAGGAGTTTAGGCTCATTTTTCCATTTCTTCTAACAATATTATGAAAAGAAGCAGGACAAATGAATTCTTGAGTTAGATAATGCAGATAAGTGCTTATACATGGAGCTACCAGACATAGTCTCTTAGAGTTCTTGTAGCAAAGCCACAAGAATGTAAATATACTGATTTTTTCTCTAATAGATGGACAAGTTTTGTTTGTGGATGCAAGTTAATGCTATAAAAAGTCATAGAACAGAAGGCATGATACTGCAGTAGCACTCAGGGATGAGTGTTCTTCTCTATTTCTTTCTCATCTTGGAACATGGACAACTTTTCTGTGTTCTGGACTGAGTCACTAAGTCCTGCTCTTAGCTTAATTTGCAGTGTAGATGTCTCCTGCACCATCATTTTATGCCTTTTGCCTTCTGTATGGTGAAAGACTACAGCTGCTGTTCAATAGTTTGTTACTTTTGCAATGGTAATGCAAAGAATAATTTGGAGGGGCAGTAGGGTTGAGGTTTCTGTGTTTTGCCTGTACACTCATTTGGGAAAGACATAGAATGGCCTGGATTGGAAAGGCCTTTAACGATCATGTAGTTCCAACATCCTGCCATGGACAAGGACAGCTTCCACTAGACCAGCTTGCTCAAAGCCCCGTCCAACCTGGTCTTAAACACTTCCATGGATGCAACATCCTCAGTTTCTTGGGGCAACCTGTTGCAGTGCAACACCATCCTCATACTGAAGAATTTCTTTCTAATGTCTAATCTAAACCCTACTCTCTTTCAGTTTAAAGCTATCATCCTATCACTTTTGTGACCTTTATGGGGCTTCTTGTAGGCCCCCTTTAGGCAATGGAAGGTTGCTATTAGGGCATCTCAAAGTTTTCTTTTCTCCAGGCTCAAAAACTCTAACTGAGTCAGCCTTTCCTCATAGGTGAAATATTCCAGCCTTCTGATTATCTTTGTGGCTTTCCTCTGGACGTGCTACAGCAGGTTTAGGTCTTTCCTACACTGAGGACTCCAGCGCTGAACTCCAGAGAGTTCGTAGAGCAGAGCAGAGGGGCAGAATCAGCTCCCACAACCTGCTGGCCACTTTTCTTTTGATGAAGCCCAGGAAACAGTTGGTTTTCTTGGCCACAAGTGTACATTGCTGAGTCATATCCAACTTTTCATCCGTCAGCATTCCCAAGACCTTCTCCCTAGGGCTGGTCTCCATCTCTTCATCCTCCAGCCTATATTGATACTGGAGGTTGTCTAGATCCAGGTGCAGGACCTTGTACTTGGCCTTGTTGAACCTCATGAGATTCCCTTGGGCCCATATTTTTTGAGCTTGTCCAGGTCCCTTTGGATGGCAGCCCATCCTTCATCTGTGTTAACTGCACCACTCAGCTTGGTGTCAACTGCAAACTTGCTGAGGCTGCACTTGATGCTACTGTCTGTGTCATTGCTGAAGATAAGGATCTTCATAGAACAGCTCAAGTTAAAAGGTTCTGCCAGAAGGAAAGAGATCCAAACTCCTGCTAAATGCATTAAATACGTTTAGAGATTGGACTCAAATCCAGGTTAGGTCAGTTTGCCCAGAATTTTTTCATTACAATTGTAAACGTGTATTTCCAAGAATGGCATTTCCAGTTTCCCTGGGAAGTTTGGTCCAACATTTGACCACCCTTATTATGAAGATGAAATAGAATAAATTTTCCTTTGCTTTAACTTGCTTCTGTTGCCTCTTTCCCTTTTGCTGTGCATCTTCAGAGCTTTCTCTAAAGCATGGTTACCCAGGGACTGGGACGGGCAGAATAGCTAGGCTGAATCCGGTGGTATGAGGTTCAACAAGACCAAGTGCCAGGTCCTGCACTTTGGCCACAACAATGCCATGTATTTCTACAGGCTGAGGGCAGAGTAGCTGGAAAGGGGCCAAGCAGAAAGGAATATGAGGATACTGATTGACAGCAGCTGAACATGAGCCAGCAGTGTGCCCAGGTGGCCAAGAAGGCCAGTGGCATCCTGGCCTGTATGAGGAATAGTGTGGCCAGCAGGACAAGAGAAGTGATTCTTCCCTCAGTTTAGGAAGGATATTGAGGTGCTGGAGTGTGTCCAAAGAAGGGTAACAAGGTTGGTGAAGGGTCTAAAGCACAAGTCTTATGAGGAGAGGCTAAGGGAGCTGGGATTGTTTGGCTTCAAGAAGAGAAGACTCAGGGGAGACATCACTCTCTACTACTACCTGGTTGTAGCCAGGTGTATATTGGTCTTTTCTCCCAGGCAACCAGAAAAGGGACAAGAGGGAACAGTCTTAAGCTGTGTCAGGTGGGTTTAGACTAGACATTAGGAAGTTCTTCACAGAAAGAGTGATAGGGCATTGGAATGGACTGTCCAGGGAGGTGGTAGAGTCACCATCCTTGCAGGTGTTTAAGAGAAGACTGGATGTGGCACTTACTGCCATGGTCTAGTTGACAAGGTGCTGTTAGATCATAGGTGGGACTCGATCTCAGAAGTCTTTTCCAAACTAGCTGATTCCTTATTTCTGTGATTCATTGCTGCAAGAACATGCCTGTCTGCATAGGAGAGGTGCTCCAGCCCCCTGATGGTCTTCATGGCCCTTATCTGGACTCGCTTCTGTGGGTCCAGAAGCCACTGGTCACACTTCATTTGATGCAGCCCAGGATACAATTGGCTTCCTGGGCTGCAAGTGTGCATTGCTGAGATATGTCAAGCTTCTATTCAAGCAGCATTTCCAAGTTTTTCTCTCCAGGGCAGATCTCAATTCATTCCTCACATAGTCTATATTTGTACTTTGGATTGCTCTGACCCAGGTGCAAGACCTTGCACTTGACCTTGTTGAACTTCATGAGATTAACATAGGCCCAGCTCTCAATCCTGTCCAGGTTTGTATGCCTCTGAATGCCATCCCTTCCTTCCAGGGTGTTGACCTCACCACTCTACTTGGTGTTCCTGGCAAACTTACTGAAGGTACACTCAATTAACATCATGTCCCCAATAAAGGTGTGGAACAGTCCCAATACCAGCTTCTGAGGAATGCCACTGTTGGGAGGAAAGGGTTAAAAGTAGAAGAATGATGATGAGGATGGTAGATTCACTCAAGTGACCTTGCAGTGGGAACACCAAGGCATGCAGAATAAGAGTATGGGAAAATCCTTATAGTAATGCCTACTGCAGTTTATCCTTTGTCTGTTCTGAGTAGAATTTCTGTGTAGAGATAACATGGGTGTTTTGAGAGACTTGGAGGCACTCTCACAGACATGCTTGAACTCCCTGTTTTGGAAGAGAGAAGATCAAGACTCAGAGATGATAAAAAGTACAGTGGAGCTCATGGCATGGTGGTAAACTATGTGTGCATGGGCCCTTAATAAACTGGTGCAAAAAGCTGGCCCACAGCCTGCTAGGATGGACTAAGCCTAATGGTGCCTGTGTTCCCACTTGAGTGTCTCCACTCAGGTGTTGCTTTGGGATCCTCTGGTTAGTGAGGCAATGAAATAAATTTACTCTTTACATTTCAGCCATGGTTTTGTGGTGGTTCTGGCTGCCTGCCTGTGTCAACCCACAGAGTCACTCATTGCCACTCTCTACTTGGACACTGAGCTGTTGACCACAAGTCTTTGAGAGTGACTATCCGTTGAATACCTTTATTCCACAAGTGACCAATTTATCAAATATAAATCCATGCGTCTCTAGTTTAGAGACAAGGATATCATATGGGACAATGTCAAATGCTTTGCACACGTCCAGGCAGATGGTGTCTGTTGCTTTTTCCTTATCTGACAACTCCATAACCCTGTCATAGAAGGTCACCAACTTGTCAGTCACAATTCACCCTGAGTGAAACCATGTTGGCTATCACCAGTCATCTCCTTGTTTCCCATGTACCTTAGCATAGTTACCAGGACCGTCTGCTCCATCAGCTTGGTGGGAGTGGATGTGAGACTGATCAATCTGTAGTTCCCTGGATCTTGTCCTCATGCAGACAGAAAAAAATCCTAAAATGGTGGCTAACTTTGCTTGCAAGATTAGTCTAATGAATTATACTCTGGATACCAGAAATGGTTACTGGGTACACGTAATATGAATGGGGAGAAAGGTTGGATTATGGTCTATCAGAAAGGTTAAAATTTAATTTACTTCTTCAAGGAGGAGGATCTACTCCATTGTCATGGCAAGGCTGTGATTTAGGATGAAAGCACATTAGGTGGTTGTTTGCTGCTCTTGCATTGTGGGCAGAGGGAAGGGTTAAGGTTATTGCTGAGAGATGATGTCTCCTTACTCTTATTAGTAACTGACATACAACCTTATTGCTTCCTCAGATGCAGAGGTCAGGATATTTCAGTGTGGGAAGAGTAACTGACAGTGCCATGCTATCTCAGATGACCACCTATTTTGCTTATGTAGCTCTCAGCTGGCTGCCTGCTATTCACAAGTCACCATGGCTGTTAACAGACTCATACTTCCTAAAATCATACTGGAAACTCAAAAATACACAAAATCCAGGTAAACATAAAATACAGAGCTCAGTCTATGATCCAACTTATATAAAGGTTGTCGTGCTTTTACAGGATGTACAAATATTTGTTCAGCTTCTGAGTAGACAAATTAAATATAGTCTCTGCTAAGAAGAGTTAATGGTATAAAAAAATAGTCAGAGAGGCAGGGTATTTTTATAAATTCAAGAAATACTTGCATAGGTGGAAAAATTAATGGAGTGTTCTCACTTGAAACAGGATTTTAACAGAGACTTATTTGAAAAAATAGGTTATGTTGCATGCAAGAGTTGAGCATGGTATGGATGATTAAAAGGGGAATAGAAGTAGCAATTAAATAAGCTATTGAAAATGAGACCGTTAAAACGGGAAGTGCCGAGGAGATTTGGATGTTCAGTACAAAAAATCCAAGACGAGAGAAATTTTCACAGAATTTTGAAGGGAAAAAATTCTGAGATATTTCCATATTGCAAAGTAAGAATTTTCTGTAGAGAACATAATAATTATACATGGCTGCACATTAGGACAAACAAGTAAATGTGACTTGATGTCACAGTCATGAATTCAAATGCTTCAAAGTCTGTTAACAAGAAAAAGAGGAATGAATTTCTCCATCTTTTCACCTGCGTACAGTGGCATCTTAATCTTGAAATATATCTTAAAGACCTGCCTCCATTTCAGCTGTGTGTTATAGCCATAGTGAGTGGGTTCTCACACTCTTTTGGAGTTTGTTTAATTGTTCAGTAAATGTCTTCTTGGGAATAAAAACAAATTAAGGAAATAAAAGACTTTATTTCTCTGTGGATTCTGTTTCATTCCATGAAGCCATAAATTCTGAAAGTTGCATTCTTTCTCTCTTCTCACAGTGTTTTTACTGACTAGAAGTATGACCGTGTGTATATATTGTTAATGCTTTGCAATAATCCCATAGGATTTGTGAATCATGGACTGTACTGAGTTTATGACGAGAATTTGTATTTGGATAGGAACGTAAGCCTTGCAGTCCCTTGGGATAAGAATTTTTTATATGTTTTCTTCATATAGGTTTGTTTATTCAAAAGATAAAGTTCTAAATTACTTGAAAAGAAAATCATTAAAAAAGATACATAGTTTTCTAGAGAAACTGACAATAAGGAGAGGGAAAAATTGCTTCATTTTTGATAGCAACCTAGTGGAGCAGTTACTGAGCTATAAACAGAAGGAAGCTCAAATATATTCGGGTCCTAAACAAAGCATATTTCAAAAATACTAAGTTCAGTTTTCAGCCATGCAATCAGTCTTTTAATTTATACCTATTATGAAGCAATCAAAGTTCTTGTCTTCAAATCCCTACAAGGTGAAAGATTTCAAAGAACAAATCCCAGCAGATTTGCGTTTCTGCAACATTTATTTCACATTTTCGCCATTTGCTGGTTTAGACCATTTTCAATACTCCTTAGTTTATAAAAGGTTCACAAGAGGTTAATAGGAGTTCTTACTAGAAGAACCCATTCAGGAATGGATGAATTCTTACTCATTGTCCTGAGACAGAATAGTAGCTTAAATGAGACTGCCACATCATTAAGTCTGTCCTTGTCAAGTCCATTTTATTTATCATTAAGGTCACTGTCAAATAAATAAGCTTTTTCATGGCATTGTATTGCATATACCATATATATCAAGTACTATATTTACAGTGGGTTGTATCTCCCAGCTGAGCAAAGTGATAAATGCTACTGACTGTGTGCTGAATTTCTTGTCTTTTTGATTGAACTTGAATGGTGATATGTCTCCATTCAGTTTCACACTAGATGTTTTTATTTTATTTTCTTCTTAATGGGAAATAATGAAAAAATACTAATTTGAACAAGTATCTTATAGAACTCTTCCTTATAAATATGGCATATATTTGAAGAAAGATAGCCTAGCCATCTTCCATCTTCTGCACACCTCTAGGGGCATATAGACTTGCTATTGTATATGGGTAGCACAAACCTGTTAGAGCTTGTACTGGCACAAAGCTAGAATTAAGCTGAAATAAAGTAGTGTATGATGGAAAGAAGGCTCCGGAGAAAGAAAGAAAAGTCTTTTCAGAGCCTTACCTTGCAGTAGCCTCTGCCCTAAGAACATCTGCCTTGCAAGTAGGTGTGAGCAAGAATCCTTCACCCCTATGAATTCTCCCAAATCCGTGGGACAGCTGAGTTATATTGGAAAAGGCACCACAGCTGGGAACAGATGGCAATAAGCTCTGCTTTGTCTCATCAGCCTCATTGTTGCTGCTCTGCACTCTCAGGGTTGGGGAGAGCAGAAGGCAGCTGCTCGGAGATCCTGTGCAGCCCTGCACAGTTACACATGTACTGTGTGGTTGGAGGTGGCACAAAGAATATGCAGCGTATAAGAGAATTTAAAACTTCTGCTGTGTGGCTGCTGCGCACATCAGCTCCAAAACCAGGCATTTTTAATACAAGGTGTGTGAAAGCTTCAGCTTTAACTTTTGGATAGGCAAAATACTTCTGGGACAGCCATTTAAGGGACCCAGAACTTCTAGGACAGCAGCATGGCCATTTTAAAATTATGGTGAAAGCATAGCAGGGATGAATATTATAACTCTTTTTGAGACCTCAGTGAAGAGATTTGCATTGGAGTTGGTGGGGATTTTCCAAAGGAAAAGCTTTTTACATCAGAACATGTTTCTTCAACAAAACTGAACTTTTCCTGGAAGAGCACGTACAGAATCTGACAGGAAATACTATTTAAATGTGGGAAGATTTTTTTTTTTTTAAAAAAAAGAGCAGGAGAGAGACCTGGATAGCAAAGAGGCTATGTCAGAATCAGTTTAGTACTTTTTTTCCAAATGTGTTAGTCTCCTTGAGTTATGATACAAAATTTTAAGAAAAATAGCCTCAACTCTAGAGCTGAATTGATGAAGGGAGTGATGGTAGCTGTTCCCATGGGAAATGTGTGCCAGTTGACTGTCAGACATGCTCATGGACAAGGTGGATGATACTTTATGTAAGGGTAGCTGTTCTTGAGTGCTCATTTCTCCACACTTTTAAAAAATTCTTCATGTGTACTATTCTATTTTCTGATACTGAGCAATAATGTGTGGTTTGGGGTTTTTTTGTCTGAAGGCATCACTCACTGTGAAATTAAGTAATAATAGTTCTACATGCAATCTTTTATAGTTAACTGCTCTAGCCCTTTCATCTGTGAACCTCACTAATTTATTGGAAAGTTGTTCTTTATTCTGCTTATAAATGGTTTTGCATTTGCCAATGTAAGCATAAAAGAGTCCAAGTCTGAGCAAAGAAATAAAAATAAATTTACTATCTCTACCTTTCAGGATATGTCCAAAGACAGTAAATTAGCAAATGACTAAAAGCTTCTTCCGGAGCTCTGCAGCCTTCAAATTTACAATAAATCCCAAGGCAATCTCAGGTCAAATAAATAATACTGCAAACATAGTATTTCCATTGTTCTGCCTTAATTTAAGGTTAAAGTTACATGGAGCATTGCATTAAGCTGTTAGAATATAATGCAAAGTTTTCACAGAACCAGAAGATGAATGTTCTTCCAGGGGAAGATAAACAGTCAGGAGCACAAGTCCCATGAGGAGAGGCTGAGGGAGCTGGGGTTGTTTAGCCTGGAGAAAAGGAGGCTCAGGGGAAACCTTATCACTCTCTACAACTGTCTGAAAGGAGGTTGTAGCCAGGTGGGTATTGATGTTTTCTCCCAGGCAACCAGAAAAGGGGCAAGAGGGCACAGTCTTAAGCTGTGCCAGGAGAGGTTGAGGCTAGACATTAGGAGGAAGTTCTTCAGAGAAAGAGTGATAGGCCAATGCAATAGGCTGCCCAGGAAAGTGATGGAGTCACTGTTCCAGGAGGTGTTTAAGAAAAGGCTGGATGTGGCACTTACTGCCATGGTCTAGTTGACAAGGTGGTGTTAGATCATAGGTGGGACTTGATGATCTCAGAGGTCTTTTCCAACCCAGATGATTCTGCATCTTTTATTGGGATTTACAGGATATACTTGTTCAGGATTTCTGTAATTTTGCAGTTCTTTTAGCTACTCAATACAAATGAGACTCAAAGGATAATAGAATAACATTGATTACAATAACAAAGTGATAACACTTTTAGCCTAACACTTTAATAATATCGGGCTTGTACAGTCATGTTATCTGTCTTTAGTATACTCCAGTAATTTTTTTTAGGTTTGTCTATTTGGACAAACCTGACAAAAACTTGAAGGTGTAAAACTCTCAGAACATTACAGGGAGATCTGAATTTGTATTTCTGCTAATGCTGCAGGTAGATGTTAGCTGTGAGCTGATTAGAGAGAAATCAGCTAGCCAAGAGGTCTATGAATACTTACTATTATGTGCACAGCTCTAAATCAACAAACTGCATAGTGGCTTGTGCTTGGTCAAAGTGGTGGGGCAGAATGAAGGACAAGTCTGGGATCTAGAGGATGAAAGGAAAATACAATTTATTGTCTTTTTTTTTCTGAAAAAACTACAAAAATTTTTCTATTTAGAAATTTTTTTACAACTTTCATTATTTGTCTATAACTTTTTGTAATAATTAGGGCTTTAGAGCAAATCCTGTGTCTTCAATGTTCAGAATCATACTGATTCCTCTTACAAAGTCACATCAGCATTTTGGAAAGAGAAAAGGAAGCCCTGGAAGACTATAAGTACGTCTAATATAAGGTATATCCCAGTACTTACAGTTCATGTTTCATTAATTTATTTGAATGATCCTCACCAGTTGTTTTGTAGTTCTGCCTTGATAAACTACTGCAATACTGTTATAACCTGGAGACCTTAAGCCTGAAAAATACAGATTTTGTTCAGTGCTAATTTCATTTCCCTTGAAGTAGAGTAACAAACAGAAAGTTGGAAGAAATTAATAACAATTTGGAGCAAAGGGCAGAGAAAACAGTCTGTGTAACTCAAATGATTAGGGTGGGTAAATCTCTTGACTTATCTTCTTCAGTGTTAAAAGGTTATTTTTTTATTTTAAAAGAGATAGAATCAAATAGCTTAAGATTTGAACTGACCTACTTTCAGTTTCTTATGATTTTCTGTGAATTAAATCATGTTTGGAGCCTGACACTCCTGCTCAGATTAAATTTAAGTGAAGACAATCTTCTTTGAAGATAGTGGAATTGTTCCAGTGCAAAATTGACTATGTTTGTGTGGGTAATCAGGCCAGCTAGTGGCAATACAGAAAATATGATGACCATTTAACCCATGGGAAGTAGATACAATTATTTTAGTCTCTGCAGGATATCTTTCTTACTGCACTTCAGAGAGTACAATCAATAGAGTGAATACCCTGGTCATATTCTGAAAATTACACTTAGTAAAGGCAGTTATTAGCACTTTGAGTTTCCAGTGTTCAGAACATTTAAAGCTGAGATATGCAGCCTTGCATACTGACATCCAAAGGATGGCAGAAAGACATAAGAAGTTCCTCATTTATTTTAGTGAGAAAAAGAGAATGTAAGATCAGGGGAAAATCAGTCCTGCTCAGGTTGGAGACAGCTTTCCATTGGTCTCTCCAGTAACTCTGTTTGAAGGATAGTTATTACCATTTTTTAGTGTGAGAAGAGCAGTAGTCTTGCATTTAACTCATGGACCTCAGCATTAAAGGTTTCATGTGTATTTCTCAATTAATCTTTCATTATGTGAGTAGGATAATTGCTTTGCTTCCTCATCTGAAAAGAAATCTGTCTATTTCCAATTTGTTACCATTAAAAATTCAGTTATCACTAGAATGGTATTTCATGTTCTCTTTTCTCCCTAAGCTCCACACAGAGCAGGAATAGGCTTGGGCAAGTAGAAACAGTAGCAATACTTTCTTCCTTACAACTAGTAGCATGTGATCTTGCTGCAGAGAACCTGGTAAACCGGGATCTGTCCACAACAATGTAGAAATAGAATATCTGTGATGTAACTAGACTAAGTAAGTTACTGGAAGCACTAAAATTTAGCACATGATGCTGCAGGAAACATGGATGCATAGATAGCTACAATCTTTTACCTTGGATGTTCCTCTGGATGTGCACCCATAAGGCACATTTATTCACCTGGTGCCACAAATCTCCATCTCATCTGGCTTCCACCAAATCCTTGTCCTTGACAGTAGTATGTTAATTGCCTAGTCAGAACCATACTTGTAGTTACACTTGTGATGTTTGTCTATAATTTCCAAGAAATTATGATGTTTAGCTGCAGTGAGAAATGTTTACGAAGATATTTTTAAAGTACCATTTTCAGTGAACCATTGTGAAATGCAAAATTTCAACCAAATATGATTTAAAATACCAGAAAAAATTAGCTGCTACTTAAAAATATCTTTAACACATGCACAAATGCCTTATTGAATAACATCTTCAGATAGAAAGTAATACTGGGCTTAAACAAAAGTTAACTTTGAATTACACTGCTCAAAAACATGCCTGATCTGATTGTATAAATTCTAGCAGACTTAATATGTTCATATTTTACACTGAAAACCAGCTAGAAATCAGATATTCTTCTGTCTTTCAGAGTGGCAGCCTACCCTGGAGAGGGATGACTAGGAAGCTTGGGCACTGCCATGTACATACTACTTTGGAAATCTATTGAAACCCAGTGATTTGCAACCAATCAGATGCTCCTTACACGGGAGTGCGATACTGTCAGTGTAGCTATGTGATTTTTCCTCTCCCTGAAGCAACTGGTCATATTCTTATTAACTTAGAGGTGCTGCAAAAATTGACTCTCGCTAAACTTGTACTGTTTCTGACCACCAGACAGCATGACTGGGGAATGCTTCTGTGCAGGTCATGCACATGTTTTTGTTCTCCTTCTCTGCCTGGTGTATGTTTGTTGAGAGAAATTCAGATGTTTTTGTGTCATTACAATTTAAATTATTGTATGTTGTTTTGTAAAGATTAGTGAAGTGAAAGACTTAAAGAAGATGCAAGTCATTACATAAAAAATTAATATTCTAAATTCTGTGTGGCTTGCCAAAGGCCATTCTAAGTCTGTTTGAGTTATGAGGCATATCTGAGTAAATCAGTGGCAACAAATAACCCAAGTATTGCAATATCATATGTTATAAATCCAGACTTAAAAGTACACAGACTCTGATGTTTTGTTATTTCTTGTAGAGTCTATAAGAGTTCATTTGGGGTATTGAACTCAATAGGATAGTAGCAGCCATGGAAACCATAAAATTGTGTACTAGGTTGGGTTTTTTTTGTTTTGCTTGGTTTGTTTATTTTTTTTTTTTAAGGCAGGGTAGATAACAGAGAAAAACTTATTATGATTTACACTGCATGTTCTATTTTCCTTCTTTGAAGTGTCAGAGAAAAAACATGGAAAAAATGAAGTGTAAGGACATAGGCAAATGCAGGACAGAAAAGCAAAGCTATTAAATGAGGTTTTGAGATGAAACAAACCATTTCATCATAGACAGAGATTAATGGCATTTTCAAGTCACTTGAATTTGGATTGCTTTGCTCTTGCATATGCCTGAAATGAAGTAGAACAGTTAGTAAACAACTTCAAGCATTTCTTTATGAAAATCAGAACTTGTAAACTTACACCGATGAATAAATGCAAATATTTGGAACAGAAACTAGAATCTGCTTCTGCTGAAGTCACTTGCAGAACCCCAAACTGATTTCTGATGAGAGTGAGAGACCTGTTCTGTACAGTGGGCATTCTCTAGCACATCCATGTTGTTGAAACACAGCTGCTTCAGAAACAGTATTATGTTCAAAAGCTGGAACTAAAGAGTAAAGAAGGAACTTCTTGAGGTTATTTCATCCAATTCCTGCTCAAATCAGGGACAGTCTAGCATTTGCTTATGAATTTGATCAGTCAAATTTTGAATATCTTCAAGGAGGAAGATTAACTTACTGACTAAGTTGCTCTCAAGTCTGATCACCTTCATTGTAATTTCTTTCCTAATACCTGTGCCTACCACCCATCACCCTACTGTGCATTACTGAGAACAGTGTGAATCCATCGTCCCATTGCCTTGTTTGGCAGCATCTCCAGCTGGATTACCATTTGTGCCTTTTGAAAACTGAATAAACCTAGCTCTCAGCTGCACTCTGTATGCCATGAACTTCAGCAAACTGGCCATCTGGCTAGCCTCTGCTGCACTCATTTCACTGTGACATCTCTGTATCCCTCCTAAAGTTTCTGTTACACATAAAGGGCAAGGAATCGT
>JAOXXN010000395.1:126570605-126587384 GCA_026770055.1 Myrmophylax atrothorax
TACTTCTGATTAATTTCCTATCTATCTGTAGCTGGCTGTCCTAGTTACAGCAGCTAGAATCAGTTTATCCCTGTGTGGGTGTAACCAAAACTCTGTATTCTATACCCTCTGTGTCATTTCTCATGAACTGTTAATAATGAATAGTCTGCAGCAGCTACCTAGGGCACACCTGACACCTCAGGCTGCAAGTTGGGTGTTAAGGAACCCTGCAAGGTGTGAGAATATTTTCTGTCTTTACACCAGTGACTCAGCTGTGATAACTCCCCTCTGGGGAGGTGCTACCAGCTTCACACCCAGCCTGAGGGGTCATGGCTGCTAATGGGCTATTCAGGACTGGTGCAATAGGCAGTTGCAATGACCTAGACCATCAAAGATTCCAAAAACATCCCACGACTCACAGAGAAATCACCCATGGTGAAACTTCCTGCCCTGGGAAGAGGTGCTGGGCATTTCCACCTGAATCTAAGCAAATATAATCTTTGGGTCTGGGGACTTCTGGTATCACTTGTCAGATCCAGGGGAGGACCAGAACCTCAGCAGGACTGTGACTGCTACTTTCAACAAGACTGTGACCATCATCCTCACCAACAGATTTTCCTTTCTTTTTACTGTGTACTCAGGGGGACCACATAGTGCTCAGCATAGGAACCATCAAACACCATTCTATTCATGCTCCAGGGTCCTGGGTTATACATCTGTTTTTTGTGGGTTAAAACCTGTTTTTTTGTCTGTAGCATTGTATTTATTGTAATCTTTTTAGTAAATTGTAACTCCGACTTGTAATCTCTTTTGAGTAGGGTTCATTACTCTTGCCAGTTTACCTTTAAACCAGCACACTGGCATACACCAGTTTTGGACTTATAAAATGCACTTTTTTTAAGCCATATTTGGATGACTGTCTCTTGAAGTTAGTTCTTTGGGGTGGACAGCTGTTCAGTTTCTTTCTGCTTATGATGAAAATGTCATCCATCATTTCTATTATACAAGGGATACTTTTCCACAGTATTTCTCTCTGAAAATTTCCAGGGACTGATGGTATTCCATATGTCACTCTAGTACTAAAATATACTGTTGTGAAATTTGAGTCCAATATGATCTAAACCTGGGAGAACTTTAATTGTTTATGTATAGACTTCGCTTTGAAAAAAACGTAAAATGAAACTTACACTTTCAGAACAGATGCCATCCTGAGAAGTCATGAATTTGTTGCTGTTATTTCTCTTAAGTCATCAGAAGTCAGAAGTCCAGACCATATTGGGAAATCCTGAAAACACATTAACAGACAAGTTCAAAATGTGCAGAAAAAATGCATTCATTAAAGTATTTATTTATAACAAACTACCACTACTGTCATTTGCTGAAGTCAGCTAGAAGGAGATGTGTTTTCCAAAAATGTATCCTAGCTGTATGTCACATTTTGTATTCTCTAAAGATTCCTTCATCTATCAAATGATGAAACTTCTTAGTACTAATTAACAGAACAAACTTTATACCATATGAGGATTTAGATTTTTGGCAGGGGTTATTTGTTCTTTGTTTTGGTGGTATTTTTTGCTAACACATTTGTTCAATTAATCCAAAGGTACAAGGTTGGTCCCTAAGGCGGAGTAGATAGAAAAAGCTACCCTGCAAAGGCAAAGGAGCAGATAGGATCCTTTGCTCTGTAGCATCAAACTCAAAATTTAATTTGATTATCTCCTAAATTTATTTATGAACTTAGGAATATAGTCTTTCTTGTGACCTTACCTTGAAACTGTGGGCTATCTTTGACTGAGGTAGTTACTTTACTAAAGTAATTAGCATAAGAATATGCTGAATTAAGTGCACTTATTTGCAAAATTTTAATAACTATTATTAAAAGTGTCTACAGCAGGCTTATTTTGTCAAAGTGCAACACAAGTCACAAAGGTATTGGCAAATTTTTGAAAGCTGTTTTTATATTTTTAGAACCTCTTTTAGGATTATACCAAAATGTTTTGGGATTCAATGGTAAGGTATTTGTGATCATTCTTCAGTTTTATCTTCTGAAATGCTAGCAAATGTTCAGGATAATAATTTTCAGTGAAAAAGGTCTTTGAAGCCCAAACCTGAATGAGCTGAAAATCCAGTACCTAATTCTATTTTCTCTAAATTTCCCCTTTACCCCTCTTGCATTAATTTATGAGATTTATTCCTTCCTTTTAGACAGTGTAAAAAGGAAGCAATAAACATTTCTACTAAATATTTCTACTTCACAGGGTAAAATGTCTTGCATAATCATCTTTACCCATGTAGAAGCTCTGACTTCCTGGCCATGAGATACTACAGAAAATTAAAAAGTGAACACTGCTCACTGCAGGTGATTATGATGACTATGAATGTCAGACTTATGAACAACACAGAATGAAAAACACTCCTACGGAATCTGTTCAAAAAATTCACCTTTTATTGAACCAATTTATCCCAACTTTCATTCAGCGCCCCCCTCCAAAGCCCCAAAAGACACACACCAGACCATATCTCGCTCCTCCACAAAGAAAGGCTATCAGGTTTCTTCCTCTCCTCTTCCAATTTTATTTATAACAAGCTGCTTTCAAAAAGACTAGGTTCCCCTCTCATAGCCATAGCTTTATGCTTCTATTAAACATAACTTGCACAATTCTATAGTATATACTTTATAGAGTAAGAGAGGAAGAGAATTTAGATTTCTGAAGCTCTATAATTGCATTGTGCACTTTCTGCTGAAACTGTTTTCTACAAATTAATGTTTAGCTTTCATATATATTTTATAATTCAAAATTATTAAAGAAAATATTTAAACTTTCTAAACTAATCTATATTCCATTGTCCCTGACATCAAGAATTCTGTCTTGTTCATGCATTGCAGGCTCCTTTGCAGAGCCAATTACATTTTATTTATTCCATCCCTCAACCAACCTATGGCTTAAATCTCAATTCAAAATGTTAAGACTAAAAAATTCTTGTTGATTTTTCTTACTTAGATTGCGATACTTAGGCTCCCTAGATGCACCGAATTTTAATGAAGACTTGTCTGTAAATGCACAAAAATACTTTATTTTTCATTCATTACATTTTCATTCATTGACTACTTATATGATAGATGCTTTTATGGGATATTGAAGAGCCACTTCTTCACTCAGTTTTTTCCTTAGATACCACTTTTACACTGAACAATGGCAAAATGAGATCTAGGAAATCACCATCATCCCTGTCATGCCATGTTACAAGCAGCAGCTTTCCTTGCTGGTCCTTCGTCCCTTGGAATGATTAGACCTGTACAGAGCCTGGTTGTGCAGCTGGGAGACCGGAAAACTTGTTACAACTCAGTACTCAGGGGAAACAGAAAATGCAGGATGTTTTAGAAAATATTCTACTGAATATGGAGAAATGCCTCATTTATTCAGTCATGTTGCACATAACAGGATCTAAAATAAAATAGACTTAGGACCATATGTAGAAAAAAAATTCAAATCAAATAAATTAAAAAGTTCATAAAATAAGTTATTAAAATGTATCCCTAACAGTTTCAGCATCTGAGTCAGCCCTCAAATCTGACTAACAGGACAAAAAAAAAAAGGAATGGTGCTTTTTTGGGAGCTTTAGAACCGCATTTCTTCTGTTTTGGAAGGTATTTACTAAAATAATTCAGGCTAAGGTTTGGGGCAATTCTTTTCTTCTTTATTCCCAGTTGAAATTATCTGCATTTCTCTTTCCTGTTTATTTCCTGTAATTTCCTGTGAATTAGCATCAGGATATCATCTTCCAGTGCGGGAAAGCAAATCCTTTCCTTTCTCTTTTCTTCTTAAGTCTCTTGATTAATATCTGTGCACCTTAATTTGCATATTTCTGGCTTCAGGCATCTTTCTTCTGTTACTGACTTCTGAGAAAGAATTGGTAAAATAGTGTTATGAGAAATGTTTATGCATGGTTTTCTTACTGGATGCATAATTATTTTTTTTCTGTAAGCTTATGCAAATATTAAAGATGAGATAGCAGATGGTAAAATTGGGAATAAGTTTTTTCTGAACAATGCCCCACCCTCTACTCCTGTAGTTTTAGGGGGAACCTCATGGGGCCCTGCCTATTGCAGTTCCAAAGTAGCAAATGCATGTCAAGACACTGATTCTCATTAGCTACCAGTTTGTAACTGTGATACGCTTAATCTGTCAAAAGAAAATAGCTTAGAATAACATCAGTTAACAAAACTTCTAGGATTTAATTTACTTTTTTCTGCATTTCTGCTTCCATCTCTTTCCTCAGAACACTCTGCTGAGAACTTGGCCTTCCCTTTGACTGTCCTCCTGCGCTGGTGCTGGAATATATAAGTGCTTTGTCTTGTTTCTTGAGAAATCTTTGTCAAGAATAGAAATGGTTTGATCACTAGTATGGATCTGATTTGAAACAAAAACTTCATCGGTTTAATTTGCGGTGGCAAGTCTGAAACCAATTCTGAGAGCATGGAGCAAAATGCAAAGAGGTCTTTAATCCTTTTGAAGATTTAAATAGGCAGTAGCTATCATAACCTGTTTTTTCACTCATGAACGGTTCATCATGTGAAGATTTTAAATCTTGTATAATGGCAAAATGTCTGTGTTTTTTTTTCTTTTTATAACCGCTTAATAATGGATCCTTTAGAAATTATTTTCTCCTAATAGTACTGTTATTTTTTCTCTCCCATCTTTTTTTGAGTTCTTTGACTACTTTGGAGCCAGAGTGTTACTTCACCTTGCAGTCTTCTGATGACACTGTCTATGGTTCAGTTCTAGTGATTTAACAGAGTGCCATCAGAAAATGCCAGGATGCTAAAATTTGATTTATATGTGGCAGACTCAGTCTGAAGACCTGCTTCTGCTTGTGATATTTCCTCTTGAAGAATGCCCTAGGGCTGTTATACTTTGGAAGTGTGCTGCTATGTAACCAAAAAGCCAAATGCCTTCTAGGCCAAGAAAAGAGATTTCAACCCAAGATTTGCAAATGCAGTTACATTTCAAGACTCCATTGCCCTTAACTTTCTCCAGGCTGAAATCCTACTACCTGTTGTATGCTTTCTGTAGCAGGCTCTGACATCTCAGGCTGCCTGGATCTCCTTGCTCAGACCCCTCACTGCACATCCCCTGCTGTCACGTTGAGCAATGTGTGTGACATAAAGGATTCTGGCCCCAGTTGTGGCCTCTTACACCCCAGACCGGTGTTGAAGGCTGTAGCATAAACCACTAGATTTATTCTTTTCTAGCACAAGCTGAAAATCTATGTGCTGAGAATGAGCATTTAGTATCCTAGCCAAAATGAGCTCTAGATGTAATAAAGGATTGAAGATACACACTTGAGCCACAAGAAATACTTCTAGGAATCTGAGTTAGCAGTTCCTTTTGATAACATCATTTATCTCTTATCAAATTATTTAGAACACTTGAAAATGAAGTACTGATTGTTATCAAACAATTTAGGTGATTTGTCAACTTTAAAATAATATTCCTGCTTATGTTGTGCTTGGTTTTTTACAAGTAACACTGTTTTTTAAAAAAAAAAATAAGAGAGCAAGAAAATAATTATCTTTTACCTCTTCTGAATTCATTATGCATTTGTGTCACGCTGACAGGTTTTCCATGACCAATTTTCCTCAATATTCTTTCAGATCACTGAAACAGAAGTGGGAAAGAGAGAGGAACTTCTAGGTTAGGGAGAAAACTAAACCTCAAACCCTCCATCTTAAGGGTGTCTTGGTTATATTCAATACCTACAGTGACCCTTGGCTCTAATTTTTTTGTTGCTGTTTCATTTAAAACCAAGGATGTGTCAGGGTCAGTTTTCCCTGATGTTGCATTTCTTCAAATAATCCAAAATACTTTAATAACCATTGAAGAAACAGTAGCAATGAAATTTTGCACAAAGGGTACATATGTTTCACTCTGTGTGATGCATGTTTATTTTCATAAAGACTAAAGTTTTATATAAAAAAAATTAAATAATTCATGTGTGCTGGAATGTCAGCTTTTTATCAGAACCTTTTAGAAAAAGGTATGTAGTCATTTTGGTTTCAGATGGAATAGCAGTAGCTATTGCTGCATCGATTTCTTCAAATGCACAAAGCCAGTGCTAGTAATGGTCATATTCCTAGATCTTCTGCCTATTCAGGGTCATGATTCAGGCTGGAAGGGATTTCAAGAATTCTCTGGTCTATCCAACCTCATATTTAAAGCAGTGTCATGGGGGAAAAGGTCCTCCTTATCTCCAGCCCGAACCTTCTGCTTTCAATTTATGTCCATTGTCTCTCATCTTCTTACCATGCACCATGGTGAAGCACAATGCTTGCACAAGTATCTCACTGACTGGGAGGATCACAAATGAAACATTTTCATCTAAAATAATCCACTAGAGCTTCAGCTAAGCTGTTTTACCTGCTTGTTTCAAGGCTTTATTAGGTTCCTTGGTGTATTTAGATGGAGCAGCAGGAAGTGTAATCCTGGCTTCAATGAAGAATTCTGAGGAAAAAGAATTTGTTCTTATGAGCTGAAGCTCCATGGCACTTTGAAAGAATCAGGTTAAGACTTCTGTGTGTCTGTGAAAAAACTTGCATCCAGTTCAAGAGCAATAGAAGAGATGAGATTTCACCCTTAACACTTTTTTTTTAATGCCATCAAATGGCTGCTGCTCCTTTCTGGGTCAAGCATCATCTTGTACAAGCAGGACAATTATTCCTTTCATTCTTGTTTGGAAAACACATGAAAAGCCCTGAACATTTAAGAATAGGAGCTCTAATACTGGTAGTTTTCCATCTGTCAAACTGAGTTGCTAAGAAGACTTAGAAAATAAAACTAATTTACCAGAATTAAAATGAATTAATTAATGAATGACAGTAAATTATGGATAAAACCAGGCAACACTGCAACTCTGGAAGCAAATAAACAGTTTTATTTTTAAATATATTTATATGCAAAATGAGACTATGTTTTATGTTGGCAGCCTTCACAAGGGTTTTATTTTGGGCATTTCTTCTCCTAGTTGAAATAATTATGACATTTATACTTTGAATGACACATATCTCTGGCATTCAACTGACTTCCTTTAGCATGGCCTAATTATTTTCAGCGATGCATCAGGGGCCACTGAATATGTTGCATACATCCAAAGGCTATACGAGTGCTGCTTCATTAGGCACAAGCTGTATGCCCAGGGACATTCAAAGCAATTAAGCATCTGGGCCAATTTAGGCTTTTATGTTTGCAGAACTTTGGCTTTAAATACTTTGCACCTCTCCCCGCACTTCTACCTGTCTCATCAGAACCCACTCTTTGGTCTTTCTGCCCCATAGTGCAGAATAGGTGCAAGCATATGCAGAATAGAGTTCAGTGCGAATGGATTTTAACAAAGCAACTTGAACACTGCAGGATATAGAGTGTTGTTTTTAAAAGAGACACATATTCAACCATGTGCAAAACCTGTCTTAGTGAAGTGTGTAAAGACCTAAAGAGCACAGTTGTCTGTCTCAAACACTGCCAAGGCCACAAAGGGAACTTGCCATAAGCTAAGCCACCACAGTAGGACCTTGAGATAAACACAGAGGAGAGGAATTATGACAGGAAGGCATTTATTCCAGGCCTGGTCAAGGTGAGAGCTGGTTAGCACGTCCTGGTTAACTCATCCAGACAAAAATTCCCACTGTGGCAAACTGTGGGAAAGGAAGCAACTGCCCATACTCCTGTCACCCCAAATTAATGGGAACAGTATCTGTGACCATCCCATGGATACCTGTAACTTGGACTGTATAAAGGTGATACCCCTAGAAGAACGACTCTGGGACCCCTACCACTGAGCAGCCCAGGGTCAAGAAGGACCAACACCAGATGTTGCTGGATCCACAGGTGGTGACCATCTTCTGCTTGATCTCTCTCTCTCTGTCTCCCGTCCCTCATTTATTGTTTCTTGCTCTCTACCTCATATTTACTGTTAAATAAAATCTACGTTTGGATTTTGACTTTGGCATATGGTCTCATCTGCACCTTGATTCAGGCAGAGGCATCTCTCACTAATCAGATCATAACAAAGAGCATGCTTTATGAAGCAATAAAGATTTATGGGCCAGCCCCTGAAAGATGGAGGCAACACCTCTATACTGCTATTTTTGTATAGACTTGAATTAGCATGTGCAACCAAGTTCCTTGCATATGAGAGTGTATGCAGCATCGAGGGGAAGGGCAAATGGTTCCTGCCTGTCCTCCAGAGCTGAGGGAGTGCTAAGAAGGAGATCTGGTTGTTCCAGGGGATGAGAGGTGAAAACGGTTTACTGCGAAATACACGAGGCTTTTATGACGTCCAGGGGGGAAGGTGCTATAGCTGGGACTGGATTGGGTAAGAACTCCAGAGGGAGAAGCGGCTTAGGTGCTCAGCTAGCAAATAGGAGAACGGAGGTACCAACACCCGATAGAAATTCATGGTTTGGGGACAGACCGGGACAGTAGCCAGTAGGATTAGAACAGGAGCAGAAGCCGGCAGCAGCCGCAGCCATGCCGCCCCGGGGGGCACCGGCTCCACGAGGCATTCCGGCATGGAGCCGCCCCTGCTCGGGCTGGCAGCGACTGTCCTGGTTCAACCCCGAGCTGTGGGGACAGGTGTGTGCAAGTTCTGGTTGCTGCTGCTGCTCCGGCAGTACGGGAGGAGAGGAGAGGCAAATACAATGTAGGGAGAGAGGGGATACAGAAACTTTGTAACTAAAATCCCGGTACAAATAAAACACATAATTTTAAAACTTCAACAACAAGGCTCTCATGTATGCAGCTTGTCAGGTTCAGGGTGCTTTTCCAGCGCTGTTCTCCTCGGAGGTTCATTTTACCATTTTCCTACAAGTGTGTGTAAGCAGAGCAAGGGTGAAGCAGCACTTAGAAGATGGCTGCAGAAGGGGATCAATATTCCTACACCACATGCTCAAAAGCATGCAGGGAAAGTGTTTCCATGGAGCTCCTGAGTGTATGTGCCTGTGTGCTCACCTCGGTATTGCTTGCGTGCACTGCACATGCCCTTTGTGTACTAGGAGTGCTGCTTACATTTGAGTTTGGTGTTGTTAAAACTGATTTGATAGTAAATGAAGGATTTAGTGACCTCTTGGGATTCTATCTAGTCATTTTGCCCGTGATAACCATAAAACTGTATCTTAAGACTTAGTATACTAAGACCCTAAAATCCACAAGAGAGTTTTTATGTACCAGTCTCTTCGGGCTTTTTTTTTGCTTGAGTACCCTACTTTAGCGTGGTAGTGGGAGCACTGAACTCAAAACAGAACTTCAGTGCCCATGTGAGTATGTTTCTTCCAGCTCGATCTTCATAGGAGAACCCATAATATTCTTTTTGGAGAAAAGTTTTCTTCTGTTCTCTACACATCTTGCTGTTTTCAAAGCTCATTCAGGCCTCTATGACGCCATTCCATTAATCTATAATAATCCCTACATGTTTTAACTGAAGATAGTATAGAAGATGCTTCTTGCTCACATGACATACCACTTTCCATGAAGAGTTCCTGAGTTCTAAGATTCCCTCTATTTTCTCTCATATAGCCTGAAATCAGCACTTCATGGTAGACATGTATCTGTGCTTGCTAGACATTCTTAGGCTTTTGGAAAGAGGGAAGTTTGTGCAGGGTGTTTAGTAGGTTATTCATAGTTTTTATCTTCGACGTGATAAAACTGGTATTGTAGAATACAATTGGAAAAGACTACTAAGACCAACAAGCCCAACGTGGCACCGCTGTGTTCACCAGGAAACCACGCCCCAAGTGCCACATCTACACATTTTTTGAGCAATTCCAGGAACCATGACCATTTTTCTGGGCAGCCTATGTTGATACTTGACCACCGTTTCAGCAAAGAAATTTTTCCTAATAAATTATCTTAACCTCCCCTAGTGCAACTTGAGGCCATTTTCTCTTTTGCTGTCAATGTTATGTTAAAGAAAAGTTTCTTTTTCTGTATTGTTTGTGATTTAAATACTGATGAAATATTTTGGGTTACTTCTTTAACCATCTTCATACAGAAATAACATGCAATTAAATTTTTTGATTCAGAAAGGCAAATTTGAAGTGGGTCATATGGAATGAGTAAACTTATGGAATAAAAATCTATGGCATAGCAACTGTATTGCTGCAGGAATTTTTTAATGAGGAATGGAGTAGGCAAATGTGCACACTTATATAACCAGTCATTTAAAGTATTTATTATAATTAAAATTGTAGAAATTATGTGGATAGTAATCAGTTTTCATTACAGCTCTTCACACATTTCAGTGTTATAATTAGACCATGGCATCTGCCATTGCTGATTAATTTGTAGACAACTCTATCTTCCCATTAAGATTTAATGTGTACCAAAGCAAAATTTTCACTATCTAAAAATATGAAATAAAAAGTGGTAGCAGTTTGGGGATATTAGCTTTTTCACATTATAATTTTGGGATTGAGAATATCCCACCAGGATCTATACCATTCTCTGTGAGCAGAACTGGGTGGAAGGAGACCAAATTGTTACTTTTGGGCTTAGAAAATAATGGTAATTTTTTTCTTGAAGCCTTTTTCTGTATGTTTGCACACTTTGGGCTCAGGATGCCATGAAAAAATGTACTAATGGTAGGAAGAGAACAGCTTTATGAAGTCAGAATAATAATAGTATCATCTAAATTCAAAAAGATTTAAATTCCTGTAGTTCTCCTGCTGTGGTCTGTAAAAACTTGGGTTTGGCCTCAGTTTACAAGGATTTTCTTTTTTTTTAACCTGTGTTTGCTTGTTTGGCTGCTGTCTTGAAAAGCTTTTAGCTGTAAGTAAATGAAAGCTGTAATGTCTGTGATCTGTTCCTTCTGCTTCTGGGATGCCAGCATGTTGTGCTTCTTTATTTTTTGCAGCCACATGTAATATATCATATCTACAGAACAATGAATACAGTTGTTTGATGACCTGGACTAGGTCTGTTTATCTTACCTATTAAGTTGTTCCTCTTGTGGTCTCTACTTTGACTGTACTTCAGGATTTGCTGGATTTAACAGCAAAGGTAGTTTATGAAATAATTTATGAAATGGCTTCTCCTACTTCTTGTTCTCAGCCCTCTGTAAGATTTCACGATCTCTTTGGCTGTGCTGGCAGGTTTTTTCCATCTTCAGTAAAAACTGAATCACTGAGCTGATCTAAGCTAAAAGATAACCTGAAAAGAAGGCACTGACAGCAACATATGGCCAGAAACAGGGATGAGATAAAAAAAAGGGAACTTTTTGTCCTGTTTCTTTGCCAAGATTAGCATGTTGAGACTGTATGGTTACAGTCTAGTCTGCTGCCTACTAAATCACAAGGAAATCAGAGAGGCAATTCCATCAAACTAAGACATACCATGCATGTGCCATTTCAGGGCTCAACATTGATCCTCACTAGAGCTTCTAGGAGATTTGCTTAATGGTAGAGCACATATTTGGAGTAATTTTGCCACCAGTTTCTTAATCCACCTGTTACTGTGGCAAAATTTTCACTTTGAGGCTGAGTATTTCAACATAAATGGAGAAACAAAACAGAAATAGAACAGCTTTTCAAAACTGACGTGTACTATAGCATGGAAATATATTTCTTCACTTCTCCAATACTAATCAAAGGCTTCAGTGCTATTTTGGAGAAGATAATATCTTTCAACACACACAGCAACTATGTCCAACACGGACAAAAATGGCAAACACAATAAAACTAGACTGTGCAAGTCAGTCAGTCATTCCAAGAAATATTTTACAAATTCGTTTACTTGACAATATGGAAAAATAACCTTTCATATGATCAAATATATGTTACTAACAAATCTAGCATTAAATAAAATATAGGTGGCTGTATTAATAATGCTAAGACATCATATGTCTTAAGCCCTCCTTGATTATAGATGTGTTTTTATGAATTGCTTTAATGTGATATATTTCTCTACAATAACACAAGTACACACAATTCTGTCCTAGAAAGAAAACAGAAGACATAGGCTGTCAAGATTTCTAAATATGGAGAATCTGAGCCACAGCACTTCATTAATGCAGTGACTTCATTTATTATGCAAAAGCTCACTTGTTTGCATGTGCAATGAGTTGCTTCTCTGATTTCTAGATGAGATGAATGTCATGCAAATCACTTTTTTCCCATAGATATGCAGTCATCCAAAAATTTTAAATTGAAGAATTTTATTTTCTAATTAAAAATATGATTTAAGGCATATTAAGCAGAGATTGCATTATGCAAAAAGGTGAGGCAAGTTGCACATTTCTATGACTGACTAAAATATTACAGGTGTCATAACCATATTGCTTCATGATAAACACTTCATGAGCAGAAGCAAGTAGAGTGAAAGAAGAAAGATGGAATTAATAGAAAAAGGGACAACCAAACACCTATAACTAAGCTCAGCAAGATGACTAAAAAGAAATCCAAAATAGGCAGGTGACGTGGAGAGAAGCTTGTAGCAACTGCTGTTAGGCACATATGCTGCCACTTTCCAGCAATTTCCAGTCATATTCAGAATTATCCTAAATCTAGTGTTAGCATACTTGTAAGATAATTGTAAAAGACAGGTATGATATTTAGTAAAAATGGTAAGTCTTTCCCAGTCTTTTGCAGTTCATACTCTTGGAAACTTCTCCTTTTTTTGAGAAACTCTTTCAGCTGATCCTTGTTTTCTCCCTATCTTCAACATTATTATGTCTTTAATAAAACACCAGTGATACAAGTGTAGTAGAAACTGGAATATGTTCAATTTTTTTCACTGCTAATAACGTGGTGTTCTTCTATGGAGTGACTGCATCAATGGACAAGGTAAGAACTACAACATAGTCTTGTGTAAAGTCTTTGGATACAGTCCCACACAACATTTTGGCTGCAAAATTGGAGAGAGATGGGTTTGACAGGTAGATGGACTGTTAGATGGATAAGGAATTGACAGGATGGCCATATCCAAAGAATTATAGTCAATGGCTCAAGGTCCAAAAGGAAACCATTTACAAGTGATTTTCCTCAAAGATCTATACTGGAACCAATAGCATTTGATGTCTTTCTCACAGAAACAGATGATGGATTGAGTGCCCCTTTAGCAAGTTTACCAACAACATCAAGCTGAGTGGTGCTGTTGATTCACTGCAGGGAAGGGATACCTTCCAGAGGAACCCTGACAAGGTTGAGGTGTAGGCCCATATGAATCTCATAATCTCAAGAATTTTAGCAAAGCCAAATACAACGTGCTGCACCTCAGTCAGGGAAATCCCCAGCCTAAGTACACACTGAGGAATAAAGGTATTTCAAGCAGCCCTGTGGAGGAGGATTTGGGGATCCTGATACATGAAGAATTGGACCTGAGCCAGCAATATGTGGTTTCAGTCGAATTGTATCCTGGGCTGTATAAAAAGCAGTGTGGCCAGCAGGTCAAGGGTGGTGGTTTCACCCCTCTGCTTTGCTCTAGTGAGACCCCACCTGGAGTGCTGCAGCTCTGGGGTCCCCAGTGTGAGAAAGACATGGACCTGTTAACCATGTCTCCTGAGAGGAAAAGCTGAAAGAGCTGAAGTTGTTCAGTCCGGAGAAGAGAAGGCACCAGGAACTCATTATTATGGTCTTTCAATATTTAAAGGAGACTTAAAAGAAAAAGGCTTAAAAGGGTTAATGGCTTTAAACTAAAAGATGGTGTATTAGATTAGACACCAGGAAGAAATGTTTTATGATGAAGGTAGTGAGACACTGGCGCAGGTTGCTCAGAGAAGTTGTAGATGCCTCACTTCTGGAAGTCTTCAAGGGCTTTGAACAAATTAACCTGTGGAAGGGGACCCTGCCTATGGCATGAGTGTTGGAACTAGTGATCTTTAAAGGTCCCTTTTTGCCTAAACCTCTCTATGAATATGTTGTGTTTACATGAATGTCCAGGGTTTCATTTTCACTCTGAAAATCAACAATCCATTAGCAGAAGAACGTATTAAAAGAAAAAGTGCCTCATTTTTATCTTGGTGGATTTTTTCACTTGTAAAAAGTATACAGTATAGATTCTTAGAACAATCAAGTAATATTGCAGGAATAGGGGTTTTTATATAAGATCAATTAAAATGTACAGTACTCAGTAGGACAGATGTAATTTTTTTTCTTCAAAGACTAATTTTCACTGGTTTGTGTTCTAACAGTATTTCTTCCTTCAGGAAACCAAAAACAGTTTGTCAGTTTCTGTCTCAGTAATTAGATGCTTTTCTTCCTGGCATCCTGTAAATAGCAAATTGCAGAGTAAAACAGCAGCAGCAAGAGAATTAGCTAAACATGTACATTCATCCTGCTTACACTCTGGAAATTCTTTGTAAATGAGACTAATTTTGATTATCATAGTTTAGAGAATTTTCCTATGTGTAAATAGATTAAAAACATGCTAGAACAGCTGTTAATGTCCAGACACATGCAGACTAAACTGATTGCTAGTATCAATCCTATAGCTGGCCATTTTTTAGGTTCCGTAGGAAAAAGTGTGAGCAGTTTGCATGGAAGAAAATGGCTTGTACCAAGTATTGTGACTTTACTCCCAACTTTAATTTCTTCTTTAGTATCATATGTTGTGGTTTAGAAATGGTATTCCCCAAATTAGAATTTCAGTTCCCACTGAAAGCATGCACTGCTTACTCGCTTCTCCTCCCCCTGTCCCTGTGGGACCTGGAGAGAAGAATTGGAGGTAGAAAAGGCAAAGATCATGGGTTGAGATAAGAACAATTTACTGGAAACAATGAGATAAGAAAATGAACAGTAAAAGTTACAATATGAATAACAAAGCATACAAGATAGACAAGATTGCTCAGAACTGGCATTACCCCCACCTCTCCTTCAGCCACACTTCCTGGACTTCCTGGAAGAGTCTCCCTTCCCACCTCTGTGCACCAGACCCCTGGCAATGACGTGGAAGTGATCTAGAATAATCTCTAGGTCCCAGCCATGCCTCCTCCTGGTTACTGCAAAAATTAACCCTGTCTGACTGGAAACAGGACACCATAAAAATGCAAATAATTTCCATGTACTATATTAGATTCCAAGGAAACTCTGCCACCCGCATCACAGCTCCAGCATGAAATGCATACCTATCCTTTGGGTCATGCTTCAGTTATTATTGCTGCCAGGTTGTGTAGAGTTTACCCTGAACTCTCATGCTGAAAATAGAATTATATGTGGGAATTACTTTATCTGCTATAATCTGTCAGTCCTGGCATCAGCTAATCTGGGAAACCAAAGACTGGAAATGGGGAAACTTGATTTTGCTAGGAAATGGCCTTGCCAGTGTTGGCAATGTTTAGATATAACTGCAGTATATAATCTAAGTGTGTCCTCCAGCAGAAAAAAACAAATATCCTTTCTGCTGTTGTGGAATTCCTGTATGTTTTTTTTTTTTTTCCTTTTTAATATGAACTCCCACATGAAAGATTCCCACACAAAAAATTGTGGGAATGATATTGTCAGAAAATTTTTAATATAGCCATCTATGAGACTTTTTTTCTGTTCATTGTTTTCCAGTTTAGAAGAGATAGAGTGTAGTTGGCCTAATGTGGCCCAAAGTTAGAATTGCCACATGGCACAAAGGATGGTATGAAAGCAGCAACTTAGCCTGATACTAGCAAAAATCTCTGGAATTCTAAATATTTTTTTTGTTCATCTGAAAAATTAAAAAAAACCCCATCCCCCTACATTAATCAATACCATGTCTAAATTTTAAAGCTATGCCAACAGCTCTCCAAAACCCCTTTTCTTCAAGTAGTCCAATGGTATTTCAGATAATTAGTGGAAAGTGGAGTTAAGAAGCCATAAACAGCAACACAACAAGCATACATCCCCACCAGTTTTATTCTTTTAAAATTTGTGTGGTTATAAGTTGTGGTCTTTTTCTTAAAGCAAAAGGAAAAAAAAAATCACAAACCAAACCAAAAAAGAAACTAAAACAACCTGCAAGCGTTAAATTATTTTTACTCGGTACTGTGTGCCTCTTACAGGACAGACATCTTTATTTTCATTCAACATATTTGTTCTTTTCACTGTATTTGAGGAGTCCCTCATATGCAGCCAGAGCAACCACAGATCTTTAGTGATCATGGTACAGTGATCATGTCAGTATAAAATCAGACAACTTGAGGAGAATTGTGTAGTATATTTATGAAATCTACAGTCTCGACTGATTTAGTTCATAAACCAAGCCACATTCACAACATGTTTCATGAGAACTTGCCTATTTACTTCTACTTTTCATGGAAGAAAAAAAGGCTATTTGATAATTTGCCAGGGAAAGCATTAAATTGGTGATGTTTAGGAGAGTAATTGCTTGGTCTTGACTGCAGAACTTTAAATTTTCCTTAGTAATGTCCTTCTCAGAAGAGATAAAAGGTATCATTTGTTGTTGCATTTATGATAAAGTCATTGCAGAATGTGTTTCTCATCTTCAAATACTTGTAGAGCAAAGCAAACTAAACCCCGCAGCTGTGCCTTAAGGCTACTCCTTGTGCATTTAGAACAATGCAATTGCATTGGAGACTAGATGGACACTTGAGCTGAAACTCATGCATCTACTCTCACTAGCAGAGTTTTCCCTTTATAAAGTAAAAAGTGGCCACTCAGTAGTGAGGCATATGACAATCACACAGGCTCTGCTCTTCTACCACAAACTGAGCAAATGCATAGTAACACACGTATTCAAAAGTAAATTCTTTGGAAACAGCATGAATTTTTAGCTGTGTCTAAATAATTTATTGATTTCAATGACCTTTTAATTTGAAACATCTCAG
>JAOXXN010000395.1:126587703-126612480 GCA_026770055.1 Myrmophylax atrothorax
AGATGAAATAATTCAGCTATTGAATTTCATATTGATGTGTTTTTGAAATCAGTTGAAAATATATTGCGTTTTTTTATTTACTTTTTTCATTATTTTTTATGAAGTGGAAGAGGCAAATTTTCAATTGCCTTTATTCTTTCAATAAAATATGGTCTTTAGAGGACTATTTCTGTGTTTAACAAATTAGAAGGATCATCTTAGCATGCAAAGAAAGGTGGATGAATGTCCTAACTTGCATATATAACTATATAAGACTGATCATAGAAACTACTAGGCAAGTCTTCATTGACTTTCAGAGGGCATGATACTGTGTTGTGACACTTTTTATTATGAGCATAACTTTTTTATTTATTTTAGTAGACGAATAAATTTACTTAGTATCTTAATAATACAGAGAGATTTTGCTTGTCTGTGTATAATATTGTAAGGTACTACCTTCTCTGAGAGTTACAAAGGAGGTCTCTGTGAAACATAGTACAGGCAATATCTCAGTATCTTTTATTAAGATGACTGATGATATGAGTAAAATCTGAATGTTTCTGGGAAACTAAAATTTTTTTCAGAATCAAGTATAATGACAGAATCTTCCCTCCCTTTTAGGCTCTGAACTGCCATCTGGTAATTAGCTTGTAATATCCATCACTATTTTTCAAATTTTTTTTCAGTCCTTGCTCAAAGTTATTTTTTCCATTGCATACCTGTTGTAAGGTATAACTATAGAATTGTACTGCTGACAGCTGACAGTTTTCTTATGTGTGTACTCTAGCAGGACCCCCAAATTTTTACATGATTTATAGACGTTCATAGATAAGAGTAATACTTTCTGTAGATACTTAAATGAGAGATGAATACTTTCTATACTGAATTCTTTGGTGCCCTTTTAAGGTTGTTTTTGAAAGATTTTTTTTTCAGCTATTTTATTTTATTATGGGGACTCTAGCCTCAAGATAGTAGTTTTATTTCCTCTGGAGCAAAAACAGGGGGATTAAAAACAGTACATGCAAAGAGCTTACCAAAAGTTTGCTAAACTTTATCCTGAAGTGTTCTACGAAGAAAAGAGTGTCTTGACAAAAAATCCTGAAGCACATCTCAAAAGGCAATAAAAGTCCTTTTGATTTTTAATTTCTTTTTGAATGGAATGTTCTTGTTTTTTTTCTTGTTATTCTTGAGGGGTATTAGAAGGAAGAGCATAAGATAGTATCAGGTCAAGCTTTACTACTGAATACAATGGAGCAGCTGGAGGAGACAAAGATTAGTAGCTAGTAGTAAATTCATTTTCTGCTTGAACAGAAACATCTGTTCATTTCTGGGAAGTTAATTTGTCCAACCTTTCAAAAACTTTTCATTACACATGCCCACTTCTCAGCATGAAGTTGAATTTCTGGGTTGGGAGGAAAGATTAAAAGTGCAGCCGCTTTTATTTATTGCATTTTTTTTTGCCAAAATCTGAGCTGTATAGAAAGTACATAGTGGTTGAGAAGGTACATCTGTTTATTATGGGTATGTCAGTCTAGTCACATCATATTTTGCACTTGTGCTGTAAAATTTAACTAAAAGCCTGCTTGATTATGTGGTCTCTGTAGTGGGTTAATTTTGGCTGACTGTCATGTCCCCACTGAGCCATTCTATCTCTCCCTTTCTGAGAGGGACAGGAGAAGAAAATAAGATGAAGAAGCTCATGGATGAGATAAGATCAGTTTAATAAAGGAAAGCAAAGGCTGCATACAAAACCATAGAAAACCAAAAGAATAATTGTTTTATCTACTTCCTATCAGCAGGAAATGTCCATCCACTTTTTGGAAAGTAGGGCCTTCATTTGTTTTGGAATACAAACACCTTAATAGCAAATATCTCTCCTTTCTGCTTCCTTTCTCTTAGTTTTTATTGCTGAGCACTATGCCATATGGTATGGAATATCTCTTTTGTCATTTTGGGTCAGTTATCTTGTCTGTGTCTCCTCTCAACCTCTTCCCCACCTCAGCATACTGTTTTATGGTGTATCATCAACCTTAGTTTGCATGTGATCTAAGTGATGTTAACTTACATGTTTGGGCTTTTTTCCTTCTTTTCTACACAGTGCACAACATAGAGCAGCTCGTACACAAGAGTAGTTACTAATTTTTCCTTATATTAAAATCAGATTTTTTAAAGAAAAACAATTTGATGTATTTTTTTAACCAAGTTATAGAAGTGAATATTCTTGTACAACTCCCATACAGAAAGAAAGAATATAGATACTTGGGAGTGAGTCTTATTTCTGAAATTCAGTAGTGAGTCTGAACTAAAAGGGACTTTTAAATTGGTATCAAAGTATCAGTGAAGATGCCTCAGGATTATGTTATGCTCAGCAATTAGTAAGCAAGTTTTCCTGCTGTAGAGAAATGTTGAAGATGAATTCTGGAAGTATAGCTTAATCATTTACAATTAATACTTATTTTTAGTAAATATTTCTAGTAGTTGCTAATCAAAAATGCAGTATGCTTTGAGCAATTAAACCACATACAGATATCTCTAGAAATGGAAAATTTTTGCCATAATTTTCCCTTTTATTTAGAAAATACAGTATAAAACTTCATGGGAAAGTCTTCTTTTACTTTTGTATTTCAATTATTCTTAAGAATGCTGTGTAAAAAATTGCTTTGGAGAATCATTGTCCATAGGTGCTGATTATTCTGTCCTAGAAGTAAACCTTTTTTTTTTTTTTTCCCCTGAATAAAAAAAGTGCATTTTATAGTCAGATCTTGGAAGCTAAGCAAGGTCAGGCCCAGTTAATCCTTGGATGTGAGACCTCCTGGCAATACCGGGGGCTGTAGGTTCTAGTCCTGAGGACTTCACTGTCACCGTCCAAGCTCGCTCGACCGTGGCAGATGGACCTTACGAGTTAAAGGGTGGGGCCAGATCTGCACACACTGCGCCTCACATAAAAAGTCCACTGCACAGGCTCAAAGGACACACCCACGTGGGTAGAGCCCTTCCCAAATCTTCGTTCATGAAGCCTAGCCAAGACTTTGGTAGCTTAAAATAATAATGAATTATTTCTAGCTTTACTCACATTTTTTTCTTATGTCCTCTCATATTTTCTCACAGAGACAGTGCTCTGTAAAACACAAGTGAAATGAATTTTGTTGGTATTATATGGCTGAAAAAAAACCCTATATTTTTAGACCATTGATCAAATTCTACCTTGATTTACAGATTCATAGCCTTCCAAGGAGAGCTAAAAATCTTGCTGAATATGATTGTCTTGTAAAACTTTGAGATGTGAAATGACTGTGTTGACACATTTGAACTAAGTACTGTAATTTTACCCTCATAGTATTAGCTTTCTCAATTTTATTTTATTTTAAATTTTGTTTTACATTATGTTATTATTTTATTTTGTAGTGGGTTAGTGACATGCTTTCCCTCTTTCCATTTCTACCTTACCTCTGTTAGTGCTGACAGGGACTGGCATCCAAGCCTGTGGAAAATGTTCTCATTTTTCCTTGAAAAAGAATTTGTCTTACGTGTATCAGCGAGAGTGTTGGATGTGTATCTGAAGGGACAATCTGTCATAGTGGCTTGAGCTTGTTTGCATCAGGCTGAGCTGCAGAGTACTGTATAGGGAATTGTTCGTAGTACTGGGCAAATATTGTAATTGCTAGATTATAGACAAGAGCCCTGCAGCAACAGCAGTGAACAAAGCAGTCTTGAGCTTTGCATATTTAGATTTTCCTGTTACTGAATTCAGGCTTTGAGGCGATCGGCAATTGTTTTCCTCTGGGACTGCTGAAGTTAGAATGCAAGGTCTTAATTATGTCAAGCCCCACCCAGCTTCGAATAATTTACTACTGCTTATTTTGGGAAATTCTCTTCCTTATCTTATGGAAACATAACTTCCAGACGTGTCCTTGCCCCAAACATTTTCTCCCCCTGTAAAATTTCTATATGAACACATGAACATTCTTAGAAAGCATTATTCTATTCCAACTTTGATTCTAAAAATGTATATATATGCTGCATGTAGAATTACTGCAATAAAGGTATGACCAGAACAGTATCTTGCTTAATAAATCACTGAATAACACATGACAAAGCTGTTGGCTTTCAAAGATGCAGGTCAAACCTGGAATCCTAAGAGGAGCGTTTTCTGAAAGCTGCACTCTAAATATACCAAAAAGCATCTCAAAAGGTCAGAGAGGTAGGAAATAAGCAAGACAGTTTGAATGTCTGTGGCCAATTTCATACTGGTATTTTTTCATACATAATGCAGTTAGTTCACTACAACAGCCTTGTTAAAGGTTTGGTTTGGCTCTCATGTTGAAGAAAACTTTGTCAAAGAACAGGTCAAGATTAATGGAAAACCAGTCAACTCAATCACACAGTCAACTTAGTGGGGAGTGTTGCAACAGCCTACAGCAGCCTGAGGAAAGGGAACAAAAAAGCACCAAGGAACTTAGATGGAGCCAGGAAATCCTGCCATTGCTGATTTGCGAACCCAAATTAAATGTGAAATTGAAAAAGCACTCTTTATATGTCAAGCAAACAGTTCACTGGAAGTCCTGAAGAGATGCAAGTGCCATCATTTTACACTTTCTAAGAGTTAGAAGGTTTATATCGTAGTAGGTATTTAGGCATTTAATTGCAAGAAAGGCTTCAAGGTTGTGAATCTGGAGACTTGTCTTAGATAAACACACATCCATCAATACCTCTTTTCAGGACACCACCAAAGATAAAAAAAGAATATGATTTCTTTTATGCAATATTCTTGTAGTTATGGGATCCATCTGCAAAGAGGGAGATCTGAAGTATTGTTTTCTGTCTTTCTTCCACCCTATAGTTTACATGGTATTTTGGGATGCAGTAGTCTTGATGATATCATTGGAGTGGCTGTTTCACAACAATTAAATCGTTTGGCCATAGGAAATGAAGTTCTTTAACCCACTTTTGTTCAGCTGACTATGGGCCAACAACAGAAGTCTAGTTTCTTGAGAGTTGATCTCATGCTTGTGAGTTTCTCTCCCTCATCCTCTCCTTTCATCAGGACTTTCTAGCTAATTCCAGATTAATGTCTTTGGTGTCTCACTGACAGTGTCACATCGGCACAGTAGATACTGGTGTTTCAAGTATCCTGAATGAAGACTTGGAAGGTGGACTCAGCCATTAGCATGTAGGGTAGGGAACAGGTTGGCAGTCTGCACTATTCATCATGTAACTATGGCACAATTATTCTTAAAGTTTTCTATGCCTGCAGTCTGGAATGCACAGCATGTTCTCTCTGCTAGTAATGATTAGTTACACTTCTTTGCATTGGATCCTACAGGTTCTCACAGAATTATGTCATGTGAGAACACCAAAAAGATTTGTTATCCTGGGGCTTCTTAAATAGTACTGAGGCATGTAATAAAGATGGAGCTGAGTATTTTTTATCATTACAACTTCCACTAAGTGTGAGCCACAACCAGCAGTGCAACCTGAGGAGCAGTGCAACCTGAGGCAACGGCTCAATGATTTGGTGTCCATCCTGAAGTAAGAAAGAAGCTTTGAATGTTGAGGTGTAGGCATATGGCCTATGATAGTTTTGATTTATTACAAGTTTAAAAAAAAAAAAAAAAGAAAAAAAGAGGAGGGCATGAAGATTCTTCTGCTTCCAAGTCTTTTTGAGTTCTGTCATCTTCAATAATGTTCCCAATTACATCAGTGTGTCCTGTCACAGAAGTGTACATCTGAGGATGTTAAAGTAGTCCAAAAGGAGAGAAGAGCAACGAACTATAGATTCACAACATAATTTAGAATGGGAAAGACTTATAAGATAATTGAGTCTAACCATTATTGAATAAATAATGTCCCTTAGTGTCATGTCTTCTAAATATCTCCAGAGCTGGTGAGTCAACCTCTTCTCTGGGCAGTCTCTTCCAATCTAAACCTCCCCTGGCACAACTTGAGGTGATTTCCTCTTGTCTTGTCACTTGTTACTTGGGAGAAGAGACTGGCCCCCACATTGCTACAACCTCGTTTCAGGTACCTGAAGAGAGTGATAAGGTCTTCCCTGAACCTCCCTTTCTCCAGGCTAAACAAGCCCAATTCCCTCAGCCACTCATAAGACTTGTGCTCCAGACCCTTCACCAGCTTCACTGCTCTTCTCTGGGCACGTCCCTACACCTCAATGGTTTTTCTTGTAGTGATGGGCCCAAAACAGGACACAGGATTTGAAGTGCAAACTCACCAGTACTGAGCACAGGGGGACGATCCCTGCCCTGGTACTGCTGTCCACACTGCTTCTGATCAAGCCAAGACATCTTCATTTATACACTGCCTTAGGTCCCAGTCAAGTTTATGTCTTGTAGCTTGACCAAGAAAACTCAAGCTTATCACTGTGATTTTGCTAGAAGGTTTTCACAACTGTGCGGACTCAACCATTGCAATGTGAAGACTCTCAGGTAGGAATGTAAGGGTAGAGAAGTTGCTTCAAACTTGCAATTTCTGCCTTCTATAAGGAAAGTTTTAAAATCTGGTATTATTTTGGCACTTTTAATGTGCTAAGACATATCAGCAGATACAAAGAACACAGCATCAAAACTGTTTTCAATTTTTAATCTTAAAGAGCTTTCAGGATGTATTAATATATTTAGGAGTAATCATCCCAGTCAATAGCCTTGAGCTCACATGTCTTGGAGGGAGATGGCTATCAAACAGAATTAATTCTTTCATGGAAATTTATTATTTGAAATATTATCTATTCTAGTATTTACAGTGATAGGACTTTGTAGCAGTCATAGTCAATCAATCTCTTTCTTCCCTTTCAGGAAGCCTTTCGATAAATGACAGCACTCCAGGCACTGTTACTTATTTTCATACAAAAGAAAAAAAATCAGCAATTATTATTTTGTCAAAGATCCAGACAGAAGATACATATATATACATATATTTTGAAGCTTCTGGGTTTTTTGATGCACTGGAAGTTCTTTTTGAAATATATTCTGAATGACGCATTAAATCATTATTGTATATCCTCTGTAGTTTGGCTTACAAGTGAACTGAAGATGAATAAGTTTATAGACATACATAAAATACAGGGTGTAAGGAATTTAAGGATGTACATGACTTGTTTATTGCTTAATGGACTACCTTGTTAAATGAAGAGGGCTGTGGGGAAGTAGCAACACTTCCGTTTTCTTCTAGTTTTCTCTGAGGAATATAAATGATCCTAATGAAGATGCTAAAATGCTGAAAAAACCTCCACTCCAGTCTTCTAAATCAAACCAAATTCAAAATGTTACATTCCAGAGAATAAAGATAGCATAAAGACAACACTTTAGTAAAGTTTCTCAGATTGAGAAGGGGAGAGTAACTTATTGGAGGTGGAAGCAGGGGCCAATTACATACTTTATGAGAGTGGAAGAGGGGTTTCCACATTACTGGGAAAAAGTTTGAACTGTCTTTTGGCATAAAAGGACCATGTTGCTTGTTGTATTTCAAATGTCCTGCATTAAAAAACAAACAAAAACCAACCAACCAAACAAACAGCAAAAAAACCAAAACCAAACACAAAACACTGCAATCCAGTTGAAAACACTAGATTTTGTTAGCAGTTAAGGATAACCTAATGTATCTGAAAGACTAGGTAAAATGGTTTGGAGAAACTGGCTTTATGACTTTTTCTTAAGTTGCCTCTTGTGCTTTGCCAGCCTTTCAAACTTTGGGCACATTTTCTCAAAAAGCAGTTTCAAAAATACCAATAAAACTTTCTCTTAAGGACAGCATCTTCATAAAGCAGCATTCCCCAGAGTAGGACACTAACGGCTGGTTAATATTCATTACTGTGACTTATGGGCACTATCTGGAAGGTATGTCAAGAAAATCAAATTTTATTCAGATAAAGGTTTTGGAACTGGTTTTAAAACTTGATTTAAGTTCTTTTTCTTTTTGCTGGAAAATCATGGTTTGTCAGTGTGTGAGTCTGTGCAGAGCTGTGAAAAATTGCTTCCTTTAAATGAGTATCTAAGTTGCTGTCTGTTTAATCAAAATGAAATAGATGTGGTCAAACGATCTCCTGGTCTATAGTGGTGTGTCCCAAATGTTGGAAAGTTAAATTATATTTTCAGAAAAATATATGTTTGCCATAGTATAAAATCTGTGCTGTTAGAAGCTTTGTTTTGAGACTTGTTGAAAAATAATGGTTACTATAGGGTAGAAGACAGATAGTTATCCTGGGCTAGTTTAAGTATACTTGAACATTAGTCCAAGCTGAATGGAAATAAGTAATTCTAAATTGAAATATGACTCAATGTAGGAATTTAAGTTAAACCATTGCCAGTTTTGAAAGCAGTACTCGGAAACTTCTTTGTCTTCTCCCATTTGGTTTCCACACTCCCTGTGTGTACAACCTTTTGAGCCATTTTCCTACTGTGATTCCTGTCTTTACTTTTTTATTTAAAGTGCAGCTGACACTTGTACTTTCGTGTAAACTATCATGAAATTGCACAATACGCAGCAAAATCTTCAGATCTATATATTGAATCACAGATTTCTACTCATGTACACAGCAGCATGCTGCAATCATGAGGCAAACTCCTGGTGCTAGAAGGACGTAGAGTCAAATGGAGGCTTATAAATTATGTGCTCATTTTTTCTGACAGCATCTGGAGAATGATCCTCATCTTATACACAAATGCCACAGATTGCTCTTCTCCCAAGTGAATCTTGTCTCAGCAGAGGTGTTAATGTGGTGTTATGCAAACTTAATACTTTTGCTGTCCATTCTAACATCCATGTATGGATGCGTCAGGGAATGAGCATCTATTTCCCAGAACACACCATTTATACTGTGGTATGTGTAAAAGGATGCTCTATGCTACCTATACTACCTGTTACAGGCCCTAGTGAGATATAAGCATTTCATTGGGTTAGCTTGAGACAATTTCTACCCCTGGGTTTGTAGAGCAAAAAGCTGCAAAACAGCTGCTCTACTGAGCAGATTGTGGGTCTTACATGTACAGAAAACACTTATGACTTTACTTGTGTAATGAAATTTCACATATAAAGAGCCCTTCACAAGAATTAAACTAAACATTTCTGACATCCAGGCTCTCACTGCTGTTAGCAGCTTTTTTTCTTTGAATGTAAGTGACTGCTTCCAAGTGTTGATCCTTGTATTCATTGACTTATCCCTGTTTACCCACTTTCCCACCTTTCTTATTATTCATATATCACTTTCTACTGAAAAGTACATGAAATAATTGCAAAACAGAGGTAAGATCCTCACCAAGCATTTATTTATTTATTTATTTAGTGAATGATGTGGATGGTTACTGTGTAAAGGCTCATTGTTCATTCTCTGGCTCCCTCTTTATTAATTTTCTGCTCTGATTTTTTTTTACTGCTATAAGTAGCCATATCTTGCAGTTTCCTCAGGTTTACAGTTATCTCTCCATGCCACTTGGAGCAAACTGCTATGAGAAGAAAGGAGGTGCAATGTGACTGTTTTTCACTCAGGAGTTCCCAGTGCACTGTTTCAATACACAAAATTTGCCATAACCTGAGGACTGTCACTTGGTTGTCTGTGCAACCCTAGTTTCAACCATTTACAGTTAACATTTGTTCATGACTTCCAAGGCACACTGTGACTGACAGTCATGCTTAACCTGAGGTGTTTTGGATGGGGAATTGCAAACCATGCTTCACAAATCTGACACAGAGGAGGAAATATAAAGCAATTTTTGAAATCTGGGATCCTTGTATGTGGGCAAGGAAAGGGAATTCCAAAATTTAATTTAATCTAATTTTTGTATATGAAAAACTGTATAAACTGACAATGTGCACTCACTTTCTGAAAAGCCAACTGTATCCTGGGCTGCATTGAAAGAATCATGATCAGCAGGTCAAGGGAGGTAATTCTGCCCTTCTATTTCATTCTTGTGATACCCTACCTGGAGTATTGTATCCAACTCTGAGGTCCTCAGCATGGGAAAGACATGGACCTGTTGTAGCATGACCAGAGGAGGGCCACAAAGATGATCAGAGGGATGGGACACCTCTCCTATGAAGAAAGGTTGAGATTTGGGGTATTTCAGCCTGGAGAAGGGTCTGGGTAGACTTATAGTGGCTTTCCAGTACTTAAAGAGGGCTATAAGAACAAAAGTTTTTGACAGGACCTGTTGCTACAGGACAATGGGTAATACTTGTAAAGTAAAAGAGGGTAAATTCAAACTAGATACAAGGAAGAATATTTTTTTAAAACAAAAAATAAATGTTGAGATGGGATCTATAGTACTGATATCAGTATTATTGGCAGATATTTTATTATTAAGAATTACAAAACTCTGAAGAGGACATTATATTGAAGGCTAAATTGAATCCTGACATGGTTATAGTGCCAATAGATGATAATTTCCCCATCATCAGTGACTTGATATCAGTATCTAATTTAACTGATATCTTAAAAATACTGATGCCACATCTTGAGGCATCTAGAACTTCTGTTCAGCATGCTGAAACCTTTTTTTCCTGTGTAGTTATTTCATTTTTCATGTATGTGGAAATAGCTTCCTCCTGTGTATCTCTATCAACTGAAACACAAATTGTATTGGCACCACTGGGCTTAATTAATCTTCTTTTTTCTCCCTTTTAAAGAAGATGAAGAGCTGTAATATAGGAAATAAATATTGTAGGAACAGGTTTATTTCCCAAGTGAGAGAAAACAGACTATCTCCGTACGGGAGAAGTTAGTTTGGTCTGTGGTTTGTAAAATCAGCAAGCAAGGCAGTGGTCATGGCTAACATAAAAACAAGGGAGAGGCGGTATAACAGAAGAGCCAGGCTGAGTATATAATTATCTGATTATATTTCTTCACTTCTCCCTAGTCAGTGCCTCCTTTGATATTGATCTTCAGGTTATACAGGATACAGAAGTGACAGTTATGCAAAACAGTAATAAAAAAGCAGAAGAGAGTGAAATCTTAACAAAAGGTAATGCTCAATTTTTTATATTTTTCTAGCAAAGTATATATTTTCATGTATTTTGAGGGTTATACACTGGCTTAGATGAAGTAAAATGTTATTTAGAATAAAAAGGAAACATTTCAGATTTATTTTGTGTGTGTGTGAATGGTAAAATGTTCTGGCAGTACATGAAAAGAATGAAATTCACAGGTCGTTATGTCATCTAATAGATTCTGATGACAGCAGAAAATACATTTGTGGGTTACCCTTAGCGGGGAGTCAAGCCTCCTCCAGCTGCTCACTCACACTCTCTCAGCAGCATGAGGGTGTGAATCAGAAGGATGAAAGTGTGAAAACTTGTAGGTAGGAAAAACCCCCCAGTTTTAATAGGGAAAGAAAAATCAGTGTGCACAAGCAAAATAAAATAAGGAATTTATTCACTACTTCCCACTGGCAGGCAGATGCATAGCCATTTCCAGGAATACAGGTCTCCATCACATGTAGATTTTACTTGTGAAGACAAACACCGTAACTCCTTATGTTCCCCCTTTTTTCTTTCCTGCAGCTTTTATTGTAAGGTATGATGCCTTATAGTGTGAAATATACCTCTGGTCAGTGGACGTCAGCTGTCCAATCTGCATCCCCTGCCAACTCCTTGTGCACCCCCAGCCTCCTCTCTATTGAAATGGTGTGAGCAGCAGAAAAGGCCCTGATGCTGTGAAAACACTGCTCAGCAATAGTGAAAACATCCCTGCATTATCAAGACTGTATTGTTTGCAAATTCAAAACAAAGTACCAGGCTAGCTCTTATGAAGAAAACAAAGTCTATTCCCTGTACAACACTTCTGTGTATTGTTCTCTTCACAGTTCTGGCAAATACTGTGCAATAAGCTGTTTAAGTTACAAACACTTTGCTTTGATAGCACACTGCAAATGGATCCTGAATGAGAACCTTAGGCCTTATCTAGTGATAGGTATTAATTAGCAGTGGAAAAATATAAAATTGAGGGAACTCACTTTGATTTACAGGTAGCTATTATCAATATTTGTAAGCAAATGGAAAAAGGACAAAAATCTTAGCAATAAATCTGTTGCCTGAAGAATCTGATGTGCCTAAGAACTCGCCATGGATGTGGCTTATTGAGTAGCCACCGACATATAGAAAGATGAAAATTACAAGCACAAGAAAAGAATTTGGTTTAAATTCAGTTTATGTAAAATATATGGGTCGGTGCTGAGGTTGATTCTTTTTCCTAGAGGCTCTGTCATCAATTATATGGTGATGCAGTGGGCTGGACTGAGGGCACACTGCACGGTGTTTATTCAGCTCAGTACCCAGGGTGATGTGGATTCAGACCTGAGTACCTCAATGAGCAGAGTCTAAATCTGAATATGAATTAACTTTGGCATTTATTGTGCAGAACGTTTCTGTGCTTTTAATAAGCTGAATTAAAGTGTGCATCCACATGACTAGAATTGTTACTGAAACTTAGATTTAGACCTAGATTTTACAGTTACTGATACTTGTGGTGCATATATCATGAGGTTCTCGGGGTCCAAAAAGTCCATGTCTTCATGAATCTTAAGAACAATTCAGAACTGGTCACTTTTGCTGTCTGGCTTTGCTTTAATGAATCCCTAAGCTGTGAAATTCACATAAATTACCAGAAAAAAAAAATTTAAGAAGCTCTGAATGTTTCTTCCCAGCAAACAATGTGTGAGTAAATGTTTTAAAAAGATCTCTAAGAATTGTCTCTAAGGTGCACATAGAAGGAATAAAAAAGTTGCCATAGGTAAACTAAGCGCACACTTCACCAAAGAAGTATTTTAGTGCCTGAAAACATATAAAATGGATATACTGTTCTCCACCAAGAACTGTTTCCAGGTTCCCTGAGAAGTGGGCTTGGTACAGAAAGGGAGTTTGGTACAGAAAATGATTGGTGCTTTTTTATGAAGGGTGCCTGAAGGGATATCTTGAAATTAGAGCTGAAGGAGCCCTGAATAGCCAAGGATCTGTGAGGTCCACTGTGAAGCAAGCCATGTGATCCAAATATAGCTTAAAGCCCAATTTTTCTTTTCCCACACAGTGTCAATAGGAAGAAAAACAACAAACCCCCCACAATAAAAATAATTGTAGTCATATAAAAATTAAAACAGATGTATCACATAGTTGCAGTGGGTGAAGGAGAATACCAATGAGGCAAACTCTGAATAAGAATCACTAATAAAATCCCTTTTATAAGGTAGTTGATTTAATTTGCCAGAAGAACTTAGCTAGTAAACACGTTATTAACACTTTAAATTCAAATTGTTGAACATAATTTTAAAGCCCATACATGAGCTGCATGACACTGTAAGGGACAAAGCCTGCCTCTAAACTGCTGAACAGAAAAATGTGAAAGTAACTTTGGGCAAAAGCTAGACAGTTTTGTTCCAGTGTTGTATTCAAAAGAGAGAGAACCTTTATTTCTATTCCAAATTCCTGGCTTGCTAAAGATATTAGAATTCTTGCCAAAGTGCAGATATCCCTTTTTAAGTATACATCCCTTTCTTTCAGTAATATTTTCCTTTTTTTTTAAATAGTATCAGAATTGCTTATACACTTTAAAAAATTAGAGAATCTTTAATGGCCTAAAGTGTTTACAGATGAGGTTTTTTAGGTGTAGGACACACACTTCTTAATCTGCCTGGGCACCAAAACTTTCTGGTCAAGGAGTAGATGTAAATTTATGGTATAGGTACTTACCTTAAGATCAGAGGCATTCAAAAGCTGAGTATGAATTTCTTTAGGAAAAGGGCCATATAGACAACTTAATAAGACTATTTGAGAAACTGTAAGTATTATGATAAAAATTAACTTGTGCCATTGACATTGAAGGGAGAAAAAGAATTTTAAATGTGTTTAAAGTGAAATTCCAAACAAAAGTAAACTGTACTAGTAAGGTGTGGAACATGATCTGTAACCTTTGGCAGCTGGCCACAGTGCTTTCATTTTTAACAGTCCTTCCTCTTGCCCCTGTTATGTCTTTAGGCTGCAAATTAGAAAGAGGTACCTTGGGCTCACACCTATCAGTACAGTACATACTGTGTTACTGTCAGGGGGAAATTGTTTTAGTGGTTTGTGTGCATTGTGAATGGAATGCAGAATTTTTTAATATTAGCTGATTTAAAATTTGTAGATTGGACCTGACAATTGATGAGGAGAGCAAAGTACAAGGCACACTGTTGTTTGCTTTTGTTGTAACTTCAACACAGCTGTCAGAGTCCTTTTGGTTAGACAGGATTGTCTAAGCTCAGAAGCTGGACTTCTTAACTTTGTCACTAAAAAATAAGTATAACTTCTAAATCACTTTATAAGTAGTTAGAGAGGTGTTTTGTGTTTATACAGCTTTAGTTAAACAAGTCATTTTCAGGACATTTGAATGATTCTGTTGGAATCAAAAGCAAATGGGATCAAAGATGCCCTTTGGCTGCTTCCTCTTAACGTTTCTGTAACTCTGCTGAATGTTTCTATCCCCATACATCTTGCATTGCTTATTCAAATGAATATACAAATTATCTGTGTAGAAAGCTACAAGTATTTATTTAGTTTAGGGGGATTTTAAACAGTGTTTGTTTTCCTTTACCTACATGATTTCACAGATCTGGCTTAGGGAAGGGTTAAACAGTTGTGTCAATATAGCTGGTAGAAGAGAAGTGTGGGAACAAACGGCCGACAGTGGGTGAGAGATGGTAATGTTATAAACCTCTCTGCTGCTGAAAAGTCCCTACTGGAAGTCCTTGATATATCCAGACTGTTATATTGTGAAAAAGGGAAAATGAAAATTCTTTGAGATTATGCCAGTGTTCAATAAGACCAGAATTTCATATTTATAACAAGTTCAGTAGCAAACTACCATTGAGTTCAGTTAGCCTAAAATCCACCGAAGTGGACAGCATAAAGTAGTCAACAGATACTTTCTGCCCTTTAGGATCCGATATTACATTACCCCTAATGTTCTATTAATGTGAGCTGTGTTAAAAGAAACTCCCTCCCTTCTTCCACTCCTGCTTTTGGCTGAATGTGTCCAGTATTTCCCTTGAGTCAGATCCAATGACAGAAATTTAGCCTACCACTAAAAGTATAAACCCAAAGAAAACAAAAATTAAGTTTTCCATTAGATTAGGTTGCTAAAGTGACTCATCCTGCAGCTGTGGATTAGTTACATCTGATGCAAGGAAATGAAACAGCAGCTGGGACCACCCCAGTCAGTGACAGCTCACAGTTTCTGCAAACATGCTGTCATGTTCTGGAAGAAGCAATCTCGCCCTCAGCCCACTTCCCTCCCATCCTGTCAGCATCTGTGCAGCAATTATGCGGAGGTAAAGAGCTGACCCGGTGGTATTGCTAGTCTGGATCAAGTTTACCAAACACTAAACTCCTACATTGCTGTACAGGAAAGGAGAGTGCAGAGCTGGGTTTAATGCCCAGGACTAAAGTGAGCTTGCTTTTCATAACAGAGTTGCTTGCTTAAAGTTCATGCAAAGCTCTGGATTTAGGATATAGCTATAAGGCATCTTAGTCTAATCCAAAACACAACTTCTTCACTCATGCTGCATCTTCTAGTTCCCTTCTTTACATCTGGACCAGTATTCTTGTGATAAGATGATGGGAATCATGTTCAGAGAAGTAGTATGGTAAAATAAAAAATTAAAAATTACTATTTTTTTGACCATATCAGTTCTAGAATCACCTCATTGCTTTATCAGGTGACTTACAATGGAAACAAAAGAAACTCCTGATTTTGGATCTGTTTAGGCAGTCACTGAATCTCATCCTTAAATATATCTACTGTGGGTTAACAGAAACAAGAAACAGTGTTAATCTGGAGCTTCCTTGGTGTTCCAAGCGCAAACGGGCTTATGGTGTTAGTAGTTTCATTGTGGAGAGAAAGAAAGGTTTGACCAGTTGTTTCTCTTTTAGTCTTTCACTTTTTAGACACCTAGGATTTTAGCCCTGCATTGAGAAGAGGTGATTATAAAACTGGGACAATGTTAATCATCCATTTGTTGTTTCCAAGTCTTAACATAGCGGAAGAAATTAGCGATCAGAATCTACATGGATGGAAGGAATAATTTTTCTGGTATGATATCTTTGTGCAGCCAAAGACAGGATATAGAAATGGGGTTCCTGATAATGAAGATGATCAAAACAATGGTTCTGTAATATTTGTGGCTCTGAAAAGCTATTTGTCTGTTACAAAAAGGAGACTTTGTTTTTCTTAATTGTTTCAATTATTTCTGTGTAAATTTCTGCAACTCATTTTGGGTGGGAGATGAACTCATAAATTGGTTGTGAAAATATTCAGTTTGAGCTTTCAGCATACTATGAAGTTATAAATTCTCTTGTCTTTTAAATATGCCAGGAAGTTTCAGGCCCTTTGAGGGAAAATAGGAAAAAAAAATTCTCTTTTACTCCCACCAGTTTAAGTCTTTCTATATGAGGATGACGGCTCTGAAGATCATTATCTTTCTGTAGTATGATGATAGGAGGCTTCTTCAAGGAAGACCCTCCAAAGAATAAGTCCCAGGAATATCACTTGGGAGTTCAGACTCTGGTCGTGATGGGTGCAGAAAGTAGGATGGGTCACACTGGTTCAGAAATTCTTGGTGGCTAGGGAGGATGGTAACATGTTTGTGGTGGTGTATGTGACTATGCCTGCTGACAGTCCCAGGGGACTGAGGAAGGCTTCCCCTTAGCCAGCAGATCATTGTTTTGCTGTCTGTACACTGATGAATTTTATTGTCTTTCTTTTTCTGTTGCAAAGCTTTTCCTCAGACTTTCTTGTTCCTTTCTTGTTCTATTTATGTAGAAGGGAGGAACAGGCAACAGAGTTTGGTGAAGATGGACCACATGCACGTGTAACTTGAATGTTTCAGACTGGGTTCAAGTTCAAATGCAAATTAAGGATAGGAAAGAACTCTTTATTTAAGAAAATTCATTTTATCCCTGGTACTGCAAGGCAAGGCTGTATTTATGATGCTAGGGAATCCTGACATGGATCAGTTTCTCCAGCACAGGTACCTTGACATACCCTGTGCTGGCCCAGCTACACATTGACTGGCAGTCCTGGGCAATTTTTTTAAGTCTGGTGTTAGAAAACTTTGCATATTTTTTCAGAGATCAACATAAAACAAAAAAATGTATTTAAGTGATGCTACTGGAAATGCTTCCTTTGACGCCAAAGGACATATTTTTTGATTATAAGATAAAATTTTAACTTTTATTTTTAATTTCTTTCCTATTTTAAACAAAAATGTCACTTCAATGCAAAACAGGCAAGAAAATGGTTTTTATTTGAAATTTGCACTTGCTCAGAAAATCATGAGGGTAATAACATAATACCTCTATTTAATTTTTTTCCCCTCCCTGAACTGTTACCTAAGTTAAATGCAAATTAATGAATAATTCCATTTTTTCCCTGAAAATTCAATATTTTCGTCAATACTCTATACTGTTATTTAGATAATTCATTAATTCATGGGACATAGATATATAACTGTAGAAAAGCAGGCTGGTCTCCTTCCTGTTTCGTCCTTGTTTCCAGAAGAAAAATTTGTTTAGGCATTTTTGGGAATGTAACTTCTATCCCAATTTCATTTCCTAGGGATCTTGTCATCTTGCCCCAGGTTTCCCTCTATGGAGTGCTAAAAACAGGTTTTGTATGTGCAGTCTCTAAAATAACAAAACAAAAAAAAATCCACAACTGATTCATATAATCTGCAACTAACAATTAATTATTCTGATCAATCTTACAAGGTCATATGGTTGTCTCACTGAGAGCTCTGGTCTTTGTGTTGTATTCTCTTCTATTAAAATATAGATGAAACAAGAAATGAAAACTCTCTAGTGCCTTTTTGGTGCTGTTCTAGGTACAATAAGGACTTGCATACTGATTTTACTGTGAGATTTTGAACTTTTTCTCACCCAACTTTACTTGGCATTCCTGACTATAGCATGTGAAATAGATCTATTAAAGTTAATGGTAAGAAACTTTTTGGAGTTCTTCACTGTTGACCTTCCTCTGCTCCTTTACTAATTTAAGCTGAAGCAAACAAAATTTATGTTAAGTACTTCTGGAAATCCCTCCTTTCAAATGAATCAAGTGCATAGCTTGAGACAGTAATGTTTTCATAAATTTGCAGTCATTATTTGCAACAAAAATTTTGGTCATCTGCAATTTCTGCTCAACATGTGGTTTTTGGACTTCCCTGAATGAGAGGATGAATAACAACTTCAGGATTTCTCCCTGTGTATTTTACTCTTTGATCTTGCAGTATTACTTTCTGGTGATATTTATTCTTTCTTCTGGTTTCCTTTGGTAAATAAATATATGCGGAGCTTTTAAAAATTTCTTCAGTGGAGCTAGTAGAAAGGGAATTACACAAAACCATTCTGTCCCCCTAAACATAATCCTCTTGAAACAGCTAATTATTTTCATGTTTGTAGGCATCTCCTACACTAAGACTCTTTGAACTCCCATGATTCTAGACTGTCTTGGTTTCTGACCTCCCAAGTAAAACTTTTAGTGGAAATGCAATGTCAAAAGACTTCTCCTTGATCTCTCTTGAAAAGGCCCTTTTTATAGTTTCAAAATCCTCAACTGCAAATCTATTAATTACACAACAGATAATTAGGCCAGTATAAAAGATGCAAAAAATCCCAAACTTAGAAATCACCACAAAACAGAGGCTAGAGCTCTCTGTAAATTGGTTAATACTAGTAAAGGATTAAATAACGGAATATTCAAGAATATTGCTCATTATTATTTGGAGAGAAAAAAAAAATCATTCTAGATATTGTCCTTTGGGCACTTCCACAGTGACAGGAAGAATTCCTTTTCCCCCCCTTTTTTATTCTAAAATTGCAAGAACAGAATTTAAAATTCCCCAGAATGACTGAGAATAGGACTGAAAATATGACTGAACAGAGTCTGCCTCTGTCTTCTGTTCACCATCCCTTCAGGTATTTGTACACATTGATGAGAGCTTTCTCATCAGGCTAAGCAGGTTCAGTTCTCTCAGCCTTTTCTCACAGCACAGATGCTCCAGATCATTAATCATCTTTGTTGCCCTTTGTGAGACTCTTTCCAGTATCTCCGTGTCTCTCACATCTTGGAGAGCCCAGAACTTAACATAATACTCCAAGTGTGGCCTCACCAGTGCTGAGCTGAGGGGCAGGATCACCTCTCTGTTGGCAATTCTTTCTCTGATGCAGCTCTGGACACCATTCGCTTTCTCTGGCACAAGAGGACATTGCTGGCTCATGGTCATCTTGGTGCCCACCAGGAGCCTCCATCCCTTTTTTTGCCAGGCTGCTTTCCAGCTGGATTGCCCTCAGCATATATTGCTGCTTGGAGTTGTTCCTCCCCATGAGCAGGACCTTGCGCTTCGCTGAATTTCATGAGGTTCCTGTAAGCCTATTTCTCCAAAAGTTGGGGACATCCTTCTTTGCATGGCTAGTATAATCATTTGACTGTTTTTGTGAAAAGGTATTTCCTCATATAGTACAGTAGACATTATGAGATTACTTTTTCTTCTCTGGAAGCCTGTCTCCAAAACAGAGTACATTTGTGCAGTCAGGATCACTTTCTTAGTCTGTAACCAAGTTTCTTTTCCATATGTTGGTTGTGAAAACTTAAAGTAAAATGAAAATTTTGAACTTATTTCCTGCTAATTATATATTATTTTGTATATTTATTTAAATTATCTATATACAACAATTTGCTAAGGCAAATTGCCACATTTTGCATTTTATGTCTTTCCGTGTAATACATTCAATCTTCTATAAATGCAAAATCCTATAAGATCAAGCAATAATGATTTAAAAGAATCATTTTGTGGGATAAATTTTGTGCTGTTATCAAAATGAACATATTCTGGATTACTATAAGGTAATGTGTGTCAGAACAAAGATAAAACCCTATTCCCTTTTAAAATGGATTGAGTTTATCAGTGTTACGTACTAATTATTATAAGCTTCATTTATATTATTTTCATGGCGCAATTAAATTATGTTTTTCTTAAAATCCTATTTTAATAACATTCATTTCGGGAATAGGTGCAGCCATTTACAAAACTAATATAGGAATTAATTTTTGTGAAGGCTTTAGAAAGATTGTCGCTTTCAAAACTTTTGATGGAACTGTTTTTAAAGATAACTGTTCAATATTTTATTCTGAAGTGATGTCCTAGTCTTCTAAATTGACCTTTCCAATCATGATAAAAAAGTACCAAGTGGGCTCTTTAACCTCTACTTCTAAAATATATTAAATATCTGCTTATGGGTTAAACATAAATAGTGTTATTAGGAACTAATAGTGGTTGCCACTGTTGGTGATGCTGAAGCGAAAGGTTTTTTAACACTGGAATCATTAACATGGCTAGAAAAATAATAAATAAAAGTATAGTCTTTAACCTTGCCAGTGGCCTAATAAATTCAGTAAACTTCCAAATAATGTAAGGAAAAAGAAATAATTAAAATATTTTTAGTGGTTAGTAACTTCTTCATTCTTCTACCCATTCAGAATTAATCTGTACACTTTTCCCAGTCACTGTCAGGCCCTTCACTCAGTGTAAAAGACTCTCTCGTCACACCAGCATGGAGAGTGACTCTTCAATACATCAACACTGCTATTTTTTTCCCTTTTTTTTTTTAGTGAAATGAGTGTGATTTTCTAGAGTACTTTTATTTTTTGATTAAATTTTTCTGCCCATATGATTATATTTCCAAGGTTTTACACCTTTAAATCTGTGTGTATAGTCCCTGAATCGTTAGTATGTAGGTTTTTTTAAATGTTAGAAAACTTAGCTGTTTCTTCTAAAACAGTCAAACCACATGAACCCCCACTCCCTGGAGAAAAGAAAAAAAAAAACAAACCACCAACAAATAATCAAAGCAAAACCTTTGGAAGAAATGGGGACATAGATCAGCAGCTTTATGAGCAGAGGTAAAAAAGATATTTAATGCATTTTTGAATTGTTTTTCTGGATGAGCTTAATAGCTTGAGACACCAGAATGTTCAGTGTGGAGTCATTCTGAAGAGTGTCATCCAAAAATCACAGTCGTTCCCACAACCCAAGGAGTAGTCAGCTGTTCCCACAGGGTGTATTAGCAAAACCTTTCCACGTCAGCAAAGTCTTTAGATCAAATTTCACTTCTCCAAAAGTTATCTGACACCATTGCTGGAAAAGAGCTTACATAACTGAGAGTGAATTTGCACTTATAGGGCTGTAATTTGAGTCTTTGCAAAAGTACGTAAAACCTCAATCCACAAAATTAAAAGCATAATGAAAAATAGAAGTATATGAAAGGGAAATATCCTTTTGTAGATTTCCTCTATCAAAATAAAACTAAATCCTAACCAATCATAAAAATATTTGTAATATAGGTGAGGATCAAGGACATCAGTTAGTGCAGTTCTCATGAGCGTGTGCTGGCTCGTGTGAGCTGTGGGGAAGATGGAGCCATTTGGGTTACCTCACAAAAAAAAGTTCTGGAAAGAGACTATGACATGCTAATTTCTGAAAGGAGTTGAATGGTGGTTGTTTGTTACTTTTTTAATCTACTTCAACTGCTTAGATATCTTTCATTCAAATTCCTTTTCTGGCCCCTACTAATTGGATGTGTCCAAATCAAAGTTATTTTCCTGCAACAAAATTTAAGTTTGCCATGTTCCTTTATCCCTTAAAACCGTTTCCTATTTGCTAAAGTAAAAGCTTATCTTTTACATTTATGAGAATAATAATTTTATTGACACCATAAATCATACAAATCTAGCTGATCCTACTGTTTGAAATTATATTAGAGGCTTGATACACTTGTTATAGTTATGTCAATGATGCTGAGCCTTGGAGATGCTGAATAACCTTGTCTGTTAAATTGTTCCCATATAGATTGATCATAAACCCCAGTTTAAATAGTAAATGAAATCAAAATATCATAGTAGCATATTGACTTGCATGTATGTCCTTTTCAAGTAAAACAGGTTTTCTTAGAGTAACCCTGTGCAACTGAAGTGGTTAATTATGTGGTAGAGAGGAAGCAAAATGTTTATGAAGTTTGTGAATTTTCGTAATTTAAGTTATTCTTCCTCCTAATATTAGAGTTTTGCATTCCATAATAATAACTATTCCTCTTTGGAAATGACAGCAGCAACTGCCTTGAGTAGCCAAATCCAGCTAGTGGTGATTAGCGCTATCAAAACACATTTCTTGCTCTTCAAAAGTTCTATGTATCCCTTTATGGGCTCTTCTGAAAGCACCAAATCTGTCTAGCAAATGGAAAACAAAGCAGCCATGCGTGCAATTCCATATGTAAAAATCCTGTTTTCTTTGCATCAGAAAATGTAAGTATTTCAAGGAGAATCATTAAAAGAACAACAGGTCACAGTAGAACTAGAATTATTATTTCCTCATGATCACCATTCCATTTTTTTAAGCCAACGGAAAACATGACATTCTGCCAAAACGCTTCTACAATGCTTATTTATTTCCTTTTTATTTCTCTGATGGTATGTTTGCACTGTTAGGCAGGATTCTGTCTGTGGCAGATTAGATGCTGGTGGATGAGATAACTTACCTCATGAAATTATGCAGAAAATGGTATTTTTGGATGATCTTTACAATTTAGAAAACTTACGCTGACTTATGTTTTATCTCACTTTCTTTTGAAATTTAATATTGGTCTTTCAACTTTTGAATCCCTTCATTACAAATTACAAGTTTTCATTAACAATGCTACTCTATAAATAATGTCATCATAGCAAAGCATATATCAAAGTTCTTGTTGGACTTTCTCATAATTCATCTTCAGCTGAGCAAATGTCATGAAGGAGATGTTAAATTTATTCATTTGTCGTATTAAATGTGTGAGTGTTGTCCATTTCTGTGCTCTGTTGCTGTTCTGAAACATTGTGATGGCAAGAGGAATGTCATTCTTGCTTACAGTTTCTATTCCAAATGTTTGAGCAGAATAATTCAACCAACATTCTTATCTCACAATTGCAAGCTACTTTCCTTGCTTTTCCAGGTGCCAAAAATTCCACCTGGCCAATATCCTGCTGTGAAAATCTTCAATTTCCCCTGGCAACTTTTACAAAACAGTAAGCATTATCAATTATAAAAACCTTATAGCAAATCTAAAGTTGAAAATGCTGGGAACAGTCTAAACCAAATTGAATAAAAGTTTGGGGGTTTTTTATTCATGTTCAACTTCATATAAGGAGAATCTTCTTCTCCTTAACCAATTTGAGATTGCTGTGAAGTTGTTCCAGAGTTGGTAGAATTGAGAAGTCTCAATTGCATTGAGGATGCTTCACTTTAGTGGCCACAGGCTTGACTGCAAAGGATTCTCTTTAGGAAAACCAACAACAGAGCCTAATGCAGGGTTGTTTTAGTTATGTTAGGAATCAGAACATTTGAAATTCTCATCTCTAATAATAACACAGAGACACTTGCAAAGAGAAAGATACAAACTGTGAAGGGAGGGATTGTTTGTTACTTGGTTGGTTGCTTGCTGTTATTTCTAGGCTGCTTGCATACGGGATTTTTCTCCAGTAATTGTTCTCATCAAATTTCTGTGCACACAGAACTTCAGTTCTGAGTCTCTTATGAGCTTTTTGAACTAAACACAAACTGCTTTTTATTACTGACCCAGCAGTACTGTTTCCATCATGAAATCTGCAACATCTGATTGCACAAAAGCTTTTTGTACTACAGCATTTATGTACTTAAAATACAACATTTTATTTTATTTTATTTACTCTGTTTCCCTTTAATTCTCAAATGACATTTTGAAATGCATGAACTTTGGACATATGATGGCACTGTTGTGTAATCACTAAACTCTCTTTAGTGATTACATGCCTGCATTGTATAGTTTTGTTTTTCAGAAAAAAACAAAAACACAAAGCCCTAAGAAAAGTAGCTTTTACAGTTTTGTAAAAATATTCTCAACAGGTCATTTATTTTCACCCCATCAATGACTTTCAACCTCATTTATTGACCAAGGTCTTGGTCTCTTTTAATTTATCAACATTATCAGTGATTTCAGGCTTTTTTCTTCTGTGTTTCCAAAAGCATAGGATGAAGTATTTATGTTTTTTTTCTTGTTTTGATTGTTTACTCCCAGCATACTTTGGGCAATTCATGGAGTCTGATTCTGAAGCCAGTGTTCCTAAATGGTTTTCCCAGTGGAACTCTTGGCCTGCAAGTATGTTGTTCACAACCCAGTGAGACTTTTGTAGTCCCTGAGGCCCAATAAAAACAACTTTCAGTCTGTTTGCTCAAGAATGATATAGAGGTATGCACTGCAGGAAGCCAGATAGAGGCCTGCCTGCCTCCTATACGGGAGTAACAAATGGGATGCCAAAGTTCAGGGGGTCTGGGAAGGTAAAGACAGCTGTGTCCTTTCTTTTTGTTGCTAGCTGAAGCTGGTAAAGTCCGAGTGGATTGGTTTTGCTTCAGAATTCTTGTTAGAAAATAAAATTCAGCCTCAAAAAAAAAAAAAATAGGGAAATTTGCAGTTCTCTGAAACTTTTGCTCTGTTCTTAGAGTCAGTTCACATGATTTCACACTGCTATGTCTACAGCAGTAGCAGGCACAGATTACTCAGTTTGCAGCACTTTGTGTTTGTTTCCCTCCAAGGAAACAAGAGGCAAGTATAAATAGCACTACTTTACTCTTTAATTGACTCATTATTAGCATGCAAAATTTTCTTCCCCTTCCCCTTCCCCTTCCCCTTCCCCTTTCCCTTTCCCTTTCCCTTTCCCTTTCCCTTTCCCTTTCCCTTTCCCTTTCCCTTTCCCTTTCCCTTTCC
>JAOXXN010000395.1:126622336-126634660 GCA_026770055.1 Myrmophylax atrothorax
TAATCTAAAACAATTTTTCATCTATCTATCTATCTATCTATCTATCTATCTATCTATCTATCTATCTATCTAAATTCTTGAAAGTCACACAGTTTTCCTGGAGATAGGCAGCTGCAAAAAAGTGAAAATATGATAAATTAATAACTTCAATTTGTTGTTTCAGTGTCTGTCCTCTCAAAGAGTCAAATTCAAGACTGTAAAATATGAAATAGTGACTGATGAGGTAGAATGAAGAACTACTGGGAATTGATGAAGGACATGTCATCAAAAGTTGCAGCTAAACAGCTAAACAATGTGCTAAACAGATTCAGATACAGAAATCTGTAAGACTAGGTTTCAGGAGACAATTATATTTAATATTTGTAAAGCATACATGTAATATACAATATACATACTATCATAATTCCATGCTCATTGCAGAATGTGGATGGTATGTGTTGCAAACAACACATGGGCCATCATTGGATGGTAATAAAACAAGGTATTTTAAGCAGCGTGCCTAGTAGGTACTGAATGAAACAAAAGATCCAGTGAAAATAATCTTATACCACAATTGAAAGTCTTCAGTTCTGTGATATTACTTACCCTTAAACTAGATTTTGCATAGAAGACCTTGAATCAAGGCTGCCTGATTATTTGTTTTCTAGTGTCTTGATGTTTGATTTGCCTTGCAAGGACATGAATATATTTTATTACACTTACTGGAAAATTTAGACTGTATATATGCTAAGACAAGGGTTAAGGCTGCCAACTTTGAAAAATGCCACCTCAAATGTATAAATGGCTTATTCAGTGTAGAATGTTTAAAAATAAAAGTAATTTCAAAATTAACTCAGTGTTCTTTAAGTGTGGCTATAAGAGCTATATAACCAGCTGCATAAGTGTTCTGATTACTTATTAATTTTGAATAATATTTTGGCCTATTACTTTATATGAAAACAAGAAACCATTACTTGTGGTATCATGTAGAATGTTTGCTACTTGTATATGAAAAGGGACAGAAACAGAAGCAAAGCAGCTACAATTGGTAGTAATTGTTATCTGTAGGTATTGTCTCCTGTGTTTGAATTGCCAGTATGGTTTGGTTTACAACGGAGGAAGTGGGATAAGTAACAGTATTCAGTGCTTTTTCTTTCTTTTTTTTTAGACTGATTGCTGTGCTAAGGTTTTGATTTGTTCAGTGGAGAGACATAAAAAGATTACAGTAGCAACTGGGATGAGGGAATTATATTAATGCAGAATCAATACTGAACCATAAAATCAAAATGCATTGGACTGAAAATTGAGCATTTTTTTTCAAATTTTAGCAATTCTCTCTTGTAAACAGTTTCCCTATGAAGTCTCTTGATTATATATAATGCTGTTGGTCTACTGACCCATGCCACCATATAAAATTAGTTTGACATATTGTGGAGCATCACTATAATAGTCTAATGTAGCTCAGATCTGTCTTTGATAAAATGCTACGATTATCCTTCTGTTCAGCAGCATAAATTGTTGGGGTGGGTAATATAAGAGCAAGAATAACTCCTGACCCTACAACAGGATTCACAAGCATGGACCTTTGAGCAAATTGCTAACCCTGTTGGGTTTTAAGGCTTCACCAGAGCAGATCTTACTGCATATTTGAGGCTACTCCATACAAAGGATTTGCAAACCCCTTTGTGTATAGGCAAAATTTCAGTAAACTCTAAATACTTTTTGTAGTTATTTATTATTAAGCTTTTTCATTTCTGCTTTATTATAAAAATCAACTTGTTTGAATCACTGCCTAAAGAAGCCTGAAATCTCTTCAGCATATCTTCTTTCAAATGATTTAGCATCTCTTCTAATCTACCATGGCTTTGGCGCAGCCAAAATCCTATACTGTTTATAGTTGATTGTGCTTGCCGATAAAGCATTTTCACAGCTTCATATGTTTTATAAAAAGGTTATTAGATGAACTTATTTTCTTAGTGATGGCATATTAAATATTTCTGCATCTGTTGTTCATATGTGCCCATGAAACCTTTTTTTTTTTTTTCATTGTGGGAAGTATCCATTATCTCTCCCTTTCTCTTGCCCTCTCTCTTCTCTCTCCTCACTTTACGTCTATTGGGTATGTGACTATTTGGCAAAATGTATCTAAAAACATTTCAGTGGAAAAAAGTAGTAGTGTTCCACTCTAAATATATGCCAAAGAAGTTTATTATTTTACAAAAGAAAACTTGAGGCTTCCTTCAGGAAGGGACTGTGAATGTCTGTCCTAATTCAGCAGCCAGGACCAGTTTATCACTGTGTGGGTATGACCAAAGCTGCGTATTCTAAAACCCTCTATATCATTTCTCATGAACTGTTAACAATGGACCATTTGCAGCACCTGTCCAGGGCACATCCAACCCCTCAGAGTGTGAGCTGGGTGTTAAAGAAGCCTGTGAGATAAGATCTGTGCTAACTCCCCTCCGGGAAGTTGTTAGCCCCTTCACACCCAGCCTGAGGGGGTGTGTCTGCTGATGGGTCATCAATGATTCCAAAAATACCCCATGACTCACGGAGTCAGATCACCCACTGTGGAACTCCCTGCCCTGGGGGAGGTACTGGGTGCTCCCATCTGGACCTGAGGGTATATAATCTCAGGGGTTTTTGGACCTGGGAACCACTTGTTGGATCCAGAGGAGGACCAGAACCTCGACAGGAGGAGACCACTACTTTTGACCAGGCTGCAACTGTCATCTGCACCAACAGGTTTTTCACTTCCTTTTACTTTGGACTCGGGGGAACCACGTGGGGGCTCAGCACAGGGACTATCAAACACCATTGTGTTTGTGCCCCAGGGTGCTGGGTTATACTTCTGGGTTTTGTGGGTTAAAACCAATTCCTCTTTGTGCCACTGCATTTATTGTAATATTGTTATTAAATTGTAACTCTGACTCATAATCTCTTTTGTGTTGGGTTCGTTTCTCCTGCTGGTTTTACCTTTAAACCAGCACAATGTCTTATAGAGTAGGAAGACTTACGTTTCCCATAGCTCTTCAGGTAGACATAAGTAACGGGTAAAACCTGTATTTCACCATTATAATATTCGTCCAGCTCTACATTTTTTGCAAGGAGTTTTGTTATTTTATATTATATATAAAGAAATGGCTTTATTCTTGTTCTCCTATCCATATATTGTGTATTTTGCTGTTTTCTGGACATTAAGTCTGCAGCTAGACCTCATTGTTTTCAGTGCTCCTCAGGGCAGAGGGGCAATTTCATGATATCAACAACAATAACATCAAACCCCAAAAAACCAAAACAGTTTTAGTAAGAGTGATGGATCTCTCACGTGAGTTGTACAACAGTAGCTTGTAAACTTTTTGCTTTTCTATTACATTTATTAAAAAAAGAAAATATTTCTTTTTCTAGTTTTCAGTTTGCCACCAAATTTTGATACAACTGAGTTGCGCTGATGGAAAAGAGAACATTTTAATGCATGAAATGAGGGGCTTACATGAAACTAAGGCATTTGATTGCTATGCATATATTACTGGTTTGATGAAAATGATTGACAATATTTTCATTTTAAGTTACAAGAGCAAAAGGCTTTATATTTTACAGTTAGTAGCCCAGTTAGATGGCAGAGATGCTTTTCATCTGACAGTTCTCTAGATGCAAATGTTCTGTCACCCAAAGTTACAAGCAGATGAGGGCTGGAGGGTATTAATGATCTGTAGTCTTTGATACACCAGGACTTGCTGATGTGACTAGTTAGAAGCCTTAAAATATTAGCAGCAGGATACTCTATAGAAAACTGTACCAGAGTTTCATTTGTGGCCCAGGCTCTGGGCCTAAAAGTGCACTTGCAAATATGGCTCAAGATATCCTATTACTTTTTTGCATTTGTGGGACTACAATCTGACACAAAAAAGGAGACTGAGCTGCAGCTGGTGGTAATGGACATTATGTAGGGTAAGCAGTGTAAGAGGAGTGAGCTCAGATCTGAATGGTGTACATTGTGCAAGGAACTACCTTTTCCAGCAGCTGAAGAACCTAGTCTTATTCATCTCAGCTCATAACTGCTTTTCATCCTGTGCACACATCAAATAACAAAATATTCCTCCTTATGTGGTAATTTATAATGCATAGAGAACCCATTAATGTCTCAGTGACTGACTGAGACACTCTTTTGAATGCTGGCTTCTATGTACTGTGTTTCACAAATGTGTATTCTGGAGTGGAATGCATGGCAGACATTTGAATAATAGGAGTAGATTTTTGGTCATTTTCATGTCTTCTAATGCTTATTATTGCAGTACTCAAATACTTTATGACTAGGAAAATGGCTTACAATCAGTGGCCTACATGTGCTCAGGGTATGTATTTCTGTTCGGAACTCTAACTGGCTTTCTGTGGAAGACCCTGGCTGCATCTATGCTGTTAAAGAAAAAAGAGGATCATGAGCTAAACTCTGCCCTGATTAACTTTTACCCTGAAAACTGGTAGCTGTAGTAAGATTTTATTGGACATTTTTGCCTGCAGTAGTCCAGATGAGAGTCAGGTGTGGGTTAATTATCGAGCCACATGGGAGGTGAGGGCCTCAGTGTCTGAGCTTTTTCCCTGACCTTCTATCTAGAAGAGTAGGTATGAACCTGGCTGCTGTCAGGAGAGATTGACAGGGATACCTGAACCTGACTTGACTTGTACATACATCATACATATCTATGTGTTTTTACTGATCTTGTTAATTTTCTTCTTTTTCACATTTTCATGTTTTTCGCTACTAATAACAAGTCAAAATGAGATAGCCAGGAAGCTATTACATGTTCTCTCCATTCTTTTACTTTTAGACAGAAATGTGTTTCCTGTATAATCTAATACTTTTAAATTTTTTACATATTTAAAAAGAATATATTTTCAATTACAAATTTGGAAAATATCATCCAACAAGTACATTTTTAAAAAAGGCGTGTCCTGCTATACTGTGAATTCAAGAAGATGAGGAATTTTTATGTCACCAACTATTTATTTAATGACAGGAAAAGCCTTGGTTTTGTTTGATTTTCACATGGTAAATATTTGGTAAGAGTGATGCTTCTGGATACAAATTCAGTTTGAAATAAACACTTTGTAGCTGAATGGTCTAAGCATGCTCCTATGAACCTTTCTGTGGGACTTTTCTGGATGTTGACAAAAGATAATCAACAATTTCTGTTAGCCCTAAATATTCATTGGAATACATTATGCTATAAGAAACTTAATGAAGTAATTAGAATATGAAATTAGATGATAAGCTCAAGATTATCAAAAGATCAAAATTTCATACAAAAAAAAAGACTGAGAAACCTTTTCACAAGTGACTTCATGTTTTTCCTGTCCAAGAACATATGGAAGAGATAAAATTTAGAAAATGTGACTATTCGGAAAAGAGAACTTCTTTCCCTCAGCTCTAAAAGTGGGATTACTGCTTTAAGTCTAGATATAAACCATACTCATAATAATGTAATTCTGATCAATTTATAACACAGCTTTCCACTGAAGCTGTAAAAACAAAACCAGAAACACTAGGAATTTTGGAGTGCTTTGCTTTCTCAGTCCCAAATTTTTAAAACTCTCTTTGGTGACTTTAAATTCATGAGTCAAAAAGATAATTTTGACTTGTATTTTTATGAATTTTTATTTTACTCCTATCACAGTACATGTAGTCATTTATATTGCATTTGTAAGCTTTTCATGGAAATTGGTGAACTAGGTTTTTTGTGAATGTCCTTCCTGACTGAAAGAAGAAACCCATTCATTTGCCTTCTGTGACCTGAACTTTTACCTGTTTGTAGTAAATAGTTTTAGACTACTGATGAAAGAGTAAGAGTTAATAACATTTGGAATTTGAGTAATATTAATTCTATTCATGAATGTACAAAGTGGACAAAATTGGAAATTTAGAATTCTACTTGTAGAAGTATAGAATTCCTAATACAAAACATAAGTAAATGACTTGCAGCTTGCTTCAGAAAAAAGTCTCTATGCAAGTTTGGTGTTCTGGCAAGGGCTACAGTATTAGACAGCACTGGATGTATGTTACAGGCATATGTGCCTACAGTTATGTCCAGGCCAACTTGAAAAATGCTGGAGTGCACACCTTTTGTTGTTAAATATTTCACTGAAATAAATAATCTATTTTGGATTCTGAAACTCAGAGTACTGATTTGATTCAAAACCTGTTGTAGTCAATGCAAGTTTCTCAAGTGAGCTTTATGGCTTGAGATGGTTTTCTATCTAAATGTCTAGCTGAAGGAAGTTTTACCAATGTCAAGATAACACAGGAATGTTTTCTATTTCTTTCCAAAGAACTTTTGCATGAAAGAGTTGTTGATATTCTTTAGGCAAGATCTTTGTGAAATTAAGGAAATAGTTGAAACTTCACCCATTGCCTTTCTAGTTCTTCAAGGGTGTGTTGCCTTCTGTGAAGTTACTCCAGCAATGCTAAGGTATTTCACAATCAAGAAATAGTGGGAACCAGGCTAGCAGGAATGTTCTCTCTCATGAGATTTGCCTGTAGAAGTTGTGTTTTCTACCTATTCTAGTACAAAGTTAATCTGTGATTCATTTGTATTCAAACAAATGTACCTAGTTCAAGTCAGACAAAAAAGACAAGTCCTCCCACAGCCTTGAGGCTACCTCTGAACTTTCCCTTCCAGGGTGTCAAACACACACCTTCCATACTCAGTCTGATAGTCACACTTTACAACCAGCAGGCTCTTTTCTCTTGTTCAAATTCAGTGTGACTTTATGGGAACAGAACTTGACCATTCATGTTCAGGAGAATCACTTTCTGTTACCAGCTCTAATGCTGAACTACTAGTCACTCTACAAAAAACTGGGTGTTCTATTGGTCACACCTGTAAAAAAGAAGTAAGAATACTTCCATCTGAAGTTAAATCCTTTTCTGCTACTCTTCTTTTAGTTAAAAATAAAGACAATAGTCTTTATTTTGAAAGCTTTCTCCCATAATTACAGGTGATAATTTTCAGTGGCAGATGTAGATGTGCCACTTCAGTTACTGAACATCTGTTCGAAACCTACAGGATATTGGGAGTTACGGAAGGGAAGGAAAAATAAATGTTGATGCTTGTGTGTTAATCATGCTTAGTTCACTGAAAATATAGATATAAATGTTTTTCAGCCAAGTTTTCAATGATTCTGATCTGTTCTGCATGCACATTTGGAAATTCAGAGTGATGGTTTTGGAAGTACTGAATACTCTGTACAAAAAAAGCAGATAATTTGCTGAATACTAATTTATTATATTCCAAAACCAATTTTATTTCAAAAGGAATATAGAAAATTTTTCAAAATTCTTTTGATAAAATCAAATGTTCCTATTGAAGCAGGTTTTGCCTAAATTATTTCAAATGGCCCTATGAGTAATGCAGGCTACCTATTACAAAAATATAAAAGCTTCTTCTCCTTATCCCTTCTCATTTTCTTCACAATTTCTTCTCTGCCATATGCTTCCAAGAAGGTTCAGTTTCTGTGTTACACTACAGCAAAAATTACAGAATATATAGGCAAAATATGTATTTGTTTAACTGCATCATTTTACTAAGATTAAGATTTTATTCACTGAGCTGTTGACTGTGTGATATATGGTACAAGAATGTTACTTCTTAATATTTTTTAGTTTTCCTCTACAAGGAAAATAAAAAGCAACTTTAGGAACAGCAAAAACAGATGCAACACAAAAGGGGAAATTTTATTTGTTTAAAGACAAATTTAAGATTGTTTGATCTAAGGTTTTATATGAAGCTTTAAGAGTACAAGAAAGTACTTTCTTGTAACAGGAAGCAATTTGATATGCCAACACCTATTCTTATAAATGGTTAGATAGTTCCCTTATTCTTTAAATAGTAATGCATTCTGTATGTATGGCATAATTTTTCTTAGTGTGTCATTACATACTTCATTAGGACAAATACTTTAACAAATTTAATTTCCCTAAAAGCAAAATTTTTGCAAGAGACTATCACCATGTCTCAGAGTAGAGGCTAGCAGAGATAATTGAATGGGACCTGCTTTACTACAAGCTTTGACAAGAGCTGTCACCATACCAAATAATTATAATTAATCACAGACATATCTAGAAATTCTCTATTTGTCCCTGTTAAGATGCAGTCCTCTGTACTCTGGACTGAGATTAAATACAATCCTCTTCAGGTATGATTCAAGATGAAGATTTTCTGCAGAAAACCTGTAAGAAAATTCATCCATGTGGAAAATTTTGAAAAAAACTCCTAGATGGAAAAAATGGCATTGAACAGAGCAGGTTATTTTGAGAATGCAGGAACTAGAAAAAACATAACTAAGACCTATGAACAGGACAACCTGCAACATATTTGTGTTAACTGTGTGAGCATATGAACTACTTCTCCAAGAACTTTGAAAAATTTTCCTCTTTTCCTGGTCTGAAATCTTGCAGGGGGAGACAACTGTCTTGACAATGATGGAACAAATGCCACATCTTCCTACATCCTACTCTTTTGCCCTTTTCCAGTATCATCCTCCTTTACCAGACTTAACACTAATAAAATTTTAATATTCTGGACAAATTTCCTATTTAGGTATATCCAAGTACAGCTGTACCTGGCCAATGTTTGTTTAGTACAATAATGATCTAATTATTGGAAAAAAATATCTGAGTCACAGTTGCTTTACTAGAGAACACCAACAAGAACTGGTATATCTGCTAAATAGAATGAGAAGTAGATTTCAACAGGTTTGTGGAAGTATCAAAACAGTCCTTTTTTTTTTTTTCTTTGTCACACAGATCACCTCAAGCTAGTACCTACAATTTTTGGTGGGTCTGAATTGTCATTTACAACTATGTACAACGTCCACACATCATAGTACACATGTTCCCTTTACTAATGTTTATGTATAATCTGCTTTATTAACACATACTGTGCTGTGTGTCACGGTCAGAGCAATTCCATTTCATAGCAACTATAGCATTTGTTTGCATTCCACCTTGGAACAAGACCAAATGCTTTTGGAACACTGCAACAGAAATAGAATTATCAAAATCAATGTTTCTGTATCAAAACATGTGGATGTGATTAGGAAACTGGCTTTGCATGGGGAAAATCCAGGTTCAGTTACATTCATCTGTGTGAACCAAAACAGAATTTTTTTTTATGCTAGAACATGTTGGATCCAGCAGACTAAGGATTTGAACTTCTGCTTCCTTTAATAATCAGTCTATTCTTCTCTCTCATCAAACCTGTTATTTTATATTTTTTGCAAACCACCTTCTCTTGACTAAAGTTTTTGAAATATCATACAGTGAAAGTTATGCCAGCCAAAATTGCTCACAGTGCCCGTAACTTAGTATGCAAATATAGCAGCTTCCACTTAATATGTATAGAAATTCAGTCTCAGATGCCAAGTGATATGCACAAGATCATGATGCAATTCAGTGAAAAAAACTGGTTTGGGACTGACATTTGTTTGTGCTTTATATAATGGATCACAGTGTTATACAGATTAATTATATAATTATTCAGACCTTCTGTTTTTCCATTTTGTAAAATACATCAGCAATGGAATTCAGGAAATACAAAACCCTAAACAATTTAGAATAATAGCAGTTGTTACTTTACCTTCTCGAATTCAATGTATGACTGTGAGCACATGAAGTGGGGTTTCTCACATCAGCCAACAAGGAACACAAAAACATCTTTCCAAAAGTAAATCCTGACCTACATTTGGCAATAAAAGTCTTTCTTGAATGTTGGATTCTTGATCCAAATGCCTCTCCCAGATTCAAATGCCTGAGTTGTCTCTCTTGTACATGGACTGTGTTCAATCTTCATTTGGAAAGGGAGAAGACACAGAGCAGGGATTAGGGGTTCAGTTGCCTCATGACTTGAACACTCAACTAAGGAAATGAGAAGCACACATTTATTGCATTCAGGCTAAAGAAATCTGGACCACAGTTTCCAGATCCCCAGCACACTCAGAAGCCACCAAACTGGAAGAGATGCTAGGGGGAACACTTTCTCCATTTTCTCTGCTGGTTGATACTGGGCCAGTACTAGAGATACTAGAGAAAGGAAATGTTATGTAAAGAATAAACAAAGAAAACTGAAAAACAGTCTTGCTTAAGTGAGAAAGGGTAGGGATAGGCAGTGTGAAAAACCCTGGGTTCTGTCCAAGCTTCTATTAGGGCTTTTGAAATTAATTTTTTTTTTTTTGTAGTGCCTGTTGCTACAATAGGCTGCTAGCCAGCACAGCTAACTTTTCTACAGAAAAGAGAGTTATAGTTAATTAAATATGTTTTCTGAATTATTGTGAAGAAAAATTTTGGTTTTTTACAGTACACTTTCTTGAGAACTATTCATCTTGCAGTGGAATATACCAGGGAGATGATAGTTTATTGTCCTACAGGACCCTGTGAAAATGCACAACAACTGTTGGTCTTCCCTTCTTGGTATACTGAGTCACACATGGGACACATCTTGGAGGAATTCTGAAATGGAATGCTAGCTTATTTGCAACTAAGAAGATTAACTTGCTGGTGGGGGAAACACAAAAGAAAAGGAGTTTAATGATGTGTTATATATTTGGTAACTTTGGTTAGGACTTGAGATATCATTTGACTTTCAGGGACACATTTCTTTATCTAAAAGCTAATGTGTCTGATCTTTCTTAAACTGGCCAACAGGGTTTTCATGTATAGGTACAAGTTTGGAAATGCTTTTGCTGCAGTCGATGCTTGCTTTCATGATTTCAAAAGCAGGAAGGGACTTCTTTTGAATGCCATTCTAACTGCTGGTAAATAACTCACAGCTTCCAAGGAGCTAATTAGAGGTAATTATATCCCAATCTAATTGACCATGGCATTAAAGATGTGGCTAATTTTTCTGCAATCACATCTGCAAATGTAAGAAAATCAAGCTTATTTTTGTCCTTGTCTGAGATCTTTTTCTGGGCCTGTGACAGACAACTTATAAAACAAAGGTAACTATGAGGTAAACGCTCCTTAGGAAGGGCTACAGCTATGCTGGGTAATGCGGGATAACACTGGTGGTGCTGTTGCAGGGGAAGATGACAAAAATAGGGGCCATTTTTTCACCTTGCCCAAGCTGGATTTGTACAGAATAGTATACATAATATTCAGTTCAAAAGTGCATGCCAGTATTGCTGCAGATGCATATTAAGGTGACAAATACCAAGTGACCAAAATACCAATGTTGGGAAAAGGGAGTTATGTGAGAGACAAAATATGTATGTACAAGTCTGAAGCAAAAGAATTGGGCAACACGTAAATGCAGTGAATTTTAAATGGGCTTTTACACATTATTTATCTAAATCATATTCAATTTCATAGCTACTGTGATCATAAGAGAGTTTACAACTCACAATTGAAGTGGACATAAGTTTGGAAAAGGGTGTTACCTTTCTTGATATGAATGAATACATTTATAAATAATGTTTAATGGCAGTTTTCCTCATTTACTTGTGTATAGTCAGGCATCATAATCTGCTTCTTTGTTTTTTAGGCTTATTTATTCCAATTGTTTTTGTATTTGCTTTTAGATAAATACAAAAAGTTCTTTGTACTAATAATGGACAGATAAGATATTGGGTCACACACCATCTTAGATAAATAAACCTGGAGTCTCAAGTGCTGAACTATAGTTACTCCACTCTTGCTGCATCAACTATTTTACTGCAGGTGAAAATCTGCTTGTGGAACTTTACAAGATGGTTTCCTTTAATACTTTCTTGAAAACATTCTTTAAGATCATGGTCTCCAGATTTTTTTCAATATTCTCTTTTTATTTCACTTTGTTTTTCTCTTTGAGATTTCTCTTTTTACTGTATGTCTTCCATCAATAGAATTGATTTTGTGTGTCAGAAAAAAAGTCCTTGGTAACACAGTTTCTTCATATCGATATTGCACGTTAAATTTTTTATACTGTCACAAATGCCTTTTCTCTTTATATACATGATTTTCTTTGCTTGGTAGAAACTTTATCTTTTCACAGCATAACAGAAAAAATATATGTTTTTTCATAGGTTGTTTTCTGAGGCAAGTCTATGTGCATTTTTGAACTTTTTTTTTTAAATTGTCTATTAATGGTACTTAATGAATCATGGGAAATTTCTGTACAGACTCTCACAAGATCCTTCTGGACAAAATGTCCAGCACACTGCTGGATAAGCACATCATGCCATGGGTGAGCAATTGGCTCATGGGTCGAGCACAGAGGGTAATAGTGAATGGGGAAACATCAGACTGGTGACCTGTCACTAGTGGGGTTCCACAGGGCTCCATCTTAGGCCCTGTGCTCTTCAACATCTTCA
>JAOXXN010000395.1:126649669-126666269 GCA_026770055.1 Myrmophylax atrothorax
CCAGCTGAGGAGGAGAGTGATAGAGCAGCTTTGGTGGGCACTCTAGTATCTAGCCAGGGTCAACCCACCACAAATTCACACAAGGTTTCAAGATTTTATTTCAGAAGAACTTGCAAGTATACGACAAATAGCTAAGAAACCAGAGACTTCATTCCTTTATGGAATTGAAATATTGAGAAACCCATTATTTACCCTAGGGAGCTCCAGCTGATTGAAAGATGATAAATCTTTAGTGATTTTTCCACTGTTAATTATACTTAAGGTATAAGAATTACTCTTTTTGGATTTATGTCAATATAGGGACCAAACAGGTAGAGAAGAAAGCAGGTACTAAATCTTTTATTAAAATAAAAGATACAACATAAGTAAAAGTGGGTTGTTTTACAAACACAGTTCAGTGTGGCTTTAATTTTTTTTTTTTTTTGTATCTGGTTGGATAGTTTGATATCTGGCAACATTTTCAGTCGAAAAAAAATATTTCTTTTTCATTTAAAATGGTTCTTAGAGAACAAACACCTTGTCTACACTAAGTCTATGATGTTTCATGCAATTCAGATGTCTGATCCAAACACCTATATTCCTTAGCTTGTTCTTGAAAGAGAATTGAAAGCATTGGCTTTGTAGGTCACTTTCCTCTTTGGTTGTCAATGTAATTCTGGAAAAAGGTATCTTAGTAATATAATTATGCATAATTATTTGTATTAGTCATGAACATTAAGTGGCATTTTGTCAAGTAGGTACAACCCTTGAAGGTTGAGATGTATTAACTACCTTACTAGATAAACAATAAAAAGGTGCAGCCCAAGTGCAGACCCTACACTTTTTGTGATATAGTCTGATGAATGTTGAAAGGCAAAGACCCAAACTGACTTATACTTCCGTCTTACCAGAGGAAAAGCAGAGACAAAATATTATTGTAAAGTTTGTGGCCACATGGTATAACATTGCTTTATAACTGTATGCCAGATTCATGTTAAAAAAGGAGCAGCTGGAGCTCAATGAATTAAAAAGTAAAAAGGTAACTCTGTTCTACATACCACCAACGCCATTAAATTTAACCTAGATGCTTCTGTGCATCAGGTGAGAAGGACATCTATTCATGAATATACAACTGAATATCACCTATTCTGGTATCTTTGTAAATTATTCTTTATTTATCAATTTAATTTAAAAATAAGTTTACCTCTGCTTCTTTTCATGGACAGAACATCTGTGCAATTATTTTACGGTGGCATGCAGATGTTTCTGAAAAATTATGCTGGCATGTATTAAAAACCGTAGTCCATTAAGAGGTGGAGAGTCATTAGTTCTCTATTTAAAACCTAGTTTTAGCCCTCTACAGAAACACTTTTTGTGCAAACCACTCGGACATATTAATGGAGTTAAAATAATTTCACATTCTTTTAGGTACATTTTAAAATGATGCAGGCAGCAAGATAGGGTCTTTGCAAGAAAAAAATTCCCAGTGTTAATAGATTTAAAGCAGGAGGGGAAAGCACACATTTCTTCACAACTGTAGATTTCCACCATGATATATCGTGTCTTGTCCAGGGATTCCTGAAACTTAACGTTTCTTTCTGGTTTTGTCTATGGAGTGTCAAGTAATCTTGAGGTTATATTTGCTTTTGCCTTTCTATATATCCAACTTTGTCTTGTTTTAGAACAAGACCTGTTTTAAGGTTTTCTTTAACTAGGAATTATGGAGTTGTGACCAAGACAATGGTCTTGATCTTAATTAAAGTATCTGACTCAAACATACAGGTAATAATAGCAAAATTTGACAACATTCGCGCAATCATATGTCTCTAAACCAGCATTTATATAAAATATAAAGTTTACTTTTTCACAGATTTGACAGCATTAATAAAACATTAAGTAGCATAAAATAATGTTATTTTTGGTTGCTTAGGGGAGGATTGTAGGCCTAGAATCTAAATCACTATATAGTTTTTTATAGAACATCTTAAGTTGGAAGGCATCTTGAAAGATCATCTGGTTCAAACTTTCATAGGAAAGGGAGCTTAGATGAGACTATCTAGTACTCTGTCTAACCTCATCTTGAAGACTTGCAGTGATAAGGGCTCTACTATATGTCTAGGGAGTTTACTTCAGTAAATGATTGTTCTCACTGTAAAAAAATTTCCTTCTTATATCAAGATGAAACTTTCCTGGTGAAATCCATACCCATTGTCCTTTGTGTTGTCCATGTGACTTCTCATAAGAGAGAGTTTCCACCCTCTCACCCTCTTTGTAATTGTTCTTTAAGTATTGGAGTACTGTGATGTGATCTCCCTGAAACTTCTATTCTCCTGAGACAAAAGGCCTAACTCCTTCAGTCTTTACTCATCGGGCGTCTTCTTCAGATCTTTGGTTGCCTTTGTGGCCCTCTCTTGGACCTTCTCCAGTGTCTTTGTATCTTTCATGAATTGTGGAAAGCAGAACTAGATAGAGTGCTCCAGGTGTGGCCTGACAGGTGCTAAGTAGAGGAGGATGTTCATGTGTGTGTCTCTGTCTGCTAGTAATGCCCCCTGCAGATGCAATGCAGTATCTGAATTGTCTTTGTTACTGCACAGGTGCCCTGTGGAGTCATGTTCAGCTTGTACTTGTCCACCAGGTCTCACTCATCAAGGCTACTCCACAGCCAAGCAGATCCTAGCCTCTACTCAGCTCTTTAGTTGTGCCTTCCCAAGTGCAGGACTTAAAACTTGTTTGTTTTAAACTTCATTCTCTTACTGCTTGCCCACTCTTCTGCCTGTTCAAGTCTCTCGATAAGTTGGCTCTTCTACCTGACATGCTGAGCTCACCACTCAGTTTAGTGGAATCAGCAGATTTGGTAAGGCTGCTTTCAGCCCCACCATCAAGGTTGTTTATGAAGCTGTTGAATGGTGCTGGTCCCAATATTTACCCCTGGGGGACTTACTTGTGTCAGTCAGAATAAAAAACATCAACCACCACTCTCAGTGTGTCATGTTAGCCAATTTCCTATCCATCTTGTAGATCACATGTTCAGTCTGTATCTTACAGTTCTCCTAGTTTGTTGATTTATGTCATATGAAGTCACACCATTGAAAGAAACAAAATGGCTTCCTCAATTGCGACATTATCTGTAATTCTAATAAGAGGAGTCTCTTACTCTTTTTTTTTCTTTTAGTATCATCTAATATAACATATTTTCTCAAAAAATCACCCCATAGTTACCTTTTATATTTGTTGAAATTTTAACAATGCTTTACTTTGGGTAGGTGCCCAACACTTCATTTAGGAATTTGCAGCTTAAACATTTACTAATTTCTTTGTATAGACAGTTAGAGCTAGATGATTAAGATTGTAAAAACTAGAGAACTGAAACTGTTCCACTGATATATTTTTGAAATTCTGACAATAAATTGTTTGGACACTTTCTGTGCTAGTAGGTTTTTATGAGTTATTTACAGTCAAATTATAAAGAAGTCATCTTGAATGCCTACCTTTTTGTTAAATTCAAAAATGTTTTTACAACCAAGAGGGACACACTTTATATGCAAAGCAAATAATTAATTACTAGTTTATTCAGAATCTTCCTAGTCTAATCAAAGAATTATTATTAGTCCATTTGCAATGATATGATGACTTATAGTTCAGTACATATGTAGTTAAAGTGGTACAAGCTTCTGGTATCCCTGGTGTTATGCTCAGTCTCATAAGGTTGGTGGATTTGATCAGGCCGGTGAGGCATGGGGGGTGTGGTCTAGAGGTTAATCATCAGCCACCCCAGTTCTTTCCCTGCAGCAGAGTGATGATTTTTATGGCTTCTTCCTTCTCACTCAAGAACCACTTGGGGTCATTTCCATGTGCTCCACATGAAATCGAAAACCCCAAAATAAAAACATGCTCCAACTCTTGTTCTTTCTACACTGGTCTGCAATGTCTTGTTAATACATGTAATATGTTTTGAATATCTGTTTGATTATTTTTTGCTCCTAAAACTATCTTTATCCAGTTTCCAAGCTTTCGTTGTTTTGTTGACCAGTATTGGACCATTGATGTATTATTAACAGCTATGGGGCAACAGTACCATCCATTACATTTTCAAAGCCTCTGTTATCATCACAGGCACTTCCTCCCTGGTGCAATATTTTATTCTAGATTTATAGACAGTTCATTCTACACAAAACAACTACTTGTTGCCCCTATTTACTGCCTACAAAGCTACATATATGCATAACTATATGCCATATTAAGTGTTACCTCAAACTATTATACAAAGTTAGGCAAAAGCTAAAACAAAGTAGGTAATAGTTACCTAATCTTTAAATTATTTTGGTAACAAGCTGAAAAATTGTTCAGGTTGGACAAGACAAGTCTTAGGTCTCCTAGGCAACAGCCACTGATGGACCGACTCCACATTACTTAATCTAATTGCTCTTTAACTCATATTTTTGCCCTCCACTCTGTTCTGTAGAAGTTAATTCCACAACTTAGTAACTGTGAAAAGCAGACTCTTTTTTTTATTATTCCACTTCTGTGGTTTCTTCATACAGACAAATGGGTAATAGTAGATAATTGATTTTCTGCCTTATTTTCAGTGATTTTTCTCAAAATTCTTATGTTCTTATTTTTGTTTTAGCCACTGCCTAGCACCCACATGTGGCTTGCAGACACGATGTTTTCTCTTTGATTCTTTTCCATTACCTTCAACTTTCTAACCAGTTTCATGTCTCTGCTGTTTTTAAAAAGGTTTTAACATCAGCAGTTATTCTTCTGGTAAGCGGGTCTTGGAGTATTTCTGGTCATGAGGGTTTTAAAATCTCTTTACTAAAAGTTAGTTATTAATTTAGTCAGTGTTACTGTGATTGAATAGACAGCTTTATTTTTCTCTGCATTATTTTCTATTTAGTCATATAGAATATACTCTGAGTACTTTTACATCATCAGCAAGCTTTGTTACTTTGCTTTTGTACTCTTCTTGAAGATAACCCATGCATATGTTAAGCATCACAGACTGTATGTCCCCTTGGGAAGCCCTTTCACTGATCTAAATTCTACCCAGTATTTTCCTTGGTTTCTTCACTACTATGAATTCCAAATGACTTTCTTCTTATCTCACAGTCGTTTAATTTCTTAAGAGCTTTTAGTGAAAAAAAATTTTTTGAAAGCTTTTCAAAACCCAAGTACATTTCACTGATCACAGCATCTTCATACGCCTGTTCATAGGGTAAAAGTATGTGATGCAAAACTACTCTTCCCTTAGGGAAATATTTCCCCAAATACTTTGCACACCTTTTTCCTCATTCTGTTCTTTTTGACATTGATCTGTCCGTTATGAAGGTCAGACTTCCTGGACTATCACTGTTTGATCTCTCCTAGGTGATTTTTATCAGATTGTGTCACATTTGCTGCCTCTTGGTATGGAGAATGACTTAAACGATAAGTTGTGCACTGCAGCAATTTCACATCTGAGTTCTTTTAGAGCTCTTGAGTGAATACCATCTGCTCCTGGCAGTTTGTCAATACTCAGCTTGTTCTAAATCCTCTTAGAGTGACAAACCAGTTGGAGACAACTCTTCATTCTCCCCTTCTGTAAAGAATGACTCTGTTAGAAACCTCAGACCCAGACCTCATGAGACCTTGCCTTCCTAGAACCCTTCTTTTATATTATGATTGGCAGCTAGATTCACTGAGTATGTCTGCCCTGGTAGGGAGTTCAGACCAATCTGTAGAGTGATACAACTGTTGCTGAGGACCAACAGTTACACTGCCCATTTTTCATTATTATTTTTTCTTTTTCTTTTTCTTTTTTTTTTGTAAAAAGGAATATATATATTTTGGTCTAATTTTAATATAACCCCATGGACTAAACACCAACCTGGCATGTACTAGGTGCGCTACCTTCCAGCTTAGTTTCATTTGAAAGTAATCTAGTTCATGCACTCCAAGGATAGTGAAAAAAGTTCGCATTCACAAAGACTCATCCAAGGGGTATGTAGCTGATGTCACACATTGATTCGAACAGTGAAAGTTACTTCTTGGTATCCATTGAACAAAAGGAGGGTGACAGAGAGAGAGCAGGGGGAAAAGGAAAAGAGAATTCTAGTAAGTGGATGTCTGGGAAAGGAATTTGTAGAGGACTCCTAGGGTAAACATATTCCCTGGGCATACTCTCCAGTGCAGTAAGGTCACTCAGTAATTCCTTTTCTTCTTCTAATGTTATCAGCACTGATTAGAGCACAATTTTGTCAGGGACAGTTGCATGCTGACTGGGTTTTAACATTTGTGTGTACATTTTATTGGGTAAAGTACAGTAAATGAAACCCTAAGGCAAAAGTTGCAATCCAAGGGCAGAAAAGAGGAAAAAGAAGGGGTGATTCTTATATGAGTGTCCTGACAACTAGCTATAGAAGCAGTATTGGGATTTGAGTTAAGGGCTGTAACAGTGACAGCATGAAACCCATGGGGAAAAGTACTGCCCAGAAGCACTGGAAAACAGCACCACAAGAGCTTGACTGGAAGAGAGATGCAGGGGAAAGTCAAGCTCCTGAGTTGCAATGAGAAGGCCAAAACCCATATAAAGGCATTGAAGGCACTGAGCCCACTGAGAGCAGGGGCCATGCAGAGAGACAGCACTCTTGATCCAAGCTGCAACCTACCAATAAATGTCCTGCATCTCTGCCTCTAGGCAACATCCTGACCCTGTTGTTTCTGAAAAAAGAATTGCAAGAAAAAAATTATTTTAAACAAGACAATATATGTTTTATTTATCTTGATATAATTTACAGTATTTGCCCATTAGTAGCTTTGTCCATTCAGCAACTACTTGTTTGTAAGGATGTTTTCTAGTCCTCTTTGCTTTTTACTCTTCTAATGAGTAAATTTTTTTGTGCTATTTTTAGTACAAAATAATTTGTGTATTATTTTTATTTCTGGAACATATTTACTTATATTTTTAGCAGTCATAATTTTGTATATAAATATTTGTCTTTTCACCAAATACTTTTATTCTCTTTTCACTTAGCTTCTGTTTGTCTATGTTTTCTCTCCTTTATAAGAAAGCTGAATTGGAGTGCATGTAATATGAGGTAGCATATGGGATAGTATTGAACTGCATTCAGAAAGACATATATAGAGGTTTCCATACAATTAGTTTCCAACTCCCATTTGAAAGTCAGTGAAAGCCAGTTGCTTCTAGCCCTCCCCCAGCTTTGGGGATCATATACCTTGTGTTTAAACAGCATAGCACACAAGTTGCTAAGAATATTAAAGCCCTTCCTACCTCGATATAGGGCTAAATTAAGTCACTTAATTTCTGCTGACTCTTTTATGATCTAATTTACCAGAAATTTAAAAAAAAAATCCATGACATGTGGTTTCAAAACAGAAAATTACTTTATTTGTAATCACTGGGAATGGCACATTGTAAACTCAGAAAAGCTCTTCAGAGAGAATAATTATTTTAAATTTTAATTGTATTATTATTTTGAAACAGAAACTAACTCATGAGGACTAAAAAAAAAAAAAAAAAAATGCAATTCATACTTGAAAGGCTCCGAAATGTGGTACTCAGTTTCTGTGCCCAAGGAGCAGTTCAGGGTAGTGCATATCTGACATATGCACATTTCTTGGTACCTCTCTTGGGTGTTCTGACATTAGAGAACACACTACTTGGTACAGTGCTTATCAGCTGGAATTGCTTACTTGTAATAGAGGCACTAAGGAGGTACAGTGATGTTCTTCAAATAAATTTGGTGAAAAGACTTTTTTTTTAAAATGTGATAGGACAGGAAATACAAGTAATGGGTTTTTTTTCTGCTTGATGCAATTTCTGCATCATATATTAATTTCTGCCTTACTTGTATTCTATTTCTATCATACTGATAGGTAAAGTAAGTAAGAAAGTGAGTAAGAACCTTAATTTGACTATGTAGTCTTACAGACTTACTAGTAAAACAATGTAATAAACCTCCAAGGAAAGTACTCTTCTTCTCCCTCTTTCTTCCTTTCCTTTTCCAGCTGGACAATGCTGGTCTTTACCTGTTATCAACTTTTCCAATTATAGAGACAAGAGCAAATAGTGAAGGCAGCACACATGTGCTCACCTAAACTAAAATGTGATTTGTTTACTTGAATGCTTTTTCATGGTTAGCTAATTGAATAAAGAGGTGCAGTTGTGCACAGAGGGAATGGATGCGGTTTTGTTGTATATACCGACACAGCAGAGACAGCAAAGTTCTTTCTCTGCTTCCCAGTTACTTAAAGTTCCTTGACCATTTAAACGCATTTTGGCCACTAGCACATTATTGAAAGATGAAGATAAGCAGATGTTAATATTGACATTTCATTTAGTTGGGGACTGACAAGAACTATTTGAATGTAGAAAACTATAAAAATTTAACTTTGCTTAAAGGTATTTATCATCTTTGAGAATGGACTTCTTATTTTCTAAATTGCTAATTCTCCCACTTCACCTACTGACCCAACTCAATTTTGTTACATTTGGCCTGGAGAGCTGTGTATCATATTTTACGCATGAAATTCTTTCTGTTAAAAAATACTTAAAGAATTCCAATGGCAAAATCTAACATACATAATGGCTAATCATTACTGCTTTTATATTCTTTTGCTCACTGGATGATGCAGTATGTGCCATATCTCAGTATTACTTTGCATTTTTTACTCCTGTGTGTTGTCCTGTTTCCAGTAGCAACTGAACAAACATCAAATCAATTAAAACTCATGAAAACAGAGAATAGTATATTTATTCAAGTTGAGGTGTGTCTCAACATTAAAGATGGTTGCAAATCTCTTTGTAAATGTAAGGACATGTAGCTAGCACAGTATCATCTGCAAAAGAAATGTAGCATTAATAAAATTAATGAATATTCTACGTGGTCTGTCTTAACAGCAAGATCCAGAGAGTAATGGATTCCATATTGCCTTATTCATGGTCTTTTTACACTGTAAGTCTGATGGCAAATGTCACAAGAGGAAACTGTTAGGGTTTTCAATATCTCTAGTATTAGACTGAAATTCTTCAATAATAGATTTTCTTTCTTTCTGAATGTCATCAAAAGAGAAAAAGCTGGCAAAGGCAGGGAAGTGTTGGGGAGGAATTTGTGAGTCAGTCTCTTTACAGCTTTCAGAAAGGCTTTGACTCAATTTGAATTTGAATGAGTCTGAGGTACTTAATTTTTTTAAGATCAATTTGCCCTTTATGAAATTATTTTTTAAAAATAAATCAACACAGTATATATTGTGAAAGGTGCTTGAAATAATGTCTAGAAGCTTAAGAGATGAACTGCAAAAGCATCAGACCACACTGGCAGCCCTTAGAGCTTTGGGAAGAGCTGCAGAGGAGGTCAGAAAAAAGACAAGACAGGCCATGAAATCTGAGTGATATGGACTACAAAAAGAACTTGTGCAAGGCCATTTGATTTCTGCTCAAGTTTTTGACTCATGCCTCTTGAAAACTAATGGCATCTGAAAGTGGACAGGCAAAACTCATAAGTGTTTATGTTGTCAGGTGTTATTTCTAAAGAACAGGTGACAATGCTATATCCAATCTCTAACCCGAAGACTGTGAGGCATTTTCACTGCACAGTTTCATCAGATTATAGGGAAGGTTTTAGCGCATAAACATTCCCTGTACCTGGGATCTGTGCCCTTCAGTCATTATAAAAAGCTTTAATTGAGTGAATGTATACATTAGGGTTTTGCCACAACTGATTTTCACTTTCAGAGAATTAACTTGAGCTGCATCCTGGATGCAGAGCTGTGGTACTGAAGATAAGTTAATAACGTTGTGCTCTGAGATTCCTGAAAATAAGTCCCTCATTGCTGTTTCTCAATAGAAAGCTTTTTAGTTTAACTTTGCTTCACAGCATATAGGATATTTTACTTTTACTCCTTCAGGATCATTAATTCATTTTTACTCAAAAAAGGTCTCTTTTTTTCTTCTAGCTATTAAGACATAACAAAGTTGCTAGACTTCTGATATCTAAAAAATGGATTGTGAATTGTCCATCTCAGAACCTAGAGCATTTGAACATATATTCTTACTGCAAAACTCAAATAATTTTTGCCCTTTTTACTTTTGCATTCAGAGAATTCAGTCATAGCTAAACTTCTGTAGCTCTAAGAAGAAAAGTATTTTTATTCTACTTTAAATGCCATTGAAATATGTTCCAAGTTTGAAGATTGCTTTAAAATGGCAAAAAGCACATTCTTAGAGGTATGCCAACTCTCTTGCACTAGAAATGGCAGAGACACAGACACTCATTTTCTGCTTAAGATCATGTGTGAGTCACAGAAGGCTCCAAATCTTTTGCCTTTGTATCATTCGAACAGTTTATAAATTCTCTGGGAAAAGGGAATATATTTTACTCTGTGTTTTTATTCCTATTTACTAAGAAATACCTGCTTTCCATATTTCTTGTCTAATGACTGCCTACATTAATTGATTGACATGGTCGTTTCTATCAGGATTTTAGGAAGATGTTTCTGTCTTCTAAGCAGATAAATTATGATAATATTTTAAAAAAAATGTGATTATACATAACTATGGCATTAAAATAATGTTTAAGGATGAGCATTAAAAAGATCTACAAATATCAGGGTTTTTCCTTGCACTTATAATAAAAATTTACCAATTCTGTATAAGTTCTTCTCATATTATACAAGTTTAATGTTACACATACATATCATTATGAATATCATAATTTTTATCTTAATTTTATCCTAATTTTTAATAGGTTGATGCTTTGAAGGTTTGCATTAGAGAACAGATGATTTTTTTTTCCCCTTAAAAGCACAGTTACAGGGTTTGTACTGAACTAAAATTTCTGCAAGTATTGCCTCTAAAAGGGGCTTTTACCAGAGCAACATCCCCACAGAAAGCAGTTGTTCCACAGAAAGTGGTTGTGCCAAAGATACTTCCCATAAATAAAATAAAAACAACATGAATTTGGTGTCCACAACCTTTGCCACAAAAATGATATTTCACAATGATAATGTCTCATCTATACTCATGTTTTGTTCTTTGATGCATAGTTGACATCACATTTAACACAAAATCATTTATGGAGTCTGAGCATTGGGAAAGAAATGAAAATTGTGACTAGTTTGTGTATTACACAGCCTGACAGATTTACTGACAGGACCAAGCTATTAATGGGAATTCCGAATAGAACTACCTAGAAAATGATACACAGCCTTTATTTTATTCTATAGTTTGTTGTGATAAGTTTCCTTTAACAATCTGAATTATCCCAGCCCCCTCTCAGGGTAAAATCATTGCAAGTCTTTCCTGAAACACTGGTTTTGTTTATTGTAGAGGCATTAGGAACAGCTAGGGTTTGATTTTAAAGCAGGTTGTATTCAAATGCTCCCAGTTCTGGCTGTAAACCTTGTTTGTGGGCTGCCCTTTGATCTCCAGTCCATATAAAACAATTCAGCCTGTAGCCTGTAGTGACTTACTATGACTATATAAAGCAAGATTTGGGTGCATATTCTATAGCTGTACAAATCTCCAGTATTTCTAGGATTTATTATTTGACATGAGGAAGGAGTTTGTCTCACAGGTGGGGAAACCTGTTAGGCTGCACAAATTTTCAGTCTTATGCCATAAACCTAGTAAAATGTTTATGTCTGTCAAATGTCTATATTCACTTTAATTTAGACAAACATTTGGCTACTGGAGAACTGCCTCTTTCAGGGTAACAGGCATTGGCTTTTAAAGGTAAGAAGGTAGTTGCACTATGGGATGTGACCAGCTACTGTGAGGACCAGATTTATCAGTGACACAGATCCATCAGTATTGTGGATCACACTTGAAAAAGTGAAAATCAAAAATAATAGATGGCCTAAACATTTAAAAGGAAAAAAGTTTTCTAGGTTAGTTTCATGTCAGACATATAGAATAAGGAGAAAGTTAAGGCTCACCCTTTGTGATTAAAATAAAAAATGTTGTTTATGTTATGCTGTTTATCTTAAGATTATCTACAGAAGAAGCCTGGCATGATGTCCAATACCAATAGGGGAAATTCCAAGGAAATACCCTGTGCATATGAATTTTACACTCCACTTTGAATATTCATTTTCTAATAATTTCTTAATCCCAGTGGTTAAAACTGGAGAGTGTATATATTATTGGCAGCACATATCACTTTTAACAGAATTAGATCCCTACTTATTGTCATGTTAGCATAGGCACATTATTATTACAGAATAACATAATAACCTTTACTTAACTACTAACCAAGAGTAATTATTATAAATTTTTTGAACATTCTAATTTAGTGAAAGTACCTTATTTCCCTTTATAAACAACAAAATGTCATCAGAGCCAGGTGATAGGTAAACTCACATGTATCAACGTACACTTAATATACTTCATACAAATTCCTTAGGCCAAAATGTTCCTTCCTGTATTCCTGAAAAACTAAATGACCAGAGTAGGGTTTACCTGAAGGGAAAATCTGATTCTCTTTCCTGGCTGTTAAATCTTCACTTTCTTTCATGTTGTAATAATGGTTACAGCAATGCACAATACTTTTTTTTGTCTCAGTATGAAGCTTTGGCTGAGTTTTTCTTGAAGACAGGCTGCAGACTGAAAATATTCTGTAGTTCTAGAGATGCACAATTTGAAATTCCTTTTTAAATGGGATGTATCTCTAATTTTTACACACTGCTTTTAATATGTGAAACCATACTTTGTCTACAGAAAAATAACTTATTTTTTGGTACTTCATATTATTTCAGTATCCAGCTGTCGAGACATCTAAGAATAGAACAGGATATGGTCAGGCAGCTGCAGTACTGGGATTAGATCAATATACAATAGTAACAAACATACAAAAAAATGCTGGTTCCAAAAATTCTAAATGTTGAAGAGGAAGTAGATAAGAAAAGCCTGTTTTTACTGTGGGATTAAGGGAAAAGTTAAGAGAAAGCTAGGAAACCAGTTACCAAAATAACTATAGGTAAAGAAAGGCTTGAAAATCAATGGTGGGTTCCACATGCAGGTTCACAAACTACACACCTGCAGGTGTTCTGGCTTGCCACAGCACATACTTTTACAATACTTAGTTCCAGGGAGCAAGAGGGAATGGGTTCAGGAAAACACTTTTACCAATCCCAGTAAAGCCACAGAGATTTAAGAGACAAAACATATTCTATTGTGAAATAGAAATAACAAAGACATTTAAGCACAGCTTAGCTCATAAGTGGGAAAATTTCTAAAGTATAAATGTAACTTCTGTGTAATTTGAGATAGAAGTAAAAAATATGGGTTATTTTATGTGAGCTATAAGCTTTAAACCAGTAGTAAATAGAATCAAGAGTGCTGTCAAACATATTTTGAGGCTGTAATCTTATGGTTCTGAATCCCTTTTGAGTACCAGCAAGACCTGAAAAAGAAAGCTAACTTAACTGAACTGTACATACTCAGCTTGGCAGACAGGATCAGAACAACAATACTACTGCATGCAAAGGAATCATGTTTGCATCACTTCCATGTTTTTTCTTGATGTGGTCAGGATATATGAGATGTGTTGCATGTGCTTGCATAGACTGCTAGTGTGAAGTGCAGTTATTTTTAAGCTGTGATGCCAGCAATTTGTAAATCTGAAGTAGGTAGTGCTTACTAGATCTCCCACCAAAGTCAATGAGATTGGCAGTTCTTCATGAAGAAAGTAAAATATCTACTTTTTAGTTTTAATGAAGGAGGAGTTTGTCAAAAAAGCAACATTTCTAATCTGCAATAATTACTGGGAAGTATTTAAACAGTCTTTCCTTGCAGCTGTCTAATTGACAGGCAGTCTGAATATAGAATGATCGACATTCTTTAAGGTAAACATGCAGACATTATGCAAAAGGAAGCCCTGCCTTGACAGCGTGGTATAATATCCAGTATTAACGCTATGTTCTGTTATTATCCTCAGCCTTAGAAGTGATTTCTCTGAAAATAAGGAATTTTCTAAATAAGAACTTGCCAGACATCCTTGTCAGCTGTGATGACTTCTCTGAAAGATGTGTTCATAGACTTTTGTTTTGTTGCAAAGAGTAATTTGGCAAAGATATGGAATAAATGAAGAACGTGCACAGGGCAATCTCTCTCTCTTCAGAGAGAAACAAGAAAGGGGACACTGATTTTGAAAGATATTTCATCTAACTTTTAGTCATGTCTACGATTTGATTTGTTACTATCCTAAGAATATTTGTTTTGGAAAAATCCTTCAGGAAATTATGGCTGGAAATTAGATCCAAGTTTCATGGCTATTTTACTTTTGAAGGAAAGCATTTTTCATACCCAGATTGTAAAGTTCAATTTGATCCCTAAGCAATTTTTTTAATGCCAATTAAAACCAAAAGACAAAAAAAATCCCCCATATTTCTACCTCTGCTTCCAGGTGACCCAGTGAACAGATATAACATTGTTACATTCCTGCAAAGGTGCACAATGACCATGATGCATTCCCAAGAGCAACAGAAAGATCTTGGAATCTCTACTGACTGTAATACTGAAGGCCCTTCAGAATAACTGGGTTCCTAGATTTCATACTCAGCATGGACCTACTTTCTCTTAAATGCCTCTATGTTGCATTTCCGTACACCTTGCTAGAACATCATGTACACAAAGAAGGTCCTGAGATCAAATTAGCTCTGTGGATGGTATAGAAAGAGAAAATACTTGGTTGTTAAGTGTAAAAAGAAGTCTTTTGACCTTAATATTGTCAACTCCCAGCTGCACTAACAAAATTTATATATAAGGTCTACTAGTTCCTTTTCAATTTTATCTAACATAGTATGCTATTTATGCCTATGACTGACCCATGTTTCATCCAACTATTCATTTGTTTCTCCTTAAATTTTTTTAGTTTTCTTTCCATAGTGTTTTTAGCCACTGAGAAGCTCTCAGTGTATATAAGCAAACAAAAATAAAAACTTCCATGTATTTTTTCTTGTCTTTGCTGATATATAATTTTATCAATATACTGGCCCATTTTATTAATTTTTGCAATCTTAGGGCCTGCAGCATTCAAGACCAAAAATATGTCATCATGAAAAACCTCCTTTCCAGCATTCTTTATCCAACATCTCTTCTTTCAAGCCACTGTTTAAACATGTTTAACAGTCCTGATCCCTGAAATCACTGTACTATTAAATTATTTTCTTCTGAGAGTTACACATTAGAAACCTTGAAAAAACTGTTCCTGAAGAAGGATGATCTTCACTCTGACAGAAAGCAGAATAGTTTTTCCTTATTTATTTCCATCTCTTAAATTCCTGGCCTTTAATTTTATTGATTATAACAGCTTGCAATATTAATCATAAATTAATCTTTCAGTCTCATATTATGGTAAGGAACTTCTATAAAAAATTTTTAAAATGTCTGAATAAATGGTAGATACTTGGTTTACCTTAGACCTTTTATTCTTAAATTTTTAATTTCTTACACAGATGAAATACTAAGCCAGAACTGAAGTTTGTAATTTCTTTCATTTGGGCCAGCTAGAGATCTGCACAATACTCTTATCTTCCATTGTGGCAATAAAACTGTGTTTTTTAAACATGAATGATTACTTGGTTACTAGCCAGGAAAGTTCTTTTGATATCTAAATAATATTGCACATAGGGGAATCAGAACAATAGCTGAATACTGATTATGGCTATTCCTGAATTTTCCCACAATTCTGATACCTGAAGATAAAAGCATAATTCCTGTAGACTCACTAAAACTGTAACAATATGAATGTTACTTCTAAAACATTGTTTCCTTCCCTCACATCATTTAAGAACAATTGTTCTAAATGACTAAATATTACCTGATTAATGTAATTGTTCTACTTTAAAATGTATCTATTTTACATTTCCTGCCTATTTCATATAAAATGCCACTTCCTTGATGTTTAAAATGGTATTACATAGGTAATAAAGCATAAGACAATTTAGGGAAACTTTTTATTTCTGGTTTATGTGTTGCATAGAGCTACTTCTATTGCCTAATGGAATGTCAGGGGAAATGTATTTCAATTTTTACCTTGGCATACAGTTGAAAACAAGCAGTAGCATTTTATTTTCCTGTATTTTACTCTTGAATTTTTCACAATTAATGAGCCAGTGCTGAACATCCTTTTCAAGATACGTGATTCATTCTTGCAAAGTCATCATCATCATCATCATCATCATGGCTAGGCTTTGCAAATGAAGATTTGGGAAGGGCTTTACCCATGCTTGCTGCAAGGATGCTGGTGGCTAAAGAAGTCGATGCAGGATAGGCAAGTCTGGTCGCAAAAAGCACAGTGGAAAGTCGCCTTAGGCAACATTGGTGAGGAACGGTTGGTTCTTTCTGCATTGTCTTTTCTCCTCAAGACTGACTCTGTGTGCGTTCTCGAAGGAAGCAGTAGCATCATGAATGGTGCGTCTCCATGAATCCCGATTGGAGGCCAGAGTGGACCATTGATGGCAGTCAATGTGGCCCAGGCTGAGGTGTTGTTTCAGGGAGTCTTTGTATCTGTTCTTCAGGACTCCTCTTTTGCGGCAGCCAGTGACGAGTTCACCATAGAGCACAATCTTCGGGAGGCGGTGATCCTCCATCCTGGAGACGTGCCCTGCCCAGCGCAGCTGC
>JAOXXN010000395.1:126683789-126694692 GCA_026770055.1 Myrmophylax atrothorax
ACTTGATTTTGTGTTTGGTATCTTATAAGGCTGGGGGGAAGTTAGGTTGAGGTTATCAACACACGCTGGAACAAATACATAGCACAGAATTTTCCAAAACTGCTGATATATTTTAATCTTGCCTTCTAATATTGTGTCTTCAATCTTCCTATGTCTGTGAGCAGGACAATTAAGAAACATTTTCCTTGAGCAGCAATAGGCTAAGGTATTAACACATACAGTAATTCAACCTCTGTATATTGGAACTACAGCATTTCTGTTTTCACCAGTTTAATTTCTGAAGTACAGACATGTCTTTGATAGTAAAAAATTGCACTTCAGATTTAGTAAATTCAGTGATATAAGAATGATTAAAATATTTTAAAAGGTGTTATAGTATCTAAAATTGTGAACAATTTATATCTGATCTGAAACAGCAATGTAGATTATGATGGCATATTCTTCAATTATACTGAATATTGTTCAGTTCCTCCAGCAGTCTTGGTGAAGTAAACAACATTGCTTCCAGAATAAGCCATCATAAATATGATGAGAATAGTCACTGTTGTGGGTTAACCCCAGCTGGCAGCTGAGCACCACACAGCTGGCCAATGCAGGCTAAGTAAGCAGCTGTGGTGTTCTGCTGCCATCTGAGATTAATCCATGACAGTCCTCTCTGTCAAGTCACCTGAAATAAGAACTCTTTGCCCATAGCAGTGATAAACCTTTGAGTGGATCAAACAGGAGATGTTTCATGCAGTAACCCTTGGGCCAGTCTGGACAGGATCAAATACAAGAAACATACTCTGTATCACAATAAGGGAGTGTGACTCTACCTGGACCTTTGGCAAAAAGCACTGAAAGAGAATTGATGTTGACATCTAGGGTTTTGGAGCTGGGAATATAGTGCATATAAGGTCTTCTAAACCCCTATAATAAAGAAGAGATATTAGCTGCATATGGGGGATGTTGAACCACTTGAAAGTAGTTGGCATGGAAGTGCAGCTCCATTTGGCACTTCAATTGCCTGCGCTGAGTGTTCAAAGGAAGGGTCCTCTGTATATATCATGTAACCAACAGCATGTGGAGTAATGCGTTGCACTGATCACACAATGGGTCTGAATGAGGAACCCCAGGAGCCTTGGAAACACGGAAGACATCATGGTCTGGCCAGAAGGCAGAGAATTCAAAGCATCGTTCAAGGAGATAATCTGTGCAGAGGAGGCCCCCCTGTATAATAAATCACCAGAGACTGAAAAGCAATACAGACTGTTTACTGAGGAATCCACTGGAAATGAAAAGATGCTCCAAGGTCAGGTTGGAGAGGTCTCTCAGCAACCTATCTAGTTGAAGAACTCACTGATCACTGTAGGGGGGTTGATCTAGGTGAAATTAAAGTTCTCTTGCAACCCAAACAGTTCTATGATACTATGTCCCACATGACAAGCTGCTGAAAATTTCAGTGGAATGAAGAATCAAGTCAGTTCTCAGAAGTGAAAGCCATTCAGCTGGCCTTAGAGATTGCCAAACAAGAACAGTGGCCAGTACTCTACCTCTATACTGACTCAGGGGTGGTGGAAAGAGCCTAATAGTGGTGGATACAGCAATGGAAATGGACCAACTGGCAGCATAGATGTAAACCTATCTGGTCTGCTTCGTCATGGCAGAACATTGCTGCCAGTTACAGAGCCTTGTTGTAAAGGTACATCACATAGATGCTTATGTGCCAAAGAGCTGTGCCACTGAAAAACATTGAAACAATAAGCAAGTATAAAGGCATGGAAAAATGAAAGTGGCTCAGGTAAACCTGGACTGGGAATATAAGGGTGAGCTATTCATAGCTCAGTGGGCCCATATAACACTGAATTACCTGGAGAGCAATGCAATGTATGTATGGGCTGTAACTGAGAGTGAACCTAACTATCAAAACCGTTTCATGAATTATTCATGAAAGCAAAATATGCCATAATCAAGCAAGCCAGATGACTAAAGCCTACCTGGTAGAGAGAATAGTGGCTGAACATCTGCTACAAATTCACCAAGGGAAGAATCATATGTGTATGACCACAGATATGACCATCAGATGGCTGGAAATACTCTATAGCCCACTCCACCATTCAAAACAGCATGCTGGGTCTTGAAAAGAAAGTTCTCTGGTGGTATGCCTCCTCAGGAAGGGTCAGGGCAACTAGCAGAACTTATTTCTGAAACAGCTTCTCAAGAACCTGGGCCAAGAAACATGGCATTGATCAGGTACATCACACTTCATTGATGGACAATGAAGTTATTGCACACCAGCCTTCAGAAAGATTGAATGTAAAATAGACTGTTGAATCTTACAATGAAAGCAATGGGTGCTGGGACATACAAACACTAGGTTGCAAATTTAGCAGAAGCTGCTTGGATGCTTAATACCAGAGGATCAAATAACTGATCTGGCACTGACCAAGCAGACTCCTTACATACTGTAGAAAGAGGTAAGTTCTCCACAGAGTTTGTAGGGAAATGTCTGGGAAAAAAGAGCCTGGGTTGTTCTTCCCTTCAGAAAAGACAAGCACAGCTGTAGGACTGCTTTCCCTCAAGGACCTTGATATTTTTGGTGGGTAACAGGGAAGAATGGGGAAATCCGGTATTTATCTCAAGGAGATCTAACCTTGGATGGAAATCACTCATGATTTGAGGTATATATTATGGGAAGTGCTACAACAAGAAATCTGTGAATTAAATGGAGGACAGGCCTTGCAAGAAGCTCTGGAAGTGCAAACCTGACCTGACCAGAGTTTACTGTGATGCCCACTAATTCAACAGAATATGTATTGGATTGCCTGATTTGACCATGACATAAATGGTATGTAATAAGGGGCGAATTGTGCTGTATCTGGCTGGGATGTAGTTAAATTTCTCACAGTGTTGTGTTTTGGATTTGTGAATAAAACAGTGTTGATAATGCAACATTTTGAATATTGCTAAGCAGTACTTGTGCAGCATCAAAGCATTGTTTTTCTCCAAGTCTGCTCCCTCATAGTAGGGGTGAGGATTCAACCAGGGCAACTGACCCAAACTGAACAAAGGTCTATTCCATGCCGTATTAACATCATGCTCAGCAATAAAAAATAAGGTGAGGGTGATTATTAGGGCAGGCAGATACTTCTTTAAGAATGCCTGATCACCAGTCTGCTTATGGGAGGTGGTGAGTGACTGTCTTTATGTAAATTTAATTTTATTTTTTTCTTCTGCTTTCCTTCATTTTTAGTCTCTCTTTATAGCCATCCAGGACTTTTCTTGCTTTTGCTCTTCCTATTCTCTGCCCCTATTTTCTCTGAGGGCAGGAAGAACGAGCAAGTGACTGTGTGCTGTGTAGCTGAGAGTTGAGGTTAGCCTTCTGTGGTTATATTTGCAGTCTGACTCTGTAAGGTGCATGTTAAATTTTGATAAAGAGGAAATATAATAACTGTAGGATTTAAATTTTGTTTCCTCTACAAGAAATAGCCTAAAAATCCTGAAATGTAGTGATTACTTTAAAATAGCATGAATATTTTGCAGTTGTACTTCACAACATTTACAGACAGACATTGCACTGTATGAGCTCCTGGGGAAAGGATTAGCATTGCCAAAAGTGTTAAAGATGAGGGATACTACCCTTAGGGAACATAAAGCTGAACATGGGGATGTATTCAAAGGACAGCTGGGATGTTTGTGGTGATGTCTGCTTTATTGAAAACTTGGTGTTTTCAAAAGAATAATATTTTACTTAATCTTCAGAGTAACAAAGAACTCTTCTAACATATTGTTTCTGGTTCTTCCCTCTCTGAGATCTCCTTCGGAAGCTCTGGAGACCCCTTTCTAACTCTGTGTAATTGCCTCTGTCATACAAAATAGTGGACTTACATAAGGAATATTCATATTGATTACTGTATCTTGGTTTTCTGTGCTTGCAGGAATTAAATTGCATGCGCAAAGTGGCCATTCCTTTTACTGTGCTGGAACTCTGAGTAACTAGCATGTTTGTGTTTTTTGGGATGGACTTTGATGTTAAGAGTTGTATATTTAATCTAAAATCTCTGAAATAAATAAACCATTGGAAGTATCCCTTGAATGCTTTATGAATGAGCTAAATATAGGGCGAGCTAATATAGGGTGCATTAAGTAACAAGTAAATATGAACTGAAATAAAATAAATTCTAGCATATTAAAAAGTGAAACTGAGGCCATACATTTTAGCAATATCTTTGAATTAGCTATGTAGCTTATGATATGAGTCAGTAACAGAATGTTTACAATCCTTACTCAGGTCACAGTTTAGCTATGATTACAAAAACAACAGTATAGTTTTGCTTACCATTTCAGTTGGTGGAATTAACCTTTAATTAACCCCTCAGTTGAAGCTGTAAAATTTTGTTACTCAGAGATTTGTTTTTCTTAACTTTTTCTTCTAATTCCATGTATATGTTCCTGTTTTTATTTCAGAGAGTAGTAAGTAATTTTTAAGACATCCTTTTGGAGACAATGCAGCTTCCTCTGTCAGAGAGGAGCCTCTCAGGGGCTTTTGATATTCAGAAAGACCTTTGAATCCTTGGAAGCTTCAAAGTGAAACAAAAAAAAATTCTAAATTAAGGGTTATTGTATGGAAAAAAACCTTAACAAAAACTAAACGATAAACATCTTTAGTGGGAAATGCCAAAAATGCTTACATTAATTTCCAATAGTAAAACTCTAAATATGTGTCTCTGCACAATAAATTATATTCTCTGAGAAAAGGGCCAAAAGTTCTGAAGCAGAATATAAAGACCTATAAAGAGAACAATGGAGTTAAGCGGGAGAATTGAATTATATCCATTTCTGTAAGACTGTGGTATCTGCTCAAACATTTCTAGCCAGATTGGCCACATTTTTACAGTCCATCTGCAGGAGACACAGTGGGACTGGTGCTTCAGGGAAGTGACAGACTTGCCGCACATGACTGAGTTGATGGCACTGCATGTGGCATAAGACTATATGACATTAGGACTTCCCTGAATTGTCACAGAAACTAGCACATGTTCCCATTGCATGAAAAATTCACACAGCCTATTCCGAACTACATTCCTTCCTGAGGATAAATCAGAGAACGTGGTGAATCAGTTGTAAGCAGTAACAATGACCCTTGCAGTGGGGAGGAAGCTGTTTTCTTGTGAGCATGATTTTCCATTATTACTTTTAAGGTGTTTTGGATTTTGACTTTATTGTGTCCTGTTTACAGTAAATGCTTGATACTCATGATTCCACACAAAAGTTGTGCTGAACTGATCATGCTATTATATATGTCTTTATTTTTTCTTGTTTTAATTCACTCATACTCAGAAGAATTGAAGAAAATCCCAAAGCTTGGATTTTTTAAGGAAAAGACACTGTGATAATAAAGGAGCAAGAGAGTTGAGAAGAAACTTGATTTTTCGTATAATGATTTTAGTTCTGTTTCTCGAAACCAGTAAACACAGGCAAGTTAGTTTCGTGAGAAATTTTTAGACCAAATATATTATTCAAATTTCATTTCCTCTGACTCTCTGCATAGACTTGACACATGCTCTATTACATTCCTGGCTGCAGGTTTTGTGGTCAGACTGTTTCCCCTGCGTGCTCAGTCTGATTCACAAAGTGGTAGTCAACAGGAGGTTTGCTATTGGCACTATAGGAGAAGCATTTCAGCCTTTATTGCTTTTATATGAAAGATCTGAAGAAGAATTTGTGAATGGTGGCCACCTGCTAAATGTGTAAGCAGTGTCCTGTAATATCTGAAATTTACCTATTCTTAGACAAATAGCAAAATAAATGAATTTTGAATTTGCTTTCTTCATATTTTACTGCACTATTATTTGGTCAATTGATGTGAAATAGGAAGCAAAACAAAAACAGCAACCTTGCTTATATAATGACAAATTAGTAATGTTGACATTTAGTACTTAATTCATGGGATGAAGAAGATACTTCTGTGTCTTCATAAGTTAATTCTTCAGAAGCATGATCTAGTTCTAAAAACATATTTTAAGGCTCATAGAAAAAATAGGTTAGCTGTTTTTAGATATGTGAAAACATAATTAAAGTTTACGGTGATTTTCAGCCAAGTTATTTTGAAATTATTTTTTAAATTGTCAATATAGAACATTATTTCTATTTTTAAATTAAATTATAAAGAAAATTTGTGAATACAAAGAATTAGATATTATAAGAAGAATATATTTCAATTTTTTTTGTTGTTTGTTTTGAGATTTATCTACATTTAAAAATATAAAGGAGAGAAATCAGAAATTAGAAAAAGTAATTTTCATTTAGTTCTCTTTTTTAAAGTTCCTCATTTACAATAGATTTAAATACCTTCATACTTAAAGGAATATGCAATTATAACAGTTTCTTGTGAAAGTAGAATTGAAGACAGAACCTTCAGTTTCAGGAGAATATTGACTATTGCTTGCTGATATTATTTAGTACTTGAACATTATTGTTGGTAACAGAGCAAATGGAATAAGGGAATTATGAGATCAGTAATTCAAACCCAGCTTATTCTACTTGTTTCACAGCAGTGTAAGAACACTGACAGCACTGACATTTGTGATTTTTCGAATCATGAATATATGATGAGCTGCTGTTCTATTGAATTGGCACTGCAAAGAATGCTACTTAGAAACAATTGTACTTAGATTTTAAAAGAAGATGTCTATGTTATACTGCCATGTTACATCTTGTAAAGGTTAAGCTTAAAAAGGATTATGTATGGGAAAATCTTGACATCAAAAGAATCTGACAACTCTGACAAAGATAGAGGGAGATATTCCTATCCTCACAAGTGATAAGCTTTACTAAAAAGTTTTGATAGCTATAGGTTTGGATAAGATTTGTAGAGTGCAGTAAATCAGCACATTTGCCTCTTAGAAATTTTGAGACCCATTTTACTTTACTTTATTTTGGCCAACTATGTAAGGCCACGTAGTACAACCCAATCAGTGCAGTCAATGAGCTGAAACCCCAACACCTACACTATGAGGATTTTAAGGCATTGTGGACTAGTTCTTCTATGTCTGATGAGCCCATTAGCAATTTCATTTCATATAAAAGGATGAAAGTTTATTTCTCAAGACTATTCTGCTCCATGAACTGAAGTGTGGTAGGTGGTTAAGGTCAAGAGAATATCTTCAACAGCATGTTTCTCATCTCTGCAAAAACTGTAAGGGAGACATACCTCATAACTGTCATTCAAGAAAGAATCAGAAGAGTTCAACAGAAGAGAAGTCAGACTATTTTTCAGCACTGTTTTGAGCATTGGCTGACTGGTTCTCAGCCTGTAGTTGTGCTTGTTGAGCACAAGTCCAGTGAGGAGCAGCCGAGGGAGCTGGGGTTGTTTAGACTGCACAAAAGGATGCTCAGAAGGGACCTTATCCCTCTCTGTAACTACCCGAAAGGGGGTTGTAGTGAGATGATGGTCAGGTCTTCTGCCATGTCTCAAGTGAAAGGATGAGAGGAAAATGGCCTCTTGTGCCAGAGGAGGTTTAGATTGGATATTTGAAAAAAATTTCTTCACTGGAATGGTGCTAAAACACTGGAACGGACTGTCCAGAGAAGTAGTGTAGTCAGGATCCCTAAATTACATGTAGATGTGGTACTTAGAGACATGGTTTAATGGTGAACTTGGCAGTGTTAGGTTAATGGTTGGACTTGATGATCTTAAGGATCTTTTCCAAAATAAATGATTCTATGACTCTATATAAACTGACAAAATTTTGTGATATTTATCATCCTTGGTTTTGATACATGATCTTTGGTGTCTTTGATAAAGTCTGTCTTTCACCAACACTTCCCTATGATCTTTCAGCAATGAGCTTCTTTTAATCAGAAGAGACAATCAAAACATTTGCTAAGATCCTGCACAGAGGTTGTTTACCAAACACTGTTTCAAAGTGAACTTCATTATCATACTATTCTAATTTCACTATCCTTAATTGCCACATGATTACATGTTTAATGCATAAAATATCAGTAATTGCCAAGGAGCACAACTTGTCTGTGTTTTGCAAAATTAAAATACATCAAGACTCAGCACAGACAACTGCATCAAAATATTTGGCTGCAACCAAAATAATCCATGCAAGACATGGCAAAAAATATAATCTATTAGCCTACTTTATAAGGAAGCAGAGAATTTACCTTTGCTATTTACAGTTTTATTTGTTTATTTCTGATGGTTTTTCTTAGGAAACTGTTTTGGAACTCTCTGAATGTTCCCATCAAAAATGTAGTGTGTCCCATTATCAGTTGTTACAGAAAACTGTAAAATTCTTTAAATTTCTTGCTCAGATTTTCTTCAAGTAAAAGAAGTAAACTAGCAATAATACGGGTTTAGAGCTTTATATTTTTTTCCTATAGTCTATCTGTAAGCTGAAATATCTCTGTCATGTAAATTATAAGTTAATATTTTTATATATTTCACCCTATAGTCTCAGATTTAAGTCACTGGTCTTAAGTGTGTAAGTAAAGTACCTTTTAGTTACATTTACACTTTATGCTAAATCCAGTTCAAAATCTGAGGTTATGATCATAACTTTCCTTCTTAGTAATGTTAAAAGTCCAAATCCAGTTTTAAACTGCTGCATTCAGACCTCTAAAATCTGTCATCCAGTCTGAAGTGTATCTTCAGTCATGAGTTATTATAGGCTTTTTCTGCTGTGAATTTGTTCTGCTTCCCTGCCAAGCACATTAACAAGACAACACCTAGTTCTCAACCCCATCAGTAGTCACCTGACACCTCACAAATTGTCAAATGCCATTTGACAATTTGGCATTTAGGCACTGAAAATCAGAGGTCTCTGTGGAGTTTTAACCTAAACTGAAAATTAGTAGTAATGTGCCTACCTGTGACTAATCAAATGACATGAAAAATTAATTTTTATTGAGTGCTAAGAAAGGTTGGCTGAAAGGTTTGCTAGTTCTTCATTCTCCAGCTGAGTTTGAACTTGTGAACTTTTTGATTTAGAATATAGTTCCATGCATATTTCACTGGCAGCAAAACTAGAGACCATATCCCTACTTTCTTCTCATGTCTGTCTCTTTCCCCTTTTCCCATTTCTTTCTTTCTTTTTTTTTTTTCCCCTGCCAGTTATTTAACTAGGGTATGGTCCCATAAGCATTTGTGCTGTCACAAATATCAGGAGAAAGAGAACATGGTGTGAAATTGCAGTCAAGCAGGAAGAGCTAGGAGAAAGCAGGAATTTCTGAAATGGGGTCCTGAAGAAAAGGCACTCAGGAAAAATTTTGTCCAGGAATCTGAGATATGTTTAGAGTGATATTTTATTTGGGATTTAACCTGGTATGCCCCAATAGAGAACATAAGTTCCAGACTCTCAGATCAAGACTTAAAGCCCTTCAGACTCCTCACAGATGAAGGGCCTTTGGGAAATAAAATTTAAAAGCCACTAAATCTATTAAAAAATCTATGCGTAATAGTAGACTTTATATTATTAATATTGAACAGAAAAATATACCTCAGAGATAAGTTATTAGTTCACATGTTTTCACTCACAGACGAATTATTGCATAGTCCAAATGTTCACCATGTTCAAATATGAGATAAGATCAAAAATAAGAAAATACTAATTGCTAACTTGGGAAATCGTGTCAAGTACATATAATGTATCTCAGTTTGTGTGCACACATGTTATCTCTCCTAGGGTCTCTGTCTCCACTAGGATACTTGAAAATGTGGCAGCTCAGAAAAAGAGAGACATCTTCAGTCGCTCTCTCAGCTTCTGATTGGTCATAAGGGTCATTAGTCTGATTAGTCATAAGGGTCATAAGATAAAGGGGCTATGCAAGTTGTACGCCTGAATGGTCCGTAAAAGCTGAACACGACTACTGAAAGTCTTCCAGCTGCACTTGCTGCTGAGACTGAGCTGAGGTGTTCTGTTCCAACCAGATTCCTGAGGATGTTTGTCTGCTGAGTCCCAGGGAAGTGTGCAGGTTAACTTCTCAAGATTGCACCAGGTAATTTTCCAGGAGTTGGCTTTACCTTGTTATTTTTTAATTTTCTACGTACAGAGGGTGATTATGATCTTCTAAAAGTGCCCAGAAACCTAGAGAAGACACCATAAGTTTCCCAGTAGTGACCATTATTCTATAAAGTCCAAAGCAGACTTTGGCAGTAATCAAATAGGTTAAAAATTCAGTCAGTGTATTTGGAACAAACAGTGATATACTCTTGTAAAAGAAATTATGGAATTCGTAATAGATTAATTTTAAAGAAGGAGAATTTAAGACCCCCAGTTTCTGGATTTTCAATTCGCATGAAGATGAATTTAATAGTGATGGTTAGAAATAAGATGACTCTTATGCTTTTTAAAACATTGATTTTCTTATTCTTTCTTCCTATATGTTATACAAAATATTTTTGGAAGGGTTTTCTCTTTTGAGTAAGGAAAGTTGTCATGTGCTAAAAGGTAAAGTAATGACTGATGGAGACAGACTAGCTGATTCTGGGGTATCATAAATCATATTGTCTTTGAAAGATCTCAGTATTAAGCCACGTTTATGTTGTGGTGAGATATTATTCAAAGAGTACAGAAAGACATACTGAATGGGATATCCATTTTAAGTATGATCTCGTTGCTTCATAAATCATCTGGTTTTGATTTGCTAAACAGAACTTTTATACTTCAAAAGATCAGAACCTCTATACTGAGAATGACAAAAATTGACTTTTGCATTTAATTTCTGCAGCACAAACAGAATTTGAGAATGTTCTTTCATTCACTAAGAAATATGGCCTGGAAGAACTTCACAATTAGGAAAATTAATTTCAAATAGGCATTCCTGAGGTTATATAACAATTTGTACATTCATGTATGCTTTAGCAAAACCTTTTAAAGATAGACAATGTTTCTAAAAACTTTATTACATAGAG
>JAOXXN010000395.1:126694792-126708501 GCA_026770055.1 Myrmophylax atrothorax
AGTTAAAACTGCATCTCTTTTTATACCTTTTTTTTTCTTCAGGTGGTTGTGTGACTAAAGTCAATCTTTTTGGGGGGATGATGCAGATGCAGGATTCCTTGAGTCTGCAGAGGCAGGGTGCAGCAAAGAAAGGCCATGTTAATTTAATAACATTCCATTCTCTGGTAACACCCACCACTTATCAATTTGCCTTGCTTTTGTCTTCTGTGGGGAGCACCCCTCCAGGGGGCTGAGGCGTTTCCCTCAACCCATCAGGGCTAATCAGCCCATCACCCCACAATGTCTAATATTACTGTTTGAACACTTCTCAGGAAGTTGCTAAGCATGAAGGAGTTGCTAAGGAAGAATTAATTCAGAATTACTCATGTTATCAGGGCCAAGCACTGCTGTATATACTCCAGTTAGCACCTCATTTGCAATGGAGACAGTTTCCTGCAAGCCATGGTTAGTTAGTCTCACTTTATTTTTTGGTTAAGCTGTAAATTCATAAAACAAAGTCAGTTTCGTGTACACCTAGAGTAAAAGAATAGGTTATACATAATTAAAGAAGGACTCATAACTGTTTGTTATCTTACACTATTTTTCAATTCTTTCTCATTTTATCTCAATTTAAGAGTTCAATATAGATGTAATTAAGTAAGATTGGAATCTATTATGTTCATATGAAAAAGGAAATTAATCAACTAGCAAATGCTGGAATGAATTACAGTTATAATCTGTACCACATTCTGAAAGCAGTAACTTTATCAGAAGATTTTGAAATATTGGCTGTTAAAACTGTTTATCCTCCTATGCATACCATTCAATGTTGCTCTTCATGGTTATCAATTTCTCTACCTGTGTGTACATTCAGACTCTGAATGATTATGTGAGAAAAGATGTTTTAAATGGATGTCTTACAAATACTATAGAGGATATGCAATATAACCTTATTAGAAATCTTCATTCTTTCCCCCCCCCGATTTGATCAGTAGAATTACTTTATTGTGTGAGCTAATAGTGGTAATGTTTTAGAAAGGCTTCCATTACTACTGGGTCATACAAATCTTCAAATGAATCAGTGAAACTGAGTTAGGTGTAGATACTACTGATCAGCATCACTGATCAAAGAGAAGTTTTTTATACTACAGTTATAGGATTTACACACACACACACACACACACACTTTATATCACAGAGAAGTAAGCTCTGCAAAAGATGTCTGTGGTTATTTGTCAGATTCTCAGCTGCACATAACTTTTAGGAATTAATAATATTCACAATGGCATTCCTGTTTTAGTCCTATCCATCAGGTACTCTTTTTATAGTCAGAAGATAAGTCATTAATTTTGGTTTGTGATTACAATCAGCTATAAATTATTAATAATCTTGGTGAAAAATGGGAATAAAATTTTAATTTGCAAGCTAGCTGGAGGAAAGCACATTACTCCAATACTTCCTGTTTTTCTCCTGGCTCTCCACAAATCTCAAAGCTTTCTCAAGATCATGCCTTCTTCTCTACCCAAGGATTATGTATGAAACAGGACAATTCTGTGATGCATCCTGCATCAGTAAAAGACATTCACAGATGCATTCTGCCTAGACCTATGGCAACTTCAACACTTGGCTTCCATGATGCTTGTCCCACTCATTGGTCTGGGCAGATGTTTACCAGAAATCGCATGCTGACATATATGCCAGCACACACTTCAGTTGCTGGTTCACCAGGCAGACAGGCCCCCATGACCAGTGACTGTGGCACTCAGACAAACATGCTCAAAAAGAAGAGATTGTCTCACCCAGCGTATGACCTCCACCCCATGGAGCTTACGACCCTCCTTTGACAGACCTGGGAGCAGATGAGGCAAAGTGCTATTTCTCTGACTGAGTAGGTGAGGTTTCCCACCCATGTTGTTTTATCTTCTCTGTAATCCTTAATATGTGCAGAGCAAGACTTTTTTTCACATAATCTAACAATATTTGCAGGGTCAAGCAAAACCAAATCATAATGCTACGGTGAGCTGCTTTGTAGGATTTTTTTTTCTTTTTGTGCCTTTTCAACTATGAAAATGTAGGAGGAAGTTATCTAGGCATGTCTACTCTAAACTGAAGATCAGTTGAAACAGTAAATTAATGAGCTCAGATAGTTAAGCAGTCAAAATAGCTTCTTTGTACGGATATATTTTAAGAAATGTGGTTTTGTTTTTTTTCATTTGGTATGTATGCTTCTAGTGGTCCATGTTAGCATCACAAAGGCCTTCCAGGTAAGCAGGGAGGGCACTGATTTCAATCAAATCTTTCTGATGCTGCAAAATCTTGGCCAAAAGTTGTCTTCTGGCCTCCAGTACAAGCTATGTCCTACCATTAGGGCTCAGCAGCGCTGCAACAATAGTCTTAACCCCAAGCATCCCATCTTGTTCTGATTGCAGATCTTCCTATTAACCTAATGTTAGGGTTTTTTTTCTGAAAACAGACACTGTAAAATTACATTAAGAAGTAGTTGTGATTGAAGCACTTGGCCTTTCCTATTAGATGATTAATTAACAGTATGTGAGTAATAGGATATATTTACTGCTAGAAGCTCAGCAACTAGTGTAAAAATCATTAATTCATTTATGGTGCAAATAAAAATACCCCCTTACTGCTGCCAAATAGCAGCTTGAAAAGAGAACACACTCCCTGTTCTCATTAAAACAAAAAAATAAGGGATGTGGGCGGGGGTGTGTGTGTGTGTTGTGGTTTTGGTTTGGGTTTGGGTTTGGTTTTGGTTTTTCAAAAAAAGGTGCATAGCTGGAGAAGAATACCTGCACATATTAGACAACATGTATTGCAAAATCATGACCTTCCTCTAAAATGCAAACTGCTTGTCATAATTTATAAAGGATGGACTATAGGAAAACACAGTTTAAATGTATGGTTTTATTTACATTTCAGAATTCTGCATTCACCTTGTCCTGTTCTTTTACTAACCTAATTTCCATGTCTACCTGCTGTCTTTGTGCATCTGCCTCTCAATTAAACTCCTCACCTGCAGTGGCTTCAGTTTACTGACCACAGCAATTAACCCTTTCTAGTTTAGCTGAGTTCATTGAGTTCTTGTGTGACTTAGAAATAAAAAATAAAACAATAATAAAAAAGGAAAATTAAATGAGGTGATTCTTGAGTATTCTTACATTTGTTGCTGGTAGACAATGCTTTGTTGACAAAATAATTTCTCAAATACCTTTACTGTATAACAATTCTGTTACAGGATACAAAACATTTTGTGCAATGACACATGCTTAAAATTATGGCTGTCATTGTATCCCACTTTGTAGGGACATAAAGTGGGACATATCTACAGACTGAGATTAAGGCATTACTGCTCTTGTTGACTAGGTGCTAAAATTTGCTACTTTTGCCTGATTAAATAGGAAAAGCCCCAAGGTTTTAATAAAGAAAAGGTGAGGGAGAATATATATATATATATTTTTGCAAAGACACAGTCTTTTTGAGGGATTTTAAGTGTGCACACAGACTGCAGCCACAGATGGTTTATATTCTATTGGAGATGTGTAACTGTTTCAAACAACAGGTTTAAAATATTTAGTGTTTCTTCAAATTTGAGCCAGACAGTTTGGCTTTCAGCCTCATTGTAGGCAGTCTAGGCTATACTTTGACAAAAGAAACATCATTATGGCTAAAATACTGAGGCTATTGAAGAGCGTTGATATCAATGTCATTCTGGAGTCATGTTGTTTTCCTCCAAAATTTGAAAAATTTCTGTTACGTGTTGTGAGAATAAGACTTTGTCCAATGTTGTTGTGAAAAGTTTCACACTGTGAAGTAGAACAAACTTGACAGTTAGCTGCTGCCCTTTTTCAAAGGGACCTGCTGTGATTTAGCATTGCTCTCTGAGCCTAATTGGTCAAATGCCAAATGTAAAGTGCTATAAAAATGTAAAATATTATTGCAGTATACGCTACTTAATTAGGACAGTTTTTTTATTAAATTCTTTCCTGACAACTAATTTAACCTAGGGAGAGTAGACTGTAATGACTTCTTTTTAATTGGTTGATATTAGCATATATTCTGCAGAACAGCTATATGTACATATGTAGCTGATGCCAAGTAGTTAAATAGTACTTTGACAAAAAATGAACTTTAAGGAGATAGGGTGGAATTCTGTACCCTTTAAACAAATGATGACTCATGCTGTGGTGACCAAGACTGTATCCATAATTTCTGAGCACCTCTAGATTCTCAAATTAAGATGGAAAGATCTTATATAGGGCATATGGGATTCTGTTATCTAGAGAAGTCCAACTAAATATCATGAAATTTACATACTTCTAATTTTGGGTCTACTCATTGGTATAAGGTGAAGAAGTTAGGTGTTCTTTCCTGTTTGAAATTCATCAGGCACCCTAGGTTCACTCACTCTAATAACACTTCCATCCTTAAGAATGCCTCCTCAGTTAGAACTTCAGATCAGTAGGGGGGGGCCTCCAGTCAGAAGTGCTAAACTGCTGAGCATTAATATGCTGTTCACAAAGAAGATGAGTCACAGCTGAGTTTCTCAGTGGGCTAGTTGGATGGCAAAGCTGATTGAAAAAGCTCTTGCCACATGCTGAATTTCATTGTTCACTCACTTGTGTTAGTATGTGTATGGATCCTATTGTAGGCAAGGTTATTGAAATTAGTGAAGTTAAAAGAAATCTGCAAAAGGAATAGATTGTTTGTAATAGAGATTAAGTCATTCATCATCCCTGGAGTCTCATAAGTGTTGTATTGACACAGCTGCTCTGATGATGAATCCCAGTTCAGGCATATGCAGTTTTGGACTGCTTTGTTCTCAGATTCAGTAGCCTGACTAACTAGTAAACTGCCTCTGAGCTCTCCTTGATGATAGTTATCAGTTTATAGATGACATGAGCATGAGTTACTTTATGGAAGGTGACATGCACATGGAAATGCTATGATTTCTTTTTAGGAAAGAGAAAAATAAAAAACCCAAACCCCTCCACACATCTGTAATTTAGCTCTGGATTCAACTGAGAAGCAGGAGCCTTAGAGAGGATGGCTGGCTGAAACTTTCCCTCCAGTTCTATGTAAGAGAGAGTTAACTGTATATACTTTCAACTGAAAATATAATTTTTGCTGGCTTACAGAAGTCCTTGGTAAGAAGGAGGTGGAGTTAATATTAGCTTTGGAGTTGCTAATTGTCATGTCTTTATGAGATCCATTTCTCTGGTTACATGATCAGTAAATCAGTAGTCTCAGTGAGTCAAATTTTAGGCTTAAATCCACACTGAGCAAAGTGTGAGCTTAGCCCTAGATTGTCAGTTGCAGTGTCCAAACCAGTTGCAATTTGGTGGCATAAACATATTCTATAGCTTGTCCTTTCCCCAGTTTCTGTCTGCTTTGGCATGGATCCGCTCTTGGCATGTGAGCTCTTCAGAGTGAGGACTGTCAGTTTGTGTGGAAAAGTGAGCACATTATGGCTATTTCTATGAGCAAAGAAGGGTGGGAGTTTTTTCTGTTTGTTTTAGTTAGTTTGTTTGTTTTTTCTTTTCAAAAATCACAGCTCCTTAATGGCTCTCCAAGGCAGCTTCTAGCTGGGGGATGGCAGAAGGAAATGTTGGAGACAGACTTATCTGAAAAGGTAGTCACACATTGGGCTGCTAAAGGCCATTTATCAGGCCTGAACTCTTTAAAAATGAGTCTGATCCATAAACAGATAGTATATATTTGGTCCACTTCCTATTATGTTAACTTAGATGGAAATGCATGACAAGGTTTCCTGTAATTAACAGAATATCATATATTACAAACAAGATTTTCTTCTCAGATTCTATTAAAAATACACACAATTTCTTCATGTGTGTTCTGGTTTCCTTTGATGATTGATAATACAGATAAAGATAACTAAGCAAAATCCTCAGGTCAACAGTTTTGAAGTATTGAGCACTTGTGGTTTGAGTTTATCTCCACTGTGAAATTATTCTGCAACTACAATGAAACATAAATACTGAAAGGTCTGATATAATAGGTTTATAAATGAAAATGGTCTTATGCAAATGCAAAATAGAATTGTATCCATTACTCTGGGGACAGTTTTACCACCACATTATTTTTACTGGGTATATATTTCTCTGGCATATTGAGCCAGCTCAGCATATATAGCAGTCATAGCCTACTCTCGTTATTAATTAAGAATCCGTATTTTTTGTCAGGAAATTAAAATTTCCTGGTTAAGAAAATATTTGATTCCAAATTCTATACAGAAATCATAATCCCACACTTTCACGGGCAATGCAGTTGAAGTTGAATCTTATCTATCTGGTACTTTTCCTTGCCTTGTTTTTTAAGCCATTATTAATGCCTCTCAAGGTCTTGAGTTAGTCTAGGTATCTCTGCATACAGATTTATAAGGCACATATTTAGTGAAATATCTCTTAAAAGTATTGCCAAATATGTGGATTTTTGTGGACCTTGAACCATGAGAAGTCTGCAGATTTCATTTGAATTTCATCTCCATTCTACACAGATTGAGACTTTGTTTCAGTTGTCCATTTTACTGGAACTAATTTATATTTTTGTACCAGCAGTTATTTTGTTCAATATATAGGACATAATTGGCCTTTTATTCAAAATTTCAAATTATTCCCTCTCTGTAAAAATAATACATTTATCCATATTAATCTCTGCATTTTTTCTGATTTTTTTTTCATTCCATTCTTTGTTGCCTTTGATACTTCTTTGTCTCTGTGGGTAATTTCGCCAGTTTCCATGTGAGTGGAAGTGATTGCTAGGGAGGCATCAATAATGTAATTCTTTGTGTCTTCTTCTGTGCTTTTTTACCAAAATTTGGGAAATGGAATAAAACAGTTTCTGACTGTTTCAAATTGAAGTCTAGCAACTGAGGAAATAATTACAGTTGCTCTGCTTACTGATAGAATCTTTTTTCCTTGATTTTAGAAAGGATCAGAAGTGTATAAATTTCTTTACTTCATGTCTCCACACCAGAACTGAATAAAAAAGATGCATTAATCAAGTAAAGAAAGCAAAAGTGCTGGAAGTGGAAGCCAGATGAATTGTAATAATGAATAAAATACTTTCTTTTTTCTTTTTAAACACTCAGAATAAATGAAAAAAACCCCCATCATATCAAGAGAAAATAAATGCTTCTTCTCACTTAATAATTTTTCCTATTCAAGTTGGGAGACTTATTCTGGAAGTATATTGTAATTGATGTACTATATCAGATTTAGGAGTAAATGGATGGAATTAAAAGACTTTTTTTACATGGGCATTAACTGGGCAATAATAGGGGTGAATGGCTGAAGAATTCAACTGCAATGGAATTTAGTGTGGAATGGAGTCTACTCACTGTGGTATTTAAGCTTCCCAAGGTCAATGAAAGGCCCATCTTGAATCTTCAATAAGAGAGATTTGTTGCTTTGTTGAGCTTATACCTTCCCAGTAAAAGCAGAATGTAGTATCTTTCCCTAATTTGTTTATGCGATGTAGTATCCCTACCTTCTCGGTAAGGATACATGTGGCCAGGGCACTGCTAATGCCATTCCAATTCAGTTGAACTTTCTTGAGTTTCCCTGGGAGCAGCCATTTGAAATGTCAGATGGTTTTTTCCCCTGTTTCATCTCAGTAACGGTTGGAAATTAGAATGTAATGTGACTATCTTGCTTTGAGAAAAAAAAAAAAATGTCAACAGTTCCAAAGTACACATTTTTTTCCTGTTGTTTTCTGATCCGATTTTTATTTCAATAGCTTTTCTACATTTGGTACTTTGTTAGGTCACTCTGGCTGTGGAAGAGGTCCTCACTCCATTTTTTTTTTTAAAAAAGGAGCCACTGGAATATGTAGCAGCAAACATGGAATCCCTACCATCCAAATAGCAAAAAAATTAGAATAACTTTCCATAGCACCATTTTTATCATGTAAATGTCTCATTACAATAACAGTTTCTTTTTTGTTGTCTGTAACAGGATTACATACATGTAGGGAACCTATTTTTAGTTTAGTCAGTATTGTAAACAGAATGGGCACACTGGGTCAGAGAAGACAGCTTTAGGATTTTTCAACAGTTTATGGCTCACATAACTTCAATAATTTCAGTTCAAATGAATCTCACCTGCTCATTTTATCTCAGTGTGATTAAATAAAAATTAAAAAAACCACACGTCATCAGAGATCTGATCCTACATATTCAGTATTCAAACTGGAGCTTGTAAGTCTATGTGGAGCATCACTGGTTTCCATGACAGCATATAGCACAATTGTTTTCATACACAGACTAATTTATGGGAGCAAAAGGCACAGGAGTCTGCTCTGTGAATAATGACAGAAATCCTAAGTTAAATGTGGTGGTCTACCTTTCTGATGGAATAAGCAAATATTAACTGAGGAAACTGCAACTATGAGTAATTTCTGTTTGAGAGCTACTTAAACCTGAGTATGCTTGACTTGCTTCTTATGTAAAACAGTTTTAGTATTTTCTTCTAGCATCAAGGCCAGCAACAAGTGGTGGCACAAAGCATACTTTTCTAGTAAATAGACTTCAGTCTTTTCTGAAGTGCTAAGTCACTTATCTTACCCTTTGACAAACTTTGTTTGTGTGTCAGATTGGTCTCTTTATTTTAATTAAAGTAAAAGATTCAGATGTTTAATTTCATTTTCCTGTATTTTCAGCTAAACCTTTGCCTAGTAGATCCATATGCAAATAATTTCCATTATTGGAACAGAATATTAGTATAGTGCAACTGTGTAAGGAATAGAGAGTAGGAATTTACTTGTAATAATATATCAGTTTGTAGTTGCCAGAGAAATCAAACAAATAGGAACATAGATTTCAGCTGGTTGTCATAAAGCTGAAAAATTGTCAATATTAAAATTTTGCATTCTCACTGTTCTAAGATTTAAAAAATGTCTGTCAGTAATGACACAGTGCATCACTGCTTTTTGTTAAGGACATTATATATCTGATTAGCAATGTTTCCATGTAATAGTAAGGAAGGATTAAAAACTCATTCTTCCCCTTTTATTTTTTTGATACTGACATTTGGTGTTGATCAAAGCAAAAAGTGTATTTCACCTTCTAACTATATGGAACACAATGAATTTTAGAAAACAACAACTATACACACCCACTTATTATTTCTTTACTTATAACTAATGTACTGCATATACAGATTAACCACTTTCTTGCTTTTGGATTGAGTATATTGATGTTTATTGAAAACTAGATGTTTTTCAAATAAAAGCCCTTTCATTTCTTTCCTGTGAAAGAATGGGTGTTCAAACTATTATTATTCATTGTTATTGTTGTTGTTCTCTTGCTGCATCTTCTTACTAGACTCCTGCAAACGACCTGGAATCATCAGAGCCTTTGTCCCACTGTCTTTAGAAACAAATCAGTTTGCATGGCAGGCTATCACAGCCTTCAAATGTGATACTGAAGGGGTTCTTGTTTTTTTATTTTTTTCATTTTTATAGATTTTAGAAGTACTTGTAACTGTAGTAAAATGTAGATTTAGTGTATTAATACTTCTAGCAGCTTAAGTTCATTGTTTATGTATCCTAACCCCTAGCACATATCAGTAGCTCAAATTCTTTTAGTTATTTAGTCTTGTTTAGACTCTCTTCAAGGTAAAGAGCTGAAGAATATCAGAAGGCTTGCGGAATGAGACATGAACACAGCACAGAGTGACCCAGAAATCAGAACATTGGAAGAACTCCAAAAACCCAATGAAGAGAAGGGTCTCACCAACCCCAGACCCAAATCCTAGGGGGCTGGAACAGGGGCAGGATGGGGCTGGACCGAGAAATGTGTAAAGTAATAAAAACTGTAGAAGCCAGTGTTCGGGAGGTGTACATGCATGTAATCGTATTCCTGTGGGCCTTTGGCCTGATATTAAAGGACTTTTACTTTTTATCTTATCCCACACAAATGTGGCTCAGAGTCCTGCTTTGTTGGAGTCATTCATGGCACCAAAAGACATATATAATAGAAGTACAAGTGCTCCACTTACATCAACATGTTGTATTCCTGGCTTAAAACTTTAATTTTTTTAAAACTTCAATTCAATGGCTAAAAATGGTGTGGGTGTGTGGGTGTGTGGGTGTGTGTGTGCCTAATTTTTTTTTTAATGAACACTTGAGAATTGCATTACGAAAGGGGCGAATGCAATGAACCTGTAAAGATTCAAAAAAGTTCATGGACCAAATACATGCAAGTCTACTGAGAGTACATTTAGCGGATTACATATAAGTAAACAAATTGTCTCACTGCCTAAGATTATATTTATAGTACAAAGGAGACCAGAGATCTTACTAATGAAAGTCTTCTGAAGATGGATTCTGCTTTTCCTGAAAAAAAACATGAAAAAATAGATGTTTTGAGATTAAATGGACCACTATTAGGGTGACCATCATCTTTCATAGTCAGTACAGCCATGTTTATGCATTTCACCTTCACAAAAGCCTAGATGCAACTATTTTTTAATTAAATTAATCAACTATATGTAGTGATTAATTAGTCAAGGATGACTGAAAACTTTGTTCTCCTCTTATATTTATTTGGACCACATGTTTTGGTCATTGACTAATCAATGGATGTCTTATTTCTGTCTTAGAAAAAATTAAAGTATTAGAATACCTGAATTTACAGTAGAATAACACAGATTACTCTGTATAGACTTAAGAAGAAGTCCCCAGCTGCTAGAGAAGATGATCTTCTGTATATGTTTCTAACGGCACAGTTGATTAGCAGAACAAGCCAAACATGGGCAATCCCACATTCAATCCATTCTTCTGTCTCAAACTGAAAATTGACTCCATGAGGCCATGAAAGTACCTTTAACCCACCAATCAGTTGGGTGTTTTGTGGGGTGGAGGTACCTAGTATTTCTCTATAAAATACCAATATTGGGTGGAACAGTTGAATGCATGTTGCAGTTTAGCAGGATGTGGAGAGTAGGGGTGAAATTATAAGTATTCTGTGATGGTGTACTGGGGTGCTGGTGCCCATGTGCTGGCAGCAGGGGCTGAGCGGCAGCCTCTGTAAGGGAAAGCCAGGGATGCCCTGTGCCCAGACACAGCCAGCTCCAATATGGACCTATCCGGTGCCTCTGAGAAAATTTATTTAAGGAAGAGCAAAATGCAGAACATGCTATGAGGAGTAAGGAAAAAGGTGAGGAATAGCACTTCAAGGACTAAGGCCAGAAAAAAAACAGAGGGGTGAGGTTCTTTAGGCAGCAGAGCAGAGATTCTCCTGCAGCCCATGGAGACACCACAGTGCAGCAGGTATTTACACTGCAGCTTGTGGTGGAGCCTGTGTTGGAGCAGATGGATATTTCTTGCAGGGACTGAGGCCCATGGAGAGCCTGTGCTGGTGCTGGTTTATCCTGAAGGATTGCAGCCCATGCTAGAGCAGGGGAAATATGAAGATGGAGCAGCAGAGAACTGTTACAGAATGACCCCATTTCACATCTCCCTCCAAGTAGAGTTAGCCGAGTCAGAAACGAAGAAATGAAGTTAAGCCTGAAAAGGAGGGAGATAGTGATTGAAGGAATGATGTTTTAGGTTTTGATTCTCACCATTGAAATCTATTTTCAATTGGCAATAAATCAAATTTTTTTCCAAAGTAAAGTCTGATTTGTTCATGACAGTAGTCAATGATAAATGATCTCATTATCTTCACCTATGACCTTTTCCATCTTAATTTCTTCCACTTTCCTGTTGGGAAAGCAGAGAGAGAGAGACCAGGTAGGAGAGCTTCTGGCAGCCAGCCCAGGTAAACCTACCATGGAAGGTTATGTCATTTCTGTCAAAAGGTTTCACTTTCTGCTCTACAGAGCGCTTATACAAAGTATTTTGGTTTTCAGAAACTTTAGTGTCAATACATTTTTGTTTTCCTTTTTAGAATGTATTTATTTATTTGTTTTTTGGAATTTGTCTTGGCCTGAATGGGTAGACGTAAGTGCATTTAAAAAAAAATCTGGGGAGATAGATATGTTGACTTTTTCTATGCTGTTAAAAATGTAAATGAAATATCAATTTCTCTAGGCCTTACTAGGCTGTGCTCTGCAGCAGATCTCACTCACCTGGGTTTTGGGGTTTTTTTTGTGAAAATTTCCTGAATGTAAATTATTTCAGACAGAATATTAAGGTTTGAGTGAGCTGGAATTTTCCAGTGAAATTTCTTCTTGATCTCTAGTGCTTATATAATTAGCTTAATCCCAGACTTGTCATAGACTTGACATGTTTACCCATATTAAGTTCATTTATATGGGCAGCACTGGCACACCACTTCTGAACCAGCAGACAGTAACTGACTGCTGAGATGCGCAGAGAATGAATGGCTTGAACAGCTTTTTGAACTGCTTTTCAGCTGTTTCCTGGCTCTTTGCACACTCACAGTCCATTTTATGGCAAAATTAAACGTTAGTTTAAACCGTCACTGTAGGTAGTTTGAGACAACATGCATTACTTTGCTTTGAAACAGTCACTTAGAGCTAAGAGGGATCTTACTGCCTCTCAGCTGCTAGCTGGCACTGGGTAACTGAGACAGTTTCTAATTGTGTGAGAACCTTTCCATCGCTGCGTACCAGCATAAATCACCCCTTTCTCATTTCAGCTCAAGCTGCTTCAGGGGAGGAGTACCCCTGTGATCAGACACCTGTCCCCACTTGGATTCAGTGGGCACCAGCAACTGCTGCCTTTTAGAATTTTTCAGCACTTGATGGTAGGGTTTGTCCAGTGCTGTGCGTTCCCTCCTCACCTTTGTGGCACAAATCAGGTATTGATAAAGTCAGAGGAAGTTCACATCCATGCTGATCTCCACAGAGCATCACAAACTAACAGCGGTGGTTTCCTTTGGACTGCAGCTAATGGCAGATGGTGCAAGCAGTCCTCCCATGGGTTCTGCAGTTGGTTCTGCAGTGAGCTTCTCAGAGCAGTACCACAAACATAGCATGTTGCTGACTGATTCTCACTTAAGAGATAGTTATTAATACTTGAGAAATAACTTCTTAAGATGCTTCCCAGATGAAGTCTTTTTGTACTCATGGGTGTGCACAGAGAGCAAGAGTGTCAAGCTCTGTTGCAGGGTCTGAGTACTGATGTGATTGTCCTTGCTATCTACTTAACACCCAGTTACCCTGAGCTAGGGCACTTCCTGATTTGATATTTGGGTAGTTGTGTTGGTCTTTCCAGATAATATTCCCAGTGAAGTCTAGAGTTGTACTGCTGAACGCACACTGGACAGAGGCTGAAGAAATGCAATTTGGGCCTCAGAAAAATACATCATAAAAAAATTATCAGAAGAAAATCCCTGTTCCATGTCTTTCTCCCTTTCAGTAACACTCATTTCTAACTTGAAATGTCCCACGTATTATGAAGGCATCCTATATACTTCTGAATGTGAGATATCCCTTCTTGAGACACATGTATTTTCCACTGTGTTGTTCCATAAGAATGCTCTTCCATGTTCATATTACCAGTGAGGGACCCAGCTGAACTGCATTATATGTCAGGGGTTTTTTTGAGAACAAACTGGTACATTTCCATGAAAGTCTGAACTTCATAAGCCCTGCAGAGTATGGTCCTCTCTTAGCAGACAGACCTTAAGTTGAACCCATATAAAATGGCAGCAGGCATACTGATTCCAGACTGAATTACCTTGAGCATTGTGATCACATACTTCAGAAAAATGTAAGAGACCAAAATTA
>JAOXXN010000395.1:126735809-126747185 GCA_026770055.1 Myrmophylax atrothorax
CGATCTAGTGGATTAGGAAGAGCATTGCCAACAGGCAATGGAAGTGATCCTTTCACTCTACTTAGACCTGGTGATGCCTCACCATGAGTGCTGTGTCCCATTCTGGGTTCCTCAGTACAAGGCGATGAGTCCAGCAGACGGCTATGAAGATGATTAGGGCACTGGAGCACTTATCAGGAAAGTCTGAGGTATCTGAACTTGTTTAGTCTGGAGAAGAGACAACTGAGAGGAGACCTGATCAGTGTCTATAAGTATCTGAAGGGAGGTTTTCAAGAGGATAAAGGCAGGCTTTCTGGGTGGTGCCAGAAAATAGGACAAGAGCCAACAGGCTGAAATTGTTGCACAGGAAGTGCCACCTGAATATGAAGAACTTCTTTACTATTTGGATGACCATACACTAGAAGACACTGCCCAGAGAAGTTGTAGAGCCTCCCTTACTGCAGATATTCGGATGTTGTCTGGACACATTCCTGAGTAATGTGCTCTAGGAAACCCTGCAGGGAAATTTGATTAAATGATCTATTGTGGTCCCTTCCTACCATACCCAAGTCTGTGATTCTGTGAACATAGAATAAAGCATTCTACAGATCATAGAATCAGTAAGTTTGGAAAAGACCTCCAAGACTGAGGCCAACCATTGACTGAACACCATCATATCAATCAAAGCATAGCACCAAATGCCAAGTCCAATTGTCTCCTGAGCTGTTCCAGGTGTGGTGACTGCACCAGGTCTCCAGGCAGCCTGTTCCAATACCAAAACATCAGATATATCAGGTGTAACTGGAATAAGTGATCTCTTCTGGAGTAAAGGTTTTGTAACTCAACATCTGTAATGTGGTTATATATGTTAAACCCCCAAATATTCAAACCCCAAATATTCTCTTATAGTCAGTAGCTTGGAACGCTAAATGTAGGACATAAACATGATAACAGGTTCCTTCTCAGATAATGAACTTCTGCTGTAGTATAATTAACCTTTCACATAGATGGGAATTTTTAGTAGAAACAATTAATTGAAAATTAATTTTCTTTATATAAAAGATCATGGCCCTTTAGAACAAGTTTCCACTGGAAGTATTTTATTGTTATATTTTCTAGATCAAAAATTTTCGCTTTTCATTTTCTTTTCTTTTAATCAGAAAATTGAATAACTATAATAGAGAAAAATACTAGCAAGCATAATCAAACAGTCTTGAACATTCTTGTGAGAAAGGAAACTTCTTTTTCAACAAAGTTCACTGTAAATACATTACTTTCAAATTACCATTTAAGGTTCATAATTGCTATGCATGAAAACTTATTTGGAATAAGGTAAAGTATTGATTTAAACTGACTTTCTTCATCTTGGATAGGTTCATCTACAATTTTTCTGATTCCATAAAATGTCTTATTCCAGTTATCTTTCTTATTCCAAAAACTGAGGTTTTCACACATGGAGTTAATCAGGAAAAGCAGCTGAAGAACAGCTGTACCAGAGTAACTTCTCATGCAGAGAAGCCTTAGCACAATACTTGAAGGTAATAGGATTGAGCTGGTGGTAGCGGATTCAAATTTGTTAAACACTGAAATCCAATTCATTCCTTCCAAAATACATTACTTCATGGGTCTAGATAGGGAGCAAAGCTATAACAACAGCTATTTACAGATCAACCCTTTTTGTGTAAGCACTCCTTAGGGCTCCAGTGGATGAGCGTATTGCTCCAGAGTGACTTATTCCACGTTTCCTGTTCTAACTGTATTTGTACATATGCTGGACAGGGGAAAAAGGAAAGTATGAGAAACTAGGTTTTCTCCCAGTGATGACTGAGTTTATAACTTTAGCACTTATCTCATATTTTTAGACCCATGGCCAGAAACTGTACTGCAGATCAGATGGTACTGCATAGTTTACCCATACATCTAGGCCCTCAAAGAAGAATAAAATTATACATGATCCCATTTGATTGTTTTTAGGCAAGGCTTTGGATGTCATTTTCATTTTCTGTGTAATCTATTGTGGACAACCATAGCACTTTAATATCATTGATGCAAGAAAAACGAGAAAAGACTTGTTCAGACAAAGTGTTTTCTAGGTTGGTGATCCAAAAGTCCACTTTTTACCTCCATGCTACTTGAGAATATTTATAATGATTACTGAAATGGGCAGAGTAATTTATGAAGCAAACCTACATTTTTAGTTACCTGAAGTTTCCAAAGCCTGAAATATTGCTATTTGAACAGAAGTAAAAATTTTAGCTCAAGTAAACTAAACTGGTATCAAAATTTCTGTTGTGACAAAATTGTTCATTAAACTTGCTTTATATGCTAGCACGATAATCAATTCCCACATAACAAAAACCAAACTACAAAATAACCATCACGAGTAAAAGCTAGGAACTTTTCCATAGACGTGTTTACAGATCTACAGGAAAAAAAAAAAGTAAAAAATCCATGGTTAATGTACATCTTGTTTGTGTGCATTCCTGTTTTCCCTTTAATTTACATACAGAAGCTGGTAAAGTGCATTTTTTATACAGTTCTTGCCTGAGGTCCTCTTGAAAACTGGGTCATAATCTATCTAATCTATTCTGCCAACATCACAGCGAACACAGTCAAAAATCTTGTTAGCGGTGATTGAAAATACAGTTTTCCTTTAATATGTTCTTTTAAATTAATTGTTATTTAGTAATGCTTTTTTGTGCTTTATAGCAAAATCACAGAATTAGTATAAGACAGTTTGTCTACACAAAAACCCCCAACCATTAGCAGCAGATATAAAGGGAAGAAAATTTTAGTTTCATGGGGGAAAAATGCTGGTTTACTGATGACTCTTCTGACAGGGAGATCTTACCAATGTAGGAGTTTACTTATATAGTTGGCTTATAAGCCACTCCTTGTTTTGCACTGAGGACATACTGGTTCTTTTTGGATCTCAAGAAGGCACAGACACCCATGTCTAATTAATTAGTTTATTGAGCAAAGCATAGAAATCGTAGAAAAAGTGCTAGGAATAAAATGGTAGAAAAAAACTATAATAATCATATGTCCGTTCTGATGTTAACAGAAGAAATATAAGAGTTAATACCAATCTAACATTCCTGGTGATGCTTGAAAACTGGTTGCTGAAGCATCAGACAAGTCCTTTCATGTTAGGTTTAACATGGCACTCTAAGCATATCTTGCCCATGGTGAGGTGCATTGTCATTATGGTACTTAAAATTTAGCGGAACTTTCTTAGACGTAAACAAATCTATGAATCATTTCAGCTGTCAGTTAAAGAACTGTTAATCATAAAGATATGCTGCTTAATCTCAGCATAAGATAAGATTTGTAGATGATGTTAGCCACATGTACGGGCTTTGCCATTGCAGTTAATCAGCCCAGTTCATCCAGCAGTCACTGAGGTTTGCTGAGAGCAGCATGTTGCCACACATTTCCACGGGAACAAGTTCAAGACAGCTACAGTACAGGTTATGTTGTCATTCTTCATACTAGCATACAAGTCTTGACAGTCAAGGTCTGTGGTTATACTCTGCCCAGATTCTGCTTGAAGACACAGTCTCCTTTCAATGTCTTCTGTAGTTGCCCAGTACACCAACAGAACAAGGCACACTCTTCAAAGACAGAAACTCCTTATGAGGCTGTCTTTCCACCTTTCTTGCAGTCACATAGATATCCTAAAATGCTGTTAGATTCCTGGCTGATAATCTTTGGCAGGATACAGCTGAGAGTGCTTGTCATAACAAACTTAAAAATCCAGCCAAATGTTCCTTGTGATCCAGCAAATGTTTTCTTTGCTCTTTTCTTTCCTTAGGCACTAGAAATTATCAGAATAAGGGACCATTTGAGAGGGTGTTGTTATACATGAAATAACACTGGGGAAAACCAAGTAGATTATGAACGACTTTTACACTAAAAAGAAAACAGCCATATATTTCAGGAATTACCCAGTTTTAAGGCAGGGTGAATTTTCTGGTTCCACAGAATATTCTAGAAAATATTGAATGGATTCAAGTTCAATCTTTAGGCTATGATGGGCAGGTAGTTGAGTTGAGTGTTCTTGACAAAAATGAAATTTAGAATTTGATGAACTAATGTTTGAATAGGGATTTCTTAACATAAAATAAATCCTTTAAAAAGAAATATAGCTAAACAAGGTCAATTTTATATGGACAAATATAATTCCAAACAAATTATTAAGGCACAATAAACAAAGCCATTCAAAAACTGAAATATTTGTTTCAGTCACCTGCTTATCAAAACTAAGCTTCATTGTTTTTTAAGAATGAAAAAGGATTCTACATGAAAAATAGCACAAATTGAGCACTTCTAGGTGTATTTTCTCCAGTAAATATAAAAATTCCTTTTCTTTCAATGATGGCATACTTCTACAAACAGTAGAGTTGCACTGCATTACATATCCAAGTGCACTGGTGCTTTATCAGAATACTGAACTAAATTCAGAAAGCTTATTTTGCAAGATTCTGATAAGTAAGTGTGTGTTGTACTGAAGCCTGTCATTTCCCACTGGTCACACTCCTATTCAGGATCCCTCAAGAATTGAAGACTTTTTCTTCTTGGTAACAGAAAGGACCTTATTTCTGCTGGGATTTGTTAGAAACTAGGACAGAAAAAGCAAAGAGACTTGATTTGTTTGCAGTCTCAGTTTAAATAGTATTGGTTTGATCTGGTGATAGTAGGTGGATACAAAGAGGCCAGCTGATTTTGCAAGTAATACCCATGTGACTTTTAAAACTGAAAAGTAATAAATTGAGTGTTTAGCTTGAGATATGCATTATTTTTGCTGTTGATCCCTTTATGTATCTAAATTTGTATTGTAAAATTCTTATTTTCTTCCTAAGACCAGAAAAAAAAAGAAAAAAAGAAGTGGAAAAACCAACACACTGTGGGCAGCAGATAACAAGATATGTATTTTGGTATATCAATTTAAATTTTAACCATCAAAATATTATGTAGACAATAGTGAGAAATAAAGCTGAAGATATTCTCCTACTGAAATCACTGGAAATAATAATAGGTTCAGTCATACTAAAGTATCCTGTATAATGACAATTCTTTCTTCCACTGCTGTACATTTGACTTGAATATCAGACATTCTGTTGCAATACCAGTAGCTAAAGTAGTTTAAAGGGGTCTTGTACATATATAGATAAAAGTAATTTAATGTATAGCAAAAGATTAAAAAAATACATCGGGGGGATCAGTAAAAGGAATTTTCTGCAATGTACCGTGTCTGATTAATGCTTATCAAGAGTTTATAGGAAGTGACCTAAAAACATTCAGAGGCAAAATTATCAGTATATCAGCTGAAAAGATTTGTTAATGTGTAACTTCATATGAAAATTCTATTGCTTTTCACATTTCATTGGGTGTGTTGCCCTACGTTTTAACATATTGTTCAGTAATTGGTCTTGCTGTGTAAAAAGCAATGCAAAGATGAGTTCTGGGTTAGAAATCAAAACGTGTTACTGATTTGTATCTTCTATGCATTTAAAAAGCATTTTAAGCTTTGTGTAATATATTGTTGTGCGTGAAGCATATTAAATAAAAATCCAATAAAACAGCATCAGGAAGGCCTACATTCAGCTCATCTTTTTGAGATATGCAAATGAAGAAAAGACAATGTCAAGAGATCTTGGATAACAAGTTGGAATGTCTGTTACAAAGGATAAAAAAATTTCATACTCTATATGTTCATATATTCACATTACCTAAAAGAACCGGAATTATAAAAACATCATTTTAAAAGACAGTAATCAATCCCAAGAATGAATTTCAGTCTCCAACACAGGATTTTTTTTTTTACTACTTCAGGCAAAGATGAGATTGCAATGGATGCAGTTTCCAAAACATAGAGAAATTCAGAAGTTAAAGTCATGGTTACCTTTTAGCCCCTCCACTTACACATTCCTATGAAGCTGATAAAGTTATGTATCTTCTGATCTCATTGAGATCACTGACATTGATTTCACAGGAGAATACATCCCCATGTCACTCTTTATATTGAAAATATCAGGTCAATATTTCTCAGTTTTCTAATCTAGAGATAGGTACAAAATACATTTTTTTTCTTCTTTTGCATAACTTTTCTACTGAACATAGGTACAGAGTGTGTCAGACCCGAATGTTATGAAGTGTTTTGTAGATAATCCTCCTGCAAGAAGATCCTATCATTTCAGTTCTTGTAACAGCTCTCATTTGCTAAACCTAATAGAGTTCAAGAAGCATTTGGACAATACCATCAGGCGCATTGTGTGACTCTTGGGGTTGGTCCTGTGCAGAGATAAGAGTTGGACTTGATGATCCTTGTGTGTGCCTTCCAACTCAGCACATTCTGTGATTCTGTGAAGACTGCTGAAAAATGCAAGCAGCTACTTTTCCTAATAATATAGTGCTTTCTCTGTGGCTTTTCAGGGCTGCAGCGCAACTAGTTTTGAAATGAGTAGAGTGGCTTTTCATAACTCAGTATGACATCCTTCCATCAGTGGACATCAGCAGATGTTTTCTGAAGAAGTAAAACTGACATATATCAGTGGAGCAAATGTCCTTGTTACCAGTTGCATGTTCCACAGAATTTCATCTTAGGCCCTGTGCTCTTCAACATCTTAATAAACAATTTAGACTCAGGACTGAAAGGGAAAGTTTGAAAATGACACAAAGGCCCTGCAGAGGGACCTCAACAAATTGGAGGATTGGACAGGACCTGAGGGAATGGCCTGAAGTTGTGTCAGTGGAGGTTTAGGCTGGATATTTGGAAAAAATTCTTCACCCAGAGGGTGGTTGGGCACTGGAACAGGCTTCCCAGGGCAGTGGTTGCAGCACCAAGCCTGACAGAGTTCAAGAAACATTTGGATGATACCCTTGAGCACATGGTGTGACTTGGGGATGGTTCTACGCAGGGCTAAGAGTTGGACTCGATGATCCTTGTGGGTCCCTTCCAATTAGGCTAATTCTGTGATTCTGTTTTTAAGGGTGATTAGACGTAACCAAGGTTTGGATTATTTTAATAAGTCTTTCATGACATGTAGCATCTAAAGCAGTAAGGTGAATTCCTTTTGCTCATAATATATTATCACTGCTTGTCCATCCCACATCACTTTCAGTGATGACACACAGACAGAAAGTACTGGTGAATTTTGAAAGTCAGTATTAAAGCTACAGAGAAGGACCATAGGATAAGACTATCAAGGAACTTGCAGATAACATGAAAACCAGCATGAAAAGACATACTTTTAAACTATCACTGTAGCAGTATATGTATCTTTGAAACCAAATGCAAAAATATCTTTCATTGTAACAGCTATTCAGAAAAATATATAAGGTTATAAAGCTATGATGGATTTTTTTTCCCTCTTTGCTTGACTATACTACATTGCTCTATTATTGCTGCTACTTTTTATTTTCTCCCGTATAACATGCTGCAATGTAAGTGATATTTACTTAGCAGAAATTTTGTTGGACTAGATTATTATCTTTTCTCTTTTAGTTAAGTTGATTATATTCTAAGTGCTGTAAACTACTGATGCAGTATTATTTGTGCTGGGATGTTTTCTATCGTAATTTCAGATTAGAGCTAGCATCACCTTCACAGGATAATCTTTACTTTTCATATTATATTCTTTCTTTGGTTATGATATTTTTGTGGTACATCCTAACTGATAATCTGAATCTCTTGGCCTTGTACAATTCAAACTGTTGTGTCTTATCAACTTCTAAAGACTAGAAACAGTTTTTGATACTTCTGCTGTTTCATTAAAATTAGCAATGAGCTGGATATGGTAGAGTGGTTTTGTCTTTAAACAGCTAAATATCTATTCAGTGAAAAAGGTCTTTTCAATGAAATCAGGATTTGTTGTGGTTTTGAAGTGTTATATTTATTATATTATATTAATTTATTAATTGAAGTGTCAGACCCTAATGTTATGAATTGTTTTGTAGATAATCGTCCTGCAAGAAGATCCTATCATTTCAGTTCTTACTTGTAACAGCTCTCATTTGCTAAACCTGATAGAGTTCAAGAAGCACTTGAACAATACCATCAGGCGCATGGTGTGACTCTTTCGCCATTTGAAAAACACAGATGGTGCTTTTTTATGGACTTCTTTTTTTACTTTCACATGTAGATGGATTCCTCAAAAATCATTTAGTAATTTTCAGTGGATTTCTGGTGGTTATTTAATAAATATTCCAGTTGCTATTCTTTTTTTTAGCTTCTTTTAATTTTAAAATTACTAAAGAACTTAGTAATTTTGTGATGCATGTTTTCAGACCCTTCTCTTTTCTGCATTTTGTAGAAATGAAACTATACTTATATTTTCTGATTTCAATTTTATTCTTTGTGATGTGCAAATTACTAAGGCTAGTTAAATGTAGTTTATTCTGCTGATTGAAGAAAAACTGTTGAAATTTGTAGCATTTTCTAGATTTTGCTGAGAGTTTTTCGACATGCTGTTAAATGATTTTCATTTGTAAAAGAGAGCCTTACTTATGAAATTCTTAAAGCTTAATATGGCTGTCTTTGTTACTTGAAATAAACCTTACTTGCACAATTTAGTAAAGCTTTTAATTTATTTTTTAATAGCATGTTATTTTAACCAGTGAGGTAGAATTTTGATTCATTAAGTGCTGCTGTTCACTGTGTAAGTGATGGGAAATGGAAAGTGGAGTTCTTACCTGTCAATCATCATTTATTGATGAAAACAAATCATCTTGTCAAAAGTTGCAGTTAATGGAAAGGTACACTCAGGCACCACTCGGAACAGATAAAGAAAAGATACACTAAATGCTAACACTAAATGGAAGACTGTGAGGTTAAATAGAGCTCAGCATTTAGTCTGCTTCTACAAATACAGGATTTGTCAGGAAATTGCCAGCAGCATGCACTCTCAAGCACTTCTTAATGATGGGGTTAGAGCAGCATTACAGCCCCAGAAGAGAAGGTCCTTTCATCTTGGGCTTGCACAAGTAGGACAAGGAAGGGAATTACAGAGAAAAGCTGGTACTTGCAAAAGAAAGGGTGAAAAACCTTTGGCCTGATCCGCCTTGAGATAAATATGTTCTTGAAGTCTTTCCCTATGAGAAATGAAGTGGTTCATGATGTTTGTCCTTGATGACAGTCTGGCCACACTAGGGTCTCTAGGTTAACATCATAAAGAAAGATTGAGAAGACACTGCCTATAGCTCACCATTGATAGTGCATAGCCTGCTCTGTCTATTGTATATTTTCTGTCACCAGTTCAAACTGGACAGCACATTCCTGATGCCAGAGGAAAGCAGTGATTATCCAATAATCCACATAAAGCTTTGCTGAAAAGTGTAACTACTGGTAACCTACACTCATGAAATACTCGTAGAACATCCTGTACACAACCATCTGTAAATCTCCTTGCCGGAGGCAACTTACTCTGTGTCACTGAGGAGATGACCTCTGTCAGTACTATTGAAAACCAGAAGCCAACTGTTCAACAGACTTACACATCCTATATTTCACTTCCTCTGGCAGTCTCTATTCTTAGCTATTACTTCCTGCGTTACAGAGCGAATCAGTCTATTTCAGAGTTTGGGGTTTTATTGCTTCATGATTTTAGAAGTTACAAAATGAAAGATACAGTCATTCAGACGTGCACAGGAGTAAATTAATTTTCCATGTCATTTCATTTTTCTCCATGTAACAGGGAAAGTGAGCTCTCATAAAGTCTTATGTTCCTGCTTGTGCTTGCAGGATCAGGCCCTGAGCAGCCTGACAGTTTTCCAGTTTCTTTACTGTTAACTGTCTGCTTAATGCACTTCAAGCTGTAAGCCTGATTTAGCATCAAGTCTTGTACAGAAAAAGATCTTGGACAAGATTCCATTTTCAAACATACTCCTTTAAAATGGTAAAAACTCTACAATAATAGGAACTTTTCTCAGCTTTTCCACTTTACCTACCTTTAACATATAGTTATCTCTGTATGTGCATATGTCAGAAATGATATTAAGACTTTTATGGGAAGTATTTCAAAGAGTTAAAAAATAAGTGGTATTTATGTAATTTTGAAACAGATCTAGGGGTAGACATACCCACTGTACAAGAGAGAACCAAACCTCCTTTCAGCTTTGGAGGGGCAGATGAAGGTGACTCTGCAAACATTCCAGTACTTTTCCCTGGCCCCTGAGGGGAATAGTTGGGGTGTGTCAAAGAGTTCCTGTCAGCAAGTTGACAGTATAGGACCAGACTTTTCTGCTGTAATAGGCTAACAATAAAAATCTGCTAGTTCCAAGCTTAGGAAGAGTCTTTTAGGTTGCACCTTAGACATAATCTTGTTATGTCATCATTACAGTTAACTGTATCAGTCTGAAAATTATTTTAAAATAAATGTTATCTTTGTGCAAAAATAAAGCAAACCAAAAATATTGTTTAAAGGAAAACATTTCAATGAGACCCAGTGAATTTCAGCATTTGGACTTCAGAATGGTTAAAATAGGCACTGAGAAACACTAGGCCTGGAAACTATTAGACTGTGTTTATTTTTAATATTTTTTGTTTTGTTCTTAGGTTTGGATCAGATGACTCAAATGCTTGTTCAAACAGCTAAGTAAATATTAAATAATATTACACAGGCAAGTGATTCAAAAGATTCCATGTATTTAAAAATGAAAGAACATATCTTGAGCTCCATGCACTTACAACAGTTACACCAGTTAAGGATTTTCCTGAAACTGTTCAAGAGGAAATGAAATTTGAACAAGGTTATGATGAGAGTATTCATTTTCCTGCATGGCTCATTGCATACTAACACATTAACTAAGAATACAAAGTAATATAATACTCTAAAAATGATGGTAGCAATCAATATTTTTACATTTGTCTGGGAAAAAAAATGCAAAGTGAAGCAGAAAGTGAGTGAGAGCTATTATGTCAATTCATTCACCTACTAATGTGGAGATTGCTTGCAGCTATGTTTTTATGACAGCCCAAAAATTTACAATAGATTCTCAGAGCTGTCACAAGCTAGTCACAACAAAACTACTCTAATTGTTTTTATACATCATAAACATTATCAGAACAGGCTTGCTTAAAAACACCACACACATTAAATTACTAAAAAGTATATTTCTTTCATTCACTGCATGTGAGTATGGGATAATTCCCTTATATTCTCTAAGTTAATATGTAAATTGAGTCCAAGGAGGTCAATTCTAGCTCACAGCTCTCAGAAATCACTGTATCAAAGGTACTGACCAGAAAGATCAAGAAAATTTTTTTCATAATATTTTCTTTGAAATTTCTGGGGCCCTATTACACTAAATGTTAGAGAAAGAAAATCATAGAATCATAGAATCATAGAATTGATTGGGTTGGAAAAGACCTCCGAGATCATCAAGTCCAACCCTTGG
>JAOXXN010000395.1:126748942-126764366 GCA_026770055.1 Myrmophylax atrothorax
GGCTCCATCACATGTAATGGTTACATGGGAAGACAAATGCCATCACTCCAAACGTCCCCCCTCCTTCTTCTTCCCCCAGCATTTATATGCTGAGCATGATATCATATGGTATGGAATATCCCTTTGGTCAGTTGGGGTCAGCTGTCCCAGCTGTGTCCCCTCCCAGCTTCTTGTGCATACCTAGCCTTCTCACTGATGGGGTGTGATGAGAATCACAAAAGGCCTTCATGCTGTGTAAACACTGTCCAGCTAAAACAACCCGGAATTATCGACACTGTTTCCAGCAATTCCAAAACACAGCCCCATACCAATGTTATAAAGCCTATTCCTGTGAAAACCAGTACACAAGGTCATTGCCTTTATTTAATAAAGGTCAGTTTTCTGCTGCCTCAGTTTTCCCATCTATAAAAAGATAACATTTACTCCATAGCTCATGATAAACTACTAAGTATAGTTTAAAAATAATTAGATCAAGGAGAAGTTATAGAAGTGTAATTAGTAAAATAAAGTTTTTTATTATGTGCCTGTTCATGTGTTAAAGAATTTTGAAGGTGTTGAACAAGGTCATGAGGTTTAATACAAGCAAATTCTCCCATCTGATGTATCCAAAAGAAACAAGAGCACAATCAAAGCAGCTTCTAAACACTAAATGTTACCCAAAAGCCCACACATTTTCCAAGCTGATGAAAGAGAAATTTGTAACAAATTGATTATTACAATCAATTACAATAGACTACAGTTATGGATAGCATATTTCAATTTTTGTTTCATTTTTCTTTGTAGCTTTTTAATATTAATTTTCATATTTGGTCATTATATTTATTTTGACTTATGAATAGAAAAATAAAAAATGGAAAATATGTTTGGATACGTATAGCTTGGACATGATGTGCCAAAGCAAAGGATGATCTTTTTACCCATGAAAAAAAATTACATCACTGTTTTTTAGTGCTGCTCCTACATTAGAAATTAGCTAGATTCATCAACAAAATGAATGTTATTGCTGTACTCATGCCACTGTGATTCAAACATGCAGTCAGGTACCCATTAAAACAGAGCATCGAAAATCTGAAAATGACTATATTTTTTCTATTTTCATCCCATTTTGCTTTTAATTCTTTTATTTTCTGTGCATGAATTTGCTGCTTTATATGTCAAAAGGAGACTGTTGAATTTTAAATTGCACTAATGTGCAAATAAAAATGTCATCAAAAAGCTTAGGTTAGTGTTAAGAAATGTTTTCATTGTTCTGGTCAATTCATTGAAAAATTTTATCAAATCTACTCCAATTAAGCATATTTCTGCCATTGTTTAGAAGACAGTCTGCTGTTGAAAAAGTATTTCAAAAAGTATTTGTTTCAACCTCCACAAAAAATATGGTCCAAGAAAGAGCCCCAAACCAGGACATTTTAGCATATGCTAGTGTATTCAGAGTGTAGTACAAAATAGGTGTCTATTATAGTCCTTCAATAACAGGCCTTATGATATCAGAATTCAGGACTTTTCCATTCAACTCTAGTAGAAAATCATTTCTCTAGAATACTAAATCAGCAAAAGTACTAAAAATAAAAGTATTGCCCACCACACTATATTAATGCTAGCAATAGCTTTTAAGAGCACTATTGTTTACTGAGGGCAAACAGTTATCACTGTACTTGTTTGACAGCCAAAAATCCTCTCTTAGTGTTAGAAAGCACTATTTGGCAGCAGTATTGTTTTAAGATAGAAGTAATATATCTCAAGGTTTTCATGATAAATGTTACTTGCAAAATGGTACACCTCCTAAAGTGAAGAGCACAGTATAGATAGATATTTAGTTCCATTTTTAAATGGAAATTATTTAAGTTTAAAATTAGTATAACAGGAAATTTACTAGCAGCTCTAACGATGCAGTTGCTAAAGATTATTGACACAGGCTTTTTGTCAGCACAAAATTTTGTATGCATGAGAATTCAGGCCTCATGAAAGATTCTTGATTGACATCCTTAGAGATTAAAGTCTGCTGCTGCGAGTATTCACTTGACCATTGCTGGTTTTGTACTCCACTTATATAATGTTAAAAAACAGAAGACCAGAAATATGCAGATGTTTCTGGTTAAACTGTATACTTCAGGGGAAAACAAATCTTGCTTTATCCCTACAGTGCAGTAGAGGTAAAAATAAGCCACAGAACCCAGGTGAGTGCAAAATCTTAAATAGTAGTTTAAGCATAGTGATTCTTCACCAGTGTCAGTTTCTGTCCACTACAATAATTATTTACAGGAAAAGTGGATAGAAGAAATGGATATGGAAAGCTATGACTGGAATACACTTCATGAAAATGCCTGACAAGATGGACTGCAATCTGGCACAATTTCAATTGCTCAGAGAAAATGATAAATTAGGTAGGTGTAGTTTAACTGTATAACAAGCAAATTACATTATATTTGGTATTCTCAGACTAGTGTAGTGGTTTTAGATGTCACTATTGAACTAAATATATCAGTGTAAATACTGAATAAGTCATGGCAACAAAATATCTGCATGTGGATCAGCAGAACAGGAAGCTATTGTAAGAGGTAAATTCAGTTTTAGAGAACTATACTTCAGTTTACCAGAGAATCAGTTATTGAGAAGACTCTGAAATTGAAAGAACTTTGTAAGGCTTTTGTTAAGAGCTTTATACATCTTGAATTTTTCTCACTTGAACAGCTGGATTTACCATTTTTCTATCACTCAAGCTGACTTTTGTGTTTCATTTGCACAGGTCAGAACAGTGGGATCAGATGCTCATTTTGTATCCTCTGTTTCTTTTTATTTTATTCAAAATTCTCCAGTTCCTTTATGACCTGAAAACCCAATCAATAGTTACTTTCTCTATTAAACATTTTTTTTTAAAAAAAGATAAGTTATTCGTAACCATTCCTACTCCTAGTACCACATTATGGAGGTGATGAGTGGAAATAATTTTGCCATCTTGTATAACTCCATGTTAACTGAAAGCTATTGTTTTTCATATTAAACAATTGCAGCTGGAAATTACAACATATGTTGGCTCATAGGGATGTGAAAACATCCTCTGTTTTCTTTATGCTTCTCTTCGATGTCTTATGAAAACACAGGATTGTATTTTTGGATTTACTGTTTGATTCAAAAAGAGTGTGATAGTTACGCTGTATTTTATTTTAAACAATGAATGAATAAAATTCATACTATGTTTTATATTATGATCATTTAACCTGGGTAAGCTAAAATGTCCCAGCCACACAATTTGACTACTTCACTAGAGGTTTTTGTTTTCTACCAGACATTACTAAAATGGCATATGGAAGTTTACCATGCAAATCTAGTGAAGAAGAGAATAGGAAAGTCTTATATATTTTTTCTGTAATTACTTTACATAAATGCTGTTTTCTAGGGGATTATTTTTGTAAGTCTTTCAGGAGAGGACACATAAATCTAGACTCTTAATGAAGCTTCTTGAATTTATTTCCCAGTCAGTGTCTCTTTGAAGATACCCATTGTGTAGTTTTTAACAAGATTTTTCATATTCAAAATATAGCTGGAAGCCATTTTATGGGAATAATTAGGTTAGGTCAACCCATTTTACTTTTCATTGTGTACACTAGTTATTCTGTAGCATACCAAATAGTACTATTTTTTGTTTGCCTTGTGATGTCTGCAGAAAGTAGGAAGATAAAATGAAACTTCACCTCCAAGAGGCAATTTTCATTTTTCATTCATTTTCATACTAAGTAAAAGGGATAGAAATTCTCTAAAAGTACCAGTCATCAGTGTGACTGTGGCAGTTTTGTCTATGTAAGCTCGCCCGAAGTTTCAAGATGCAGATATACACCAGTCATTATATCCAGAATGAGACTTCAGTGATTAAAATCACTTGTGGTACCAATTCAAAACTTCCTTTCTGCAGGTAATCAACTAAATGCAGCCTGTTAGAATATGTTTCCATTGATTTATTGTTTGACATGGAAATGTGAATAGCTGTGAACATTTACTAAAGTAAAAGGAACCCTCTGGAATGGTTAAGTTTTATTTTAGTGACTTTTTTAGGTGTTGATGCTGTATTTTACAGTCTGAAAATGTTAGTCAAAAAATATTTTTTTTGAAAGACTAAGTGTAAGTGCTAGAGAATTCAATATTTTGGAGAGAAAAAACTTGGAAGCAAAATATTATACCATAGCTTGAAATCAGTAAACATTTACAGTTCCCATTTGACAGTGATTCAAAAGGGATCTTTCCAGACTCTAGAGACAGCAGTGAAGCCAAATGCTTTCAGTGTTTCCAGGGACTGGAGGCCTGAACTGTTTATCTTTATTTTTATAGAATAATGTCAAACCCTGTGCTTGGTTCAAGTTAAAAGAACTAAGTTCCTGTCTGTCTCATGATACAAATGGTTATTATAATGTTAAATTGAGCCAAGTTATTTTTTTTCCTCATCTATGAGGCTGTGGAGAAAGTATTCATTAATGCATCTTTCTTTCAATGATTTGGTTCCTTGTTCTCTTTCACATTAAGAATAATTACTTTCCCACAACCTGGCCTCTTTTGATGAGGACTACTGTTTGCCAAATGTAAATCATTGTTGATTTGCCAAAAAGGGACTAATTTAGAAGTCTAAGAGTGTTGCACAGCTGGGAAGAAATTGAGAAACTGGCCAAGTCATTCATACAGCACTTGGCAGTCATGAACCCAAAGCAAAGACTGATTTTTGAACTTGTTTTCCAGTTATTTTTTTTCATGATTTTACATGGGTTTAGTACTAGGTATCAATTACAAATATATTTAAAGTTCAGAGCACAGTTTTGTATTACATTATTAGCCATCAGCAGTGCCTGCCTTTTCATATTCAAAATCTCACAGCAATGAATGAACATCTGTGTTTTTTTCAGACTGGTGGAGTTGCATGTTATATTGTTTTGGGAGAGTTTCCTATATTAGTGGCCTCATTGATACCATTATTTTTGAAGGAAATGTTCCTTTGAAAGAGTTTGAAATGTTTCTTCGTCTCTGTTTTTAGATTTAAAAGTCTAAATACCATCACTCTATACTGAATAGCAATGAACTCTCGGAATACTACAGTTAGCTCAATGTGCCTATTTGAACTTTAAGATATTTTCAAATGACTAATGGTGTCAGAATATGGTCATTATGGAATGAAAAGTGCTCTGATCTGTGATTCTATGATTGTCACCTATTTTGACATAAAACGGATCTATGAAATTTTGTAATGCTAGTGTTATAGTAACTATGCCTTTTTCAAGTTCTATAATGATCAAACCACATAACACAGGGTATAGGAATGTTGTGGATAAAATTATGAAAACATATGAATCCTACTTTCAAGAGTGATTTAGAGAAGGTAATAATTTATATTGAGCTAAATGAAGGCACCTCAATAAAAATTTTGCAGGATATTCCTGAGAATCTCTTTATCCTTTCTCTTAGAATTTGGCAGTTGGATTTAAAAATAGTTAGGTGCCTGATAATGTTTTAAGCATCTAATATATCTGAAATGGTGTCCTTCAAAAGCTACCTGAGAAAAAATCAGTGAACCTGGGATTAAAAGGATGGATTAATCCTCAGCCTCAGTTAGAAATCAATAGAAATACGCTTTGATACAGCATATGGCATTTGTCTTGCTTCTTGGTCTCTTATCTTTCAGAGAGGAATCTATAAACCTCATTTAGGATTGAAACCATGTTCAAAAAGAGTGGTGGTTATTGTGATGTTCCAGGCATCATAAAGTTCTCAAATTATGCTGAGTGGGCTTCACTAAGGGGAGCTACGTGCCTTAATCTCACAAGGAGGGAATTAATGAGTGTTAACATGCTGTGTTATGGAAATATAAATAAACTGATAGAACTGGGACAGGAAAAACTTGAATTCTAGCTTTCTTCTGGACCTGAGCAGCTTTTTCAGTTAAGTACCACTGTTAAAGTGAGGTTCAGAGCTTCAGAGAAAATGTATTCATGTTTCTTTGTATTACATAACTGTAACTGCATAGTAGCTCAGTTACTGGGCACCAAGTGAAAAGTTGTTTTTTATAAGTGTTTAGCTTCTCTCTTCCTGATGACAGGTTCTGTGGCATACAGTAATACAAGGCTTCATTCAGAGGCAAGTGAGAAATCATAAAACCATAGCTAAGAGTTTAGAATGATCAGCTGGCAAGAAGGCTCCTAGGCTATATATATACTAGTAAATTGAACTACACCTGAGTGTGGTCTCAGATAGACTTTTTAATATATTTGTACAGATGTACCTTTGAGGTCCAAATCTCCATTTCCAGAACTCCTTATGACTCTTACATTATACAAGACTGGAATTATTTGGAAAAAAAAAAATCCAGGATGGCTGAATCAACATGCTACAGTTGACCAGTGTTACAAAATTGCTGTAAATCCAGCTTTTTGTGGGACTTACACATAAGGTTGCACATGTTAGGATCACTCTCCCTATCTTTATATATGTCCAATGTAGATATCTCCATCTGTCCACCAGTCCTGGTAATTTTTGAAACATCACCTGCTGAGGGCACAGGAGAGCAGACAATTCCCAAATGTCAGATGACCAGCTTGGCTGGATAGGATTCCTGTCTTAGGAATAAGGCAAAAAAGGAAGGTGTATGCCGAGTGGAATGAGGTCCTGTATGTCCAGTGGAACAAGTTCAAGTGATATCGGAAGAATATAGAGATTCTTCTTGCTGCTGTAGGGAGAAAATTCATGTTGCAAAGATCAGCTGGAGTTGATGCTGGCCAGAAGTGTGCGGGACAAAAAGAGTTTTTGAGTGTGATAACAACCAACTCTCAGCCAACCCTGGCATTGTGTGGGATCTGCTGCTCCAGACAGATTCCTGCAAATCTATGGGGCCTATGGGATTCATCCAAGAATCTTGAAAGAGCTAGCTGATGCCATTGCAAAACTTCTCTTGATGATTTTTGAGTGGTCTTGGGAATCCAGGGATATCCTCGCTGACTGGAAGCTGGCAAACATTGTCCCAGTTTTCAAGAAGGAGGGTACCAGAAACTACAAGCCTGTCAGTCTCACTTCAGTGTCTGGCAAAGTAATGGAAAAGATTACTCTGTGAGGTATTGAAAAACACCTGAATGGCAATGCAGTCATTGGTCATAGCCAGTACAGCTTCATGAGAGGAAAGTCCTGCTTATCCAATCTGATTTATTTTTATGACAATATAACCCACCTGATTGATCAAGGGAAGCAAGCTGATGTAATCTTTTCAGATTTCAGTAAAGCTTTCAATACTGTCTCTCACAGGATCCTTCTGAACAAAATGTCCAGCACAGAGCTGGATAAACACATCATGTGGTGGAGGAGCAATTGGCTCATGGGTTGAGCACAGAGGATAATAGCGAATGGAGTAACATCAGACTGGTGACCTGTGGGTCAAACTGGTGAAGTTCCACAGGGCTCCATCTTAGGCCCTGTGCTCTTCAACATCTTCATAAATGACTTGGACACAGGACTGGAAGGGATACTAAGCAAGTTTGCAGATGACACAAAACTGAGAGGAGCTGTTGACTCCCTTGAAGGCAGGGAGGCCCTGCAGGGAGACCTGGACAAATTAGAGATCTGGGCAATCACCAGCCATAGGAAGTTCAACAAGGGCAAGTGCTGGACTCTGCATCTGGGATAAGGCAACCTGGGATGTTCATACAGACTGGGGAATGAGATGCTGGAAAGGAGTGTCATGGAAAGGGACCTGGGGGTCCTGATCAATGGCAAGTTGAATATGAGTCAACAGTGTCCTGGCACCCAGGAGGGCCAATCATGTCCTGGGGGGCATCAGGCAAAGCATTGCCAGGCAGCCAAGGGAGGGGATTGTCTCACTGTTCTGCTCTGCCCTGGTGCGGCCTCACCTTGAGTACTGTGTGCAGTTTTGGCCACCACAAAATAACAAAGATATAAAGCCATTAGAGAGCGTCTAAAGGAGAGCTATGGAGATGGTGAAGGGTCTAGAGAAGAAACCATACAACATGTGGTTGAAGTCACTTGGCTTGTTCAGCCTGGAGAAGAGTCTGAGGGGAGGCTTCATAGCTGTCTACAGCTTCCTCATGAAGGGAAGCAGACCATCAGGCACAGATCTCTGTATCAACCAGTGACAGAACCCAAGATAATGGCCTAAAGTGTTGTTAGGGCAGTTTTAGAATGGTTATTAGGAAAAGGCTTTTCATCCCGAGGGTGGTTGGGCACTGAAACAAGGTCCCCTGGGCAATGGTCACAGCACCAAGTCTGACAGTCCAAGTATTAGGACAATGCTCTCAGGCACATGGTGTGATTCTTGGGGTACCAATGCCTATGCAGTACAAGGAGTTAGACTTGAATGCTCCTTGTGGGTCCCTTCCAACTCAATATATTCCATTATGCTATTGCTATGTGGTTTATACCTTTGCAATTTTTTCCCTGTAAAATTCTTTGAACTTTCATCTGGAATGCTTTAACAGCATGAAACTGCATTACAGTGAAGTATCTCCTGTCAGGTTACCAAAAATTTTATAGTTTCACAGACACTTCCATAAGAGCTCTTAGATTGAAGTCAATGAGCAATATAGATTCATAGAACCATAGAATCATTTAGGTTGAAAATGCTCCTGAAGATCATCAAGTCCAACGATTAACCTAGCACTATCACATCCTCCACTAAACCATGCCCCTAAGTGCCACATCTACACATCTTTTAAATACTCCAGGGCTGAGGACTCAAACACTCCCTGGGCAGCCTGTTCCCGTGCTTGATAACCTTTTCAGTAAAATTTTTCATAAATTGTAATCTAAACCTCCCCTGGTACAACTTGAGGCCATTTCCTCTCATCCTGTCACTTGTCACTTGGAAGAAGAGACTGACATTCACTATGAAACAACCTCCTTTCAAGTAGTTGAAGAGAGCGATAAGATGTCCCCTGAGCCTCCTTTTCTTCAGGCTAAACAACTCCCAGCTCCCTCAGCTGCTTCTCAGAAGACTTATGCTCCAGACCCATCACCAGTTTCATTGCCTTTCCCTAGACATGTTCCAGCACCTCAGTGTCTTTTTTGTAGTGAGCAGTCCAACAGTATACCAATGATTCAAGGTGCAGCCTCACCAGTGCTGAGTACACTGCCCTGGTCCAGCTGGCATTCCAAGCCAGAATGCCATAGACCTTCTTGCCCATCTGGGCACACTGCTGGGTCCTGTTCAGCTGTCTATTGACCAGCACCCCCAGGTCCTTTTCCATCAGGCAATTTTCCAGCCACTTTGCCCTAAGCCTGTAGGATTGCATGGAGTTGTTGTGACTCAAGTGCAGACACAACTCCATGCAATGCTACAGGCTTAGGGCAAACCTTGTTGAACCTCGTATCACTGGCCTTGGTCCATTGATCCAGCCTGTCAGATCCCTCTGTAAAACCTTTCAACCCTCCAGACAAACATATCTAGAAGATCAATATGCCCCCCAAAGGTGCACTCAAAACCCTTGTCCAGGTCAGTGATAAAATTATGAATCAGGACTAGCCACAATACTGAGCCCTGGGGAACACCACTTATGACTTGTGACTGACTGACTGTCAGCCAGATGTAGTTCTAGTCACTATGGCTCTCTAGGCCCAGCCATCCAGACAGTTTTTTAGCCAGTGAAGAGTAGACCAGTCCAAGCCATGAGTAGCCAGTTTCTCCAGAAGAAAGCTGTGAAAAATGGTGCCAAAGCCTTTGCTCAAGTCCAGGTAGACAACATCCACAACCTTCCCCTCAGCCACTAGGTGGGACATCTTGTCATAGAAACAAATCAGGTTGGTCACACAGGACCTGACTACCTAAATCTGTGCTGTCTGGCCCTGATCCCCTAATTATCTTGTATCTGTCACATGATGGCACTCAAGAAGACCTACTCCAAGACCTTCCCCAGCACTGAGGTCAGACTGACTGACCTGTAGTTTCCCAGATCCTAGAAACTCGTATGCGTAGTAATTAATTCCTATCAAAAATGCTTGGCTATATGTAGGCTGGCATTTCAGTGTTTCACTGTTTCTTTAAGTGATAATATAATGCAAACTGTGGTACTGTTTACTTATTATTTGGGTAGTTTGGAATAATCACATAGAAGTAGTTCTTAAAAAAGTAGTACTTCCATAGATTGTTTGGATTGTAGGTATCTATTTATAAGTATTGTTTCATTTTCTTTAGACTTTTTAATGTTAAGGGTTTAACCCTAGAAGCTAGCTGGAAGCTGAACTAACCTACAATCTACTTTATTTTGACAGCTGATGTAATGTTTATATTTAAATGTGATCTGAGGGACAGAGCTACTGTAGGGTTTCTTTATGGTTTTGATCAATAGAAATAAAAAAGTTTCTGTGTTAGCTATAACTTAGCTATGGAGGTATTTTCACTGTTAATGTATATGATCAGAGGACATTAGCATATAGCGTGTTAACATGCATAACACATTAGGTGCACATGGTCTATGGTAAACAACATAAAAACTGGCATCAAGTAGAAACAAAGCTAATAAAAGTAATCACAGCTCTACCTGGGTGAATATTATTGAACTGTAACATTATTTAAGATACACTAAAATCCAAAATCTTCTTTTGAAAAAAAAGCTGGATTGCCTAGTCTCAGTTTCCTTTGTATTCAATAGAAGTACCTGTGGTGGTTTTTTCAAACTCAAATGAATTTTCCCTTAGAGATTATTTTGTTGCTTTCTTTGCTTGGAATGTTAGTCTCAGACTCATGCTGTTGATTTTTAAATATTTAAAATTAGGTAAGATGAATCATACCTTTAAAGACTTGTTTCTCTACTGGAAACAGAGGAAACAGAAATATAAATTACTAAATTAATTCACCATATATGGTTATTTAACATCGTTGGATTTAAGGGCTGGATTATATTAAAAACTTGGGTCTTTATCTATGATAATTGAATTGAGGTAAGCACCTCTGCAAAGCAATTCAAATCTTAATTAATTAATCATCTTATTTCTCTGATAAATAGAGAAGGAGTCTGGAATGATTAGACTCTCAAATTTAGTGCACTGAAACAGGTGGAATAATTCTCCACTCTTCATATATATGTGTGTATATATCTATAGATAGATATACACACACACATACACACATATGTGTCTGTGTGTATATGTATAAGCACATGTATATGTATATGCATGTGTATTTTATAGATATATATATATATATACACCTACCTTTTCTAATCATTTGTGGGATGACTGGTTCTGTGTCTTTCAACTGGATACAAAAGGTCAGGAGAGGCAAATATACAGACTGGCTTCTGCTTCCCCATCATCCTGCAGACTGGCTAATCTAGACTACAAAATATATCACGGAGTGTATGCTATGGTAGGTAGCAACATGCCATAACACATACAAACCTACCAGTTCCAGCTAGGGAACTTAAAGGCCTTTAATAACATATTTTCACTGGGGGCTTAACAGGAGAAATATTTTTGACAGATCGTTCATATATACACTATTAGAAAAAACTCATGCACCAGCGTTTTTTAAATAGGAACACATTATGAAAATGTTCACAAAATGAAAGAATATATAGTATTTCAAAACTTTACTTACACTGATAGCATATTTAAAAGTCACATAAACCTTTACTGAAGTTTTGTGTATTGATACAAACTGGTTCTATGTATTTGTTATATTTCAGTTTAAAGAGAACAAACTGTTACAACAAGTTTAACTTATATGAACTTAAAAATAAAGCAAAACAAAGTAAATAAACCCCCAAACACTGAATTGCAGCTATGCAACCTATGTCTCCTTTTGCAGCCCTTGCCTCCTGCTGTTGCCAGCAGTTACTGTTATATCTAAGGCTTATTTAGAGAGCTATCTATGTTTAAGTAGGGATATTACCTGCTCTTTCTAGTACAAGACTATGATTAATGAGTGTATATTTTGTTTCAGTGCACTCATGAAGCCTTCTTTTCACTAATGAGTCTTACAGACAGTGAATACAAATTAGGTCAAAGTTTTCCAATCCAAAGCTGCAAAAAATATTTAAACAAAGCAAAAATACATACTGAATAAATAGTAGAAAACCAGGACCATGACTGAAGCCTTCAAGTTTCTTGTACGGAAAATGAAAAGTACACAAGATTTATGCATGATATTTAACACTTCTTCTGACTTAGTGAAATTTTTTCAGTGCTGTGCTTGGAAAACTTTGGTGAGTTGAAAGGCTGCCTCCTCACTGAAAGTGCTTTTCAGCAAAATGTTGTTTGATTGAAACTAACGGGCTTATAAGTCTTAGAACAGGGACTTACTCTTTACTGTTTATTTCTCCTCACAGTACATTTTGCTTTTTTTTTTTCTTTTCAGGATTTTCTATAGCATTCACGTTATTGTCTTGCTCTTTTCTCCTTTTCTCACTGTGAAAATGAAGAAACTGCCTTAATCCTCAGCAAAGAACAAATGATGGGTGTGTATGACAGATTTATTCATTCTGCCTTATTTTTGGCTTCCTATCTAACCAAATTAGAAAGACAAAATACTAACTTATTTCCTAAGAATCACTTTCTGAAGGAATCTGCTGCTCTCCATTAATCAGACTGAAAAAATTGGTTCCTAGCTTAATCATGTAATCTGTCTGCTAAAAGATAAGGTGGAAAGTTTCACTGTGACCACTTCTATCTCATACCTGATCTTTTTGTAGTAGCCCTATTTCCAGTTAGAACATGAATTTGAAAGAAAGGAGAGGATTCCTAAGAGTCAGTCAACACACCTCACAATGCCATGCTCTAGTCCTAAAGACTGAACCAAACTTATTTTCACAGTTCACTCTGGACCTCTTTTTGCATGCTCATAATCTTTGACTCTGCTTTTCTTCCTCCAGATAAAAGTCTCTCCATGAAAGGAATTTGTGTGAGAGTAAACATATGGAGGAGATAATCGCCTAATCTTTATATGAATTCAGATTTGCCTATGTGGGAGTTGAGTAATATGACTCCTTAAAACTGGGATTTAATTTATCCTTTCTCCTCAGGGGATGTGCTTGCCAAAGTCAGCCTTCCTATTGAAAGTATGTGAAAAAAATAAATACTTTACTTAGCTAAAATACTTACAATAGCCTAAAATAGTTTGTAGTACAGTGTCCAGCTGCTACACATTAAAAGCAACCTTGAAATTACCTGAAATTATTCCTATTCTATAAAGTGAGAATGAAATACAAACAGAATAAAAATGACAATGTAATTGAATAATATTAGTAGTTGTTATTTTCTTTTCATACATCTATACAGAAAAAATGCTAATTTTTAAAATAGACTGTGGTTTATCTTCTTTTGGTCTGTGAGAAATCATGACTATCCTAAACTCATCGAATCACCAGTTGCATTCAAAAGCACTAGTCATTTTTTTTTTAAAAAAAGCTGAAAAATTACACAATTATAACAAAGGAGTTTTGGGGTTTAGGAGGTTTTGCTTTTGCTTGATTTAAAAAAAAAATCCATATGAACAATAAATGATCAAGTCCTATAGTAATAAATACTATTTTTTAATCAATACTATTAAAAATTTCTATCTTTAATAATGTAGATTATTTTGATTCTTAGAATAATTGCTAATCAATCGGATGTTTCTTGCAGGATTTCAAATTTGCATCTAAAATAGAAAAAAAGTTTATTAACATTCATGAAATTATAACTCAAACAAATTAATTATATATTATTTTATCAACTGTCATAGTGAGTTATGACAAGGTTAAAAAAGAGGTGGTGAAATAAAATCTGCCTATGAGCTTCCTTCTTTTCTCTGGAATTTTGTTAATGGATAATACTGCTCTCTGGGATAATGTTTTAGCCTTCTGATGACTAAAAGACTTTTTCCAGATATTTCCAGGTTGATTAGATATATTTCAAAGAATTTCATGAGCTGGTGGATGAGAAATTGTCTTTTATAAGCCATGTGGAAAAGAAGCATACATTTAAAGATTTTTGCAGTTCTGTAAAAATAATTTCCTTTCTTCATGTCTGTTCTGAAATGAAAATGTATATCCTGGGAGCATTCTTGGATTACATCCTGTAAAAATAAAAAAAAATCAACATTACAAATAAAGGAAGAAAATCATGTTTAATAAAATAATTACCGTTCTTAATGCTATGCAAGTATATCATAATAAGACTTTTACTTTAAAGATAATAAGGAAAAACAGTACAATTTTGTTCATCTTATTTGGCTTATATGATACTTTCCTATGTGTCTTCTTGAATACTTTTTCACATAACTGTGAAAATTTCTCACTGCTTTTATGTGCCTTGATATAAGAAAAGTCAAATATTTATCAATGACATTTGTTGAACTCAAATGACAAAAGATTTCTCTTCCTTTTATGCTGACAGTAGCCAAAAAAATTAAAGTAACTTACTTTCTATTGCTCAGTTTATTTCTTTTTAATTAAAAGATTTACAATTTTCCAGAGTATCAGATAGCAGCACCCAATTGTCCTTGTAAGACAATGCTGAAGAAAATTTTTGAAATATTGGAGAAAATCAAAAGGTAGATTTTGAGTATTTGTTTATCATATTTGAAGGTTATGGATAGTACCAAAATTGAAAAAAAAATATGGCAAACAGTCTATTTCTTATGTCTTGACAACTTTAAGTGGTTCCTCAAAATATGTAAATTGGAATATCTATTGAAAATATTCTGTGTTTTCATATATATATATGTGCAGATTAAAAACTTTGTATGAAATAGTTACTGGTAGTTCCTAAGCTTATTACTGCTGTCAATATTGAATTTATAAAGTTATCTATGAAAGCTACTTGAATGACCTTATGAAGTAGTTTTTAAAAGTTATCTCTATCCTTAGTTATCTATCTTCACTTCTGTAAGAGTAAAAACAGTGTTGATGATCTTTAATTTCAAAGTTAAATATCTATAGAGCATTTATGGCTTTTGAAGTTATCTCCAGTTGGGTAAAATATCTGTTTATAATGTGTGTATTCATAGCACATTAGTGTTTACAAGTCCCAGCATGATTAAATATGCTTTGTGTAAAATAAGAAAAAAGTATTTTAAAAGAATTTGCTATTTATCTTCATGTTGTTTTTTTTTTTAATTTAAACCTGTGTTCACAATCTCAAATGCATTGTAAGCTGTATAAACTACCAATATGAAAACACTTTTGCACAGACTTAATGTACAAACATTAATTTTCTACTTAGAAATTGTGTTTTGCTTGAAGTCTGTGTTGAAATTGAATGTCACAGAATTGCAGAATAGCTGAGTACAGAAGGGACCTTGGGACACCATCTGGTCAAACCACCCTGCTCAAAGATGGTCACCTAGAGCCATTAACCCAGGACAGTATACAGATGTTTTTGAAGATCTCCAAGTATCTTCATGCTTTCCTCTATGGGAAACATGTGCCAATGCTTAGACACTCTAACATTAAAAAAAAAAAAGTTT
>JAOXXN010000395.1:126829401-126842583 GCA_026770055.1 Myrmophylax atrothorax
TCTACATTTGCTACAGCTACAAGTACTTCTAAAATCTACAAAATGTGAAAAATCAGAAATCAAAAACCCCTTCGGCAACAATATTAAAACACATTATTGCTCTGATGGCTAATTATCACTTTCTGATTTCCATCCTTTATGTATTTATTATCATTATATACTACTGTGCTGATATTTGGCCTTGGTTTAAAGAGCTAACTTCATTTATGTTTATGTCTCTGATGTACATAATAGACAAGAGTTACTTTCCTTTTCAACTTTTATTTTGCAAAGCTAAGGAATTCAATTAGTTTTTTCACATAAGTTGGACTATTAACTCCTCAGACCTTGTTATATTCTAAAATCACACAGGTAGGGCATGGTCCTTGTGAGATCAGTTAATACATCCTGCTTCATCTCCTTTCACTTTATTCCAACTGAGAAGCTCCCACATGCAGCAAAATAAATTTAGCTTCTACTGGTCAATTTTTCATTTTTATTATTGAGAACTTGTGCTCTCAAGATATTTTGCCCTCAGTGTGCATTATTCTAACCATTCACTGGTGTGAGGCCTTCAACTTAATACTGTTAGAAAATTGTAGCAATATATTCTATTCTTTATGCCAAGGCAATTAATAAAAACCCACTTCTCTATGTACACCAGTAACATCACTAGTTAGCTGTCCAGGATCTGATATGTCCATTTTCAGTACTTTCCATGACAATTTTCTCTTTAGCAAAGCTACTCACATTTCCTTTCTCATCTGTCTTTCTTAGGTAACAGCCTTTCTCTTAATGCAGGATAGTAAATGCTTTTCTGCTATGTAAAAAAATTAATTAGATAATTTGGGGTTTTGTCTGAAAAATCAGATATGAGAGAAGACATTAAATTGGTTTGATGTTTGGTAAACTAACATTGGGTTTTCCTTCATTTATTCTTCACATATTTTTAAATTATTTGTTTCAGCAATGTATTATAAAATGTTATATATTTCTGAAGTCACTGTTATTGGATGATAGAAGCTTAAATCAGCACACATGTATACGCATTGGAATTCACTAGTGAAGAGAACCCTCCATACTTGTCATATTTACTGAAGAAGTTTTGCTACTAGAAAAGGGATTTCCTTTGTCTCTCCTCTCAGTGGTCCTGGATGAAGGCTTCTCACTCTGTTCCTCCCCCTCCACATTCTTTGGATTTTTTAACTATATTGGATGAAATATCTTCTCTAGTCTCATTCTCCTGGAGTATCTTGCCTTTTCCTCATTGTTCAGCATCCTTGCCTTTATTAATAAAAAATCCAAATATGAACCTAATTTTTTATCTTCTTTCTGGAAAGTACTGATTGGTTCTCTCTGAAGTTTATGGGGTTTTTTCCTCTTGATTTCTGTTTTTGTGGTTGCTTCAATTGAAAAAGTAAAACGTTTTAATGCCAGTCCAAAATCTTTTTCTCCCAAAGATAGTGGCATCCCTATGCTTACTTGTACACTGATAAATGCACATTCTCATAATTTCCTGTTCTTTGTTTTCTGTCTGACTTAATAATAGAAGTATAGAATAGTTTGTGTTGGAAGGAATCTTTAAAGGTCATCTAGTCCAACATCTACAATAAGCAGGGACATCTTCAACTAGATGGGGTTGTTCAGAGCCCTGTCCAGCCTGACCTTCCAGTGATGGGGTCTCTTCCACCTCTCTGGCCAGTGACTGACACCTCTCTGTGTCAGTCAGCAGGACATACTAAAGTGTTTGTCTCCATCTTTCCTTTAGGTCCCTTTTAAATGCTGAAAAGTCACAATAAGGTCCCCTCAGAGCCTTCTCTTCTCTGTGCTCAAAACTCCCAATGCTCTCAGCCTTTCCTCATAGTTGAGGTGCTCTATCCCTCTAATCATCTTAGTGGCCCCCCTCTGGACCTGCTTCAACAGATTCACATTTTTCCTTAAAGAAAATAGACTTAAAGGACCTAGCTGAATACCATATTATGGAAGATTATTATAGGAAGATTTCAATTTATTTTTTGTACGATTTATAGTGATTTAATGTATCTCATACAGAGATCTCTAAGGAAAGTATTTGGGTGATCTCTAAAGTGGCAGTGTATTTAGGAAACATAAAAAGCCTTCTTCATAGGGTATACTTAAATTGTTTTTCCAGGTAATTAGGTATATCAAAAACATATAGGAAAACAAGCTGTTTTTTCTTCACATCTAAGTGAAACACTCTTATCTTTTAAATGACTTTTCGTTCATTTCCAGTATTTACTGCATCACTAAATTTATAAATTCAGTTGTCCTGGTTATTATTTTTTCTTTCTCAGCTATAAATTCCTTCTGTGATTCAGAATAAGGGATACTTCTACAAGGCAAGCATATTGAGCTGGTGTATGGCTTGGGGCAATTCATCTACATTTTTCTGATACTATAAATCCCTATTTACATGAATTGAAGAAAGGTCAACTGAGCTGCTTATGAAGTCTACCTCGCTGCAGTCAGTATTCAGTCAAGACACAGCCAGAACTGTTATCTGTCTTCAGCATAACTCACTTCATCAACTTGGTTGGCAGTTAATATTTTCAATGATAAAGATGTTTAAGAGAAAACTTTTTTCCCTGGAAAACTTTATTTTTGCTCTTTTAAATTAATCTTTTTGCTTCTGTTTATGCCTTACCTTTATTTACTAGTTATTTTTCATTTTCCTATCATTCAACTTGTTTTCTTACTTTCCTCTCTGAACAGCTGTATTTTTTAATAATCCTGACATCCTAAGAAGGTTTTTTTTCCACAGTGATCATCTGCCAAACATGACGTATATCCTGTATAGCATATATGGTATAGTCCAGCAGTATGCCTTCAGAAATGATGTGTAGTGCATGTTCTAATTGTGCAACACTACCTAGCCTACTCCTGATAGACTATTCTACATATAATTTCCACAAGAGCCAGAAAACACAGAATAAGGTTTTCTTGGGTAGATTGCTCTTCAAATGACATTAACTTGCTTTATTTTGTCATAAATAGCTACATTTCAGACATCACAAGGGAAGTCGTTATATAAGTAAAAAGAAGGTAATTGAGACAATGGATTTACTCAAAAGCACTGACTTACAGCAATACGTCTATTAGTATCCTACGCTTTTGACCATAGCTGAAGATGACTGAAAGCTCTGCCTACTGCTATAAAGGGATCTCATTATGCAAATAGCTTTGAACTAATTTTTTCTCACTAGAAGCATTGCTGACTTGAGCTGGTCAAGATATTGCTCTCCATCACATTGGAAGGCTTGTTTTTCAACCTCCATGAAGCCAAATAATAGAAAAAGGCTGCCTTTCTCTATGTGTTCTGATACCTAGGGATGCAGATAGAAACTGAGAGGTTTATAATCCTCTAAGTAAATGGATACTATTGTAGCAGGATAACCAAATGACACCAGGTGTTTTGGAAAAAGTGATCTCATAAAATGAACATGTAGCTTCTGACTAGATGTGTTTGACCTCACAAAACATTAATTTCCACGACAATAACAAATATTGAGTTTAACACCAATAGAAATCTGGATTATACTAAAATTAAGAAATACTATGTGTCTTATGTTTTTAAAAATATTTTAATTTTTTTTTTATTGAGATGAGCTATTTTTTATTGCCACTACTTCTGAAACTATTTGGAACTACTTTCTTCCTGAAGTAGTCCCAAATTTCTTTTTTTTGATTTTGCTAAAAACTTTGAAACCAATGTATAATTCATACTCTTTATGATATGGAGGAATGTTTTGCTTGAACACTTTGATTTTTTTGCCCTACTTGTTGGCTGGGAAAATCTGGTAAAACTGACTTTACACCATTTCACATTTTGTAAATATCATTTATTAAAACTTAATTTGACATAACAAGATCCATAAAGAAATAACAATTTTTCAATTGCCCTTTCAATTGTGAATTACAGTTCAAAAATAAATTTTAAAGTATTAAAGAGAGAAAAAAATATACTTATTAGTCACCACTTAGTATCTACTTACACAGAACAGAATTTAAAAATGAGACTTTGCTATTTTCATAGTATAAAATCATTCTAAATCAAGAACAATACCAAATTTCCAAGAATTCATTTTTCAGTATTAAATATACAGCAAGTATTTATATATGATAGCTTGTGGTCTATCTATAAGGGATTTTTTTGGGTCAAAACATACTTAAACATGTTTTGAGTTGGCTTATATTTCTTAAAAAATACCTATGATAGCTCCACTAGGATTTCACTTTCAGTTTTACAGCTGCTCTGAATCTTAACACTGACATCTATCATAGGAGAATTGAATTTCTGCAAAGGGAATTTTATGCATAGCAATGTCACTGGCAAGATTTCACAACAAAACTAGACACAGTAATGACTTTTCTGCAAAAGAAAAACAGAAAAAAATCCAAATACAGCTTAAGATTTTCAGCCTTTTTAACAGTACCTGCTTGTGTTGATAGACTGTTTGATCATCAGACAATAAAAGGAAGCAAGTGAGAGGCCTTTATTATGCAATATCTCTACTTGAGAGTAAATGGATTTTAGATGGAACACTAGTCTTTCTGAATAATTAGTGCTATATAGCCTTGTGTTTCCCTAGAACTCACTCATTGTTAAAATATTTTCATATGAAGTTGAAGAATATGCCTAAAAAGCCAGATGATAGCTCCTGCTAAAAGAGCTTGAAAAGCAATAATAATCACAAAGAAATAAAAACCAGGAATTATATCCTATTAGGGTTTAATAAAGAGTGGGGGTCAAACAGAAGTAAATAAATTCCATAATTTTTATCCATCAGACAGTAGTAGGATTAAACTGTGCTTTCTAATTACTGGATGGAATTTGTGTCCCACTGAAATCAGAGTCCAGCAAAAATTGAAATAGCTATTTCAGTCAATAAGGAATATCTGCATGACCACATGCAGGAGACTTATCAAAGACTTATTATTTTCCAGTTACAGGTTCCTCTGCTTGCCCAAAACATCATACACACTTTGAATGTGAGGGAAGAATACAAGTATATTGTAAATTTTTCTTATGGGGAAGCAGAACTTTATTTCACTAAATATCTTCTACATTTTTAGGCATTTGAACTACCTCATCCCAAACTATTTTACCACACTCTTCCCTGAAACATGTCTTTTGTTTTACTAGTTTCAAGGTCTCCAAAAATTGTTTATCTTCAAAAATCATCTCACTTGTTGAGTCATAGATAGAAATTTTGTGGATATAACAAGACATTTATTCATCAATGAATTTTGAAATTAGTAACAGGGCCCTAATAGAGTGCACTCTGGAAATGAGAATTAATCAGTGAAGCCTGGGTGACACAAAAAGATAATGTCAGGAGTCTTGAATCAAATGAAGAGGCTACTGTTAGGGTGTTCACACTGCTGTGACCCTTGAGAAGGGGAATCTCCTCTCTTCCCTGTCAGCAACACAGAATGAACTAGGCAAAGATGATGGGTGCATTGGCAACTGTCACCAGGGATTTGTCTGAGATATAAGGGCAAAGTATCTCAACAAGCTGAGTTTATACAAAGGCGTTAGAGAGTATCCAAAGGAGGGCCACGAGGATGGTGAAGGGTGTGGAGAGGAAGCCTCATGAGCAGTGGCTGTGGTCAGTTGGTCTGTTCAGACTGGAGAAGACTGAGGGGAGACTTCATTGCAGTCTATGATATCCTCACAAGGCGAAGCAGAAGGGCAGACACTGATTCCTTCACTCCCATGACCAGTGACACAACTTGAGGAAACAGTGGGAGGCTGAGTCAGGGGAGGTTTAGTTTGAGTATCAGGAAAAGATTTTTCAACCCAGAGGGTGACTGAGCACTGGAACAGGCTCTCCAGAGAAGTGGTTACAGCACAAAGCCTGTCAGAGCTCAAGAAGCATTTGGACAATACTCTCAGGCACATGGTGTGACTCTTGGAGTGTCCAGCACAGAGACAGGAATTGAAATTGAATGATCCTGTTTAGTCCCTTCCAACTCAGCATATTCTATGATTCTATGACTTATCATGTTTTCTAGTGAAATATCAGGATCAGTCATTACACACGGAGCGGACATTTTAATTTTTTTTGCCTATTGAAAAAAAAAAAGGAGCTTAGATATTCTACAGCAGAACTGCTTCTCAGGCCTCTATTCCACATGGTTTGTTAGAATTATTCTGGGATTTCTTCTGAACAGGTGACTTTTGTCTTCACCAAGGTTACTTAGAGCCTGCTCTTATTCTGCCTTATGTTTTCTGTGATGGCTCTGCTATCATCTTTGTTCTTTTAGTTGCTTACATCTCACTAAGCTGATGCCTATTGCAGTGTCAAAGTCAAAGACATCAGCATTAATGTGAAATATTCACTCATACCAAAAAATTGTATTTGCTTCTGGAATTAATTTTCCTGTTTTCCTTTTATATCTCTCCTTCTTTGGTGTTAGTGACCAAAACTTTTCTTGTGTCTGTAATTAACATGACTCATTTAAAATATTATTCCTCTTCTCGCTTCCTTGGAAACCACATTTGGACAGACTTTAAGCAGATCTCATTTTCTAAGGATTCCCTTTAGCTTTCAATATTTTCTTTGAAATGCTGTAAAAGAGAAGTTTAGTCAAATAGCCTGATGGACTGGAACAGTATTTAATAGTGACCTGCTTCTATATGTTTTCCTGTAATGAGAATCATTAAACCATTGGGTGAAGTATTAAAGTTGTCACTAAATGAATACATCATTTCCCTATAGAAAATCTCCTGGAGACTACTTCCAAGCTCAAAATTTTTATATTTCCAAGTACACTATATGAGGCATCTGAACAGGAAAGATCTGTTGACTGAAGGTCACTTGACTCTGAATACATGGCAATTCATGAGCAGCTCGACTTTTTGGCAGTAAAGATTTATTATTCATTATTTACACTTGCTAATAGAAAGCTGATTCAGATCATAGAAGGTTAAAGGACACTTTGAAAACTCCTGTACAAAATGTGATACTATGAAAAAAATTTCAGTGAGCCTTTAGATAATATATTTTTTGAAAGTGAAATTTAAGCATTGACATAATACATGAAACTGGGCAAATTAAACTGAACAGTTGCACAGAAATATGTAGTTCACTTGTTTCTACACAATGAAATTCTCTGCATTGATCTATCTGCAAGTGTCTCCACAAAACTGTAGCTCCAGTTGTAAGTCCTACTTTTGGTTTTAGCTATAATGCCATATTAGGTGGAGAACAGAAGGAAATATTTTGTTTTGGATCATGTGTGCAGCTGCCTTGGCAGCAAGAGAACTTACGCCTGCAAAAAATAACCCTGTATATGGTTTATAACAACATCTTCTTGGATGGAAGCATCAGCCTGACCTTTCAAGGACAAGGTTCTGGCATGTTTATTATCATTGAGCACTATTCCTTCTCCAACAGTCATCTCAGAGAATGCTGATGGCTAGAACAGAGAAGTCGCCATGCCTCTTCAGATCAGGAACTAAGCTGTAGTTACAAATTCCTATAGCCTAGCTGATATTCTCAAGGGCAGTCATTACTTACAGTTTCCTCTAAGTTCATTAGAATTTACAAATGCTCAACAGCTCCTGGAAATCCATGTAATTTAAACTGCAAAAAAAGGCCTTTAGAAAACTGATGTTTACTCAGAACTGAAAAATCTGACAGAGAAAGCTGTTTTGATTCAAGATATATTTCTGGTAAATCTGAATGCTTTCTTATATATAAGTTACCTTTTCTTGTTTTTTTGCGTACACCAAAAAGAAAAAAAAATGCTGGTTCATTTCCAGACATTAAATGGTACCCTTTCTAATTGGACTCAATAAAAAATAATATCTTTGCATGGCTTTGGAGATAAGCCTTGTGTGCTTTAACTCTAGAAAGTGAATAATCAATTGTTTAAACGAGCCTGTTGCTCACATTTGTTTTTTGTTGGTTTGTTTATTGTTTGTTGTTTTTTTCTTTTGGGTTTTTTCCCCCAGGGAAAAAGGGAATAGTTTCATTTTTCACTCACAGGGAACAGCAGGGCTTTCAGTGCACTGAGCTGTGCAGCCTTCTTACCTTTCATTGTACTAAAAACTTGACACAATAGCAGGAAGAAGGAAAGTGATATTTAATTTTAACTTTAATTATAAAGTCTAGTTCAGACTTCCTACTCAAGTATATAAATATTCTTAAAGGGCCAGAGCTAAGACGAAATATTCTAGCTTTGCACACATATTTTCATACCATTGGTTGGTACATACATGACAGGGAGCAAAGAGAAAAGGATTGATAATTGGAGAGTAAAGAGCACTTTAATGTTGCTTCTGGGAGTTTTGAATCCAAAAGTGTTCCTTACAAAGAGGTTGTATTTCAACTGCTCATTGGCTCACCAGTACTGACAAAATGCTAGCTGCAAAAGTTGTTCTGCCTTTCCTGTGGCATATTTCTGCCAACAGAGGTGACGGAAAAGCCTCTAAAAATTAGAGTTGTTGATGGCAGTGTCTGCTTTGGACATTGCTCTACCTACATGTGTGGTATCCAAGCCTTGCAGAGTTGGTGAACTGAAAATAAAACTGAAAATAAAGGCACCACTAACAGGCCTTCTCTGCAAGTGCACCTCCAGCCTTGACTATCTTTAGCTGTGCTTCATAGAAGAAGTGATAAAATCTGGTTTGTCATCTTCTACACTGATTTGCTAAATCAACAAAATATGTGAGGACAATTCAGTTACAGATTCTTTCCCACTTGTCTGTATTAATGGAAAAGTGTGACTAGTGAGCAATAAATTTTCACCACTGTTGATTTGATTTCTTATTGTTCTCTAGCTTTGTACTGGGGATTGGCATCCTCATGTTTTGCCACACTTGAAGCCAAGGTCAAATAAAGTTTCAGGTTTGTTTCCTTAAGGTCTGGATGTTTGCAAAACGCTGAGATGTCAGGGAATCTCGATTGTTGTGAAATGGGAGTGAGGTGAGGCAGTTATCTAAAGAGCAGGTCAAGTCTGATCATTGAAATTCAAAGCTCTAACAGGTAACTCCAGGCATAAAGCACAGAAAAAAACATGAGCATGTAATCCAAAAAGTCCATGAAACAACAAGCACGTCTCAGAAAAAAAAAAGAATGGGAATGGGTTAGATGGGCTCTCAATGAGCTGAAAAAGCCCTCATCTGACTTTCACATAAGAATACTTTAACAGGTACATAGAGACATAGCATCGACCATGTGGGAATGCAACTGTTTAAAGTATTAAGTTTAAACTTTGTTAAATCCTCCCCCAGAATGCTGAATTCATCATTACAAAGCAAAGTAAACCTTCTAAACAGCTTGTCTTACACTGAAAGTACAAACAAAATTGTTCACTTTTGTACCTTCACTAAATGGAGTTATTTTAGAAATCAACATCCTTCTGAGATCTCATATGTACAGATGCCACTTATGTGACAAAGTAGATAAGCAAAATGTTTTTTCTACCACACAACTTCATATTCTCAAGTTTTCCAATTGTAAGCAGGAATGATGAGGGCTTTTGTTTGTTTATTTTCCATTTGCTAGATATTTGAGAAAAGTTTTTTTCTGATTTTGCTGAGACACAATCTTTGCAAAAAGTGTTGTCCAAAGTTTGAATTGACTAAGAAAAATTTCCTAAACTCTCATCCAGAAAAACAAATTATTCATTGCACCAGTAATCATGCTGATTGTTTTTCTGATATTCAACTTATAACATGCAGTTTCTTGTTGATTTATTTTTGCAAATACTTCTATCGGTTTTCTTCGTCAGTTACTTTCAAATATTGTATTAGTGTTACCCAAGATTATTGTCAGTGAAAGGTAGAAGCAAAAATTACATTTTTTTTTCTTTCTCCTTACTTATTTTCAGAGAAAATCCAACTTTTACCTTTTTCAGTTTTGCCTACCCTGCAGAAATAGTGAGCTATGCAATTCCAGCCTACTGCCCTGTTCCCTTGGGTTACTGGTGCCACTATTGTGCCTTCCTTTCTGTGTTGGTGGTTGAGTTTGTTCCAGTGAAACTCAAGGCACACCGAAGAATGATATGTACCCTGATTTTATCCTTATGTGTAGTCAGGACATAGACAAAATATGTACCCACATCAAGTCAGGAAGTTCAGCTGAATCACACCTGATCTATACATGCCTAATGAAGACAGCAAATCAAATATGCTTAACACATTGTGTTATGAAACATATGGTTTCCTGGTACCTGAAAAAACTTGGAGAGGTTATTTATGAATATCTATGGCTAATGCATTCTCCTAAGTACTGTGGAAATCTCTGGCGTTATCCTGAGGCTGTTCTGTATGGCAGATTGTTCTCAATTGGATGAGGATTGCTTAGGTACCTCCTCCAGGGAACAAAATTAGAATACTGCAATCCCACAGCTTTAATTAAAACCAATGCTGATAAATAGGGAACCATAATTGGCTTCCCATCAGTCTACCACCATTCCTTCACTACCTCTGATCTACCTCCCTCTACATAAAGATTACAATGCTAAGGAAAAAAAGTCAAAAGACTGACTATTCCTGTCTTCTTTTTTTTTTTTTTTTTTAAGAGCAGTTCAGATGAAGCCATGAAAGTTGTTAATTATGGTCTGCTCAGAAAATTTCTAGTCTCTAACTTTTTATGGTTTTGTATCTCTTGTAAATGTGACATTTGTAAGTGGTGTTGACAGAAACCACATACTAAGTTCATGATCTTGAAACTCAATTCTCTTTTACTGTAAATAACTTCATGTGCTGACTCTGAGAGGAAAATGAGGTGGACACTAAACATGTCTTCCAATGAGCCTCAACGTATATATATAAGAATACTCAAAATAGTATATGACAAACAACAAATGCATTGTATAGAACAGACATTCCTTTCTAAAAGGAAAGAAAGAATTGTTTGGGAGACTCAGACATATAAATGAGCCTTTTCATTTTTTGTTGACTCACTATTGCATGCTCTGGTACACTCTTGTGGTCTCCTTCACCTGCCATACCTGGTATTAGAAACCAGGTTTGCAAGATTAGTCTATCAGATACCAAGGTTTATTAACTAAAGTATTAATGTCTTTTTATCTTGAAAAAATACATTTGGACAATACAAAACTTTTAGGTGAAAGAAAATCCTAAACTTCTTCAGCAGTCTTAATGGCATGTTCATTCATTTTCCTTAAACCTCAATTTATCTGTGAGATATTTTGGTCTCACATTTAAGTAATACATTGCAAAGGGAATTATTTTTTTTTGAACTCTTGTCACCTCTGCTTAGGCTGGGATTTTTTGTTGTCTTAAGATTATCAATTTCAGGAAAGCCTTGCTGTATCTAGTGAGGAGTCTGATGATTCCTATTATTTGTTTGAAGAGCATATTAGAGACAGATGAAGAAAAATATCATAGGATTTCTGGATCAGAAGGGATGAACATTAATTTGATTTTTCCCTATGGCAATACTGATATTTAGAGACCTCTCTGTCTAATAAATATAGGAGATAGGAAAATCCTGTAGTAGAACATCAAAGCCTTTAAAATTGAAAAAGAAACATCCCTTTAATTGATCATTCTGTGGCTAGTCACATCAGGGAAGCTATTCGTGCCTCTCTGTCTCTTATTTCCCTTCCTTATTTCTTCTAACAAAAGCATAACTGAATTAAGAGAAAGGACTTTGGCAGAATATGGAAGGGCAGAGACCCTTCTGGGCATCTTATCGGAAAACAGATGAGCAAAAATCCTGTAGGAATCCTGGGTTACTAAAATGGATCAAAACTGTTGTCTTGATGTTGAACTCTGGTTTAGTCCTTACCACTAAATGACTGTGTATATGGTTGCTACTAAGGCAACATTCTGCTGGGTGAGAGGAAGGCAGTGATATCTGAGCTTCCACAGTCTTTTTCCATAAATAGCATAATTGACTACTGGTTCTCAGAGGACTCTAAATGGCATTTTAAAATCAAAGTTGACTTTTAATGATGAGTTGTGGTTGCAGATATATATGGTGTGGCCTGTCCCTTTATCTCTCTGTGTCTTTTTTACAGAATTCTTCCTGATACACATTTTTTTCCCATTTTTTACCCACTCATTTGCTGGTGAAATTTCTCATTACTGTTTCATTTCTGTTGGTATTTTGGTTACGTTGTTATAATATACATACTAAATTCACTGTTTACTTAAAAGAGTCTAGTTTAAATACAAGTAAAAAATTGTGCATGGTATAATATACATATTTTAAAAGAGCATAAGAAAGAGCGAGACATTAATATTACTGTTGATGAAGTTGTATGTAGACTGCTAGTGAAAAACATTGCTGTGACAGCACTGAGTGTTTAGCTAAAAGCCTGCAAATTGTTTTGCTAATGGTCTTGCTATCCACAAGGGATCTCATATGCCAGACAATAATAGTTCCCCCTGTTGCTCTTTTTAATGAATGCCTCTTATATGAATATGCCCCCTAATCAGAAGAGCTGTTTGATGGATTAGGTTGGATACTGATTACAAGAAGAGAGACGGTTTAAAGTTCCATGGAAGTTTTTATTTGTGCTTGTAGTTCTGTAAGTGGGCATAAACCTGCTGTGCCTGTGGGGCTCTGGATTGCCAGGGATCCAGCCTCTGCTACATCAGCAGTTTAAAAAACTGCTTGCAGAGGTAGAAATATACTCAGCATGAATTAACCACCTGAGTATTTATCCAGCTTCTTGAGTTCATTTCACCACCTGTACTGAATTCCATACTGTGGTTCACAATGCCAAATTCTGTAGCTTAAAATGTAACTCATACATTCCATAAATATCTTGAGGAGGATTTTCTTCATATAAAAAGGCTGAGAATTATTTTTAAGTTCTCATACTTTTCTTTGCTCTTACAATTGTTCTTGTTTCAGGAAGAATTATGAAACAATTTTAGTATGTGGTAGATTCTCCTAAAATACTTTGAATGTTGATGACCCTCTATAGGGAAGACATAAGAACTCCAGAAAATTTAAAATATTATTAAAAAAACTGGCACAGTGTTGATGCTTGCAAAACTCAGAAGTCCATATATTTAATAATGTAAGCTATGCTCATCTCAAAATGCTATTTTGTACAGAGGTCAAACAGCATTCTCTGACTGCAGTGACATGGCTTCTTTTTGAATACTTTGGTTATCTTAAAGAAACAGTGATTTTGGAATCAAAATGAGAAAATGAAATTCTTAAATATCAATGAAATTTCTGAAGGAAA
>JAOXXN010000395.1:126857852-126923511 GCA_026770055.1 Myrmophylax atrothorax
CACAAAACACATTTTACAGAGACAAACACACTAAACTCAAGTTACAATCACGACAGACAGAAACTAGCAACAAAGAACTATTAACTAAAAACATAGCCACGTAAAACACTTATCTAGACATTCTCTCAATAACATAGGACAATAAAATATCTTGCACACTACTCTCTCTGTAACACAAAACAAAAGGAGAGAGCAGAGTTGCTTCTTATCAACACACGTTGAAAAAGAAACTGCACATTGAAAGTGAAGCAAGTTACTGTAGTTGCAAAACAGAGTTGGTCCTATAAAGTAAGAATGGCAAAAAGCAATAACTAATATAAAGTAGCAAAGTGTGAAGCAAGTTACTGTTATTAGTATTAAGGTAGAGAAACACAGTTAGTAAAGGAGATGAAGCTTTGTAAGACAGTAAAGTTAAGAAAGTAAAGTTTAGAAAAAGAGAAAGCACATGGTCTTCTTACCCTACATTGCTCCAGGAGGTAGGAGGAGGCAGGAGAAAGCTGCCAGTAGCTACCTCAACAGAGACAGTGGCATTTCCCTTCTCTCTCTCTGCTGGAGTTTAAACTCCAGACACTTTTTAATACCTTTTTTTTCTTTCATGTGGTTTTGTGACTAATAGTCAATCTATTGGGGGGTTGATGCAGATGCCCAAGGGGAAGGTAGCTCCTTTGAGTGGTTATAGAAGATATCGAAAATGGAGGCCATGTCGTTCCTTAAACACTCCACCCTATATTAATCTTATCAGTTTGAAAGCTTTTGTTCTCTTCTGGGAGCATTCCTCCAGGGGGGCTGAGGCGTTTCCCTCAATTCATCAAGGCTTATCAGCCCATCACCCCACATCAGTAAGGCATTCAGTTTACTTGGGTAAAGGTAGCAAATAAACTTAAGTCTTACAGGGTCCAGTTATTCCATGGATTATCAGGTCTGTTGCCTTTAAAAATAGTACGATATAATGAGAGATCTGAAAATATAATTAGATGTGCATCATAGGAAATAAAATATGATAATTTTACATCCTGACACACTTTAAGAAATGGGAACAACAAAAGCAGAGACAAAAGTAGAGGGGGAAGAAAATTATAAGCTTGACTGGATGTTTAAATATTTTCTCCATTCAGACTTCTCTGATCATATGTTGTGGTGGGAGGACTTTGGCTGCATGCCAGATGCCCACCAAGGTTTTCTTTCATTCCCCTCCTCAGCAAGATGGTGGGAAGAAAATAAGAGGCAAAAAACTCATGGGTCAAGAAAAAGCAAATTCTGCACCCAAAGGTAAAAGAAAGTGAATAAATTTTTCTCTATTTCCCCTGAGCAGATAGTATCCAGCCACCTTGCTGGAAATAGGGCTTAAGTACATGCAGCAGTTACTCTGGAAGGCCAACATCAGAATAACAAAACACACACCTACCCTCTTCTTCCCCCACCCCATTGTACCTTCTCTTAGTTTTTATTGCTGACCACACCTCACATGGTATGGAATATCCCTTTGGTCAGCTTGGGTTAGTTGTCCTGGTTCTGTCCCCTCCCATCCTATTGGTGGGGGCAATGCTGGTGAGAGCGCCTTGGTGCTGTGGGAGCAGTGCACAGTACAACCCAAAACACTGGTGTGTCAACACCTTTTCAGATACAGATGCCAAGCTCATTACCATGAAGACTGCTATGGGACAAATTAGCTCCTTCTTGGCCAAACCCAATATACTGACCATGGATCTTTTTTGTTAATGTGTGGGTGAATTGCATAAGCCTCATATGGTTGTGTGTTCCTTTCAGCATTGTGAAATGCTGTTTTTTCTAACCCCATTTGAGCCCATTGGAAGCCATGCAACTTTAGAGATGATTTTGTGGAAAGCACTGCATTTTTGAAAAGGACGGGCATTTATTAAGTCTGGATACCAAATAAACTTCTTGTTGACCAGTAGTGTCAGTCAAGTTAAAAATATGATTTACACAGTCTGGTTTAGTCTCAAGATAAAGTTTTGTATTTAATACCTCAGCATCAGAAAGACCACTTAGGATAAAACACTGTGGCAGGCAAGATGCTAAGCATTTATAATTTACAAGCATGGGGATAATTTAAGGCTTAAATATTAAAGGACAGATCAACAAACAGAAAATATAAGTAAATTAGCTCAGTCTAGCCATAGTTGCCTGAGATGAGCCAGATCATGATGGCACTAACAGGATGGGGATCAATTCCTCCTGAGAGAAAACACAGGCACATGAGTAGCAGCTGTAGTGTGGTTGTGGTACTTGGGATTTGCACCAGACAGAATCACACATGCACACACCACACACACACACACACACACTCACACTCACAGGTACACAGCAAGTGCACTGCCACAGCAGAAGACGGCTCTCTGCTAATATGGTCCTCTGGGTCCAGCTGTATCATCCTCGTTATATAACTGATTAAATAGGGCCACATATTATTCGCATCTCTTATGTATCTATCATAATTCACAGAAAAATGGCTGCTACAGCAAGTGTTGAGTGCATGTGTTAGTATTTTCAGGAAAGACCTGATCAGCCAGTAGGAGAATCATCAAAGTAACTACAGGATGAAGTCTTATTTACTTGAGCTGAGGAAGCTCATACCCGCATGACAGCTCAGATGACAGTCACACCATATGAGTCAAGCCGACAAGAGTATGTGTCTGGTACCCGAATTATTTTAATCGCAATGGAGAATCTGTAATGAGCCCTGCTGATCTTTGTTGTTTTGTATGTAGCAGAGTGATTAGTGACATGGGCAGGGTTAGACTGTGTAGCCAAAAGTAATTAATTTTATTTTGCCTGTTGTGGGGAGTTTTAACCTTAACATTAGAGAAGAATGTGTGTGTCACATCTGATGTACACAAAGGTAATGAAGGATAGAGAAAGGCTGGGGGAAGGGAAGGAATAATGCTAAAATCAGTGTTACAGAAAACCAGATCAGACAGACAGTAGGCATTTCAGTCCTGTTTATCTTCCTTCAGAGTATTGATTATTTACAATCAGCAAGACAAAAACTGCTGAAGATGAAAGTCACTTGAATAAAGAATAAGTTTTTTATCATGTTAGTAAAAAATTCTTCTATTTACTTTCTCAGCTTTCCATTATTATAGCATCTTTCCTTTTTATTTATAAGTAGCTGAAAATGTCTGCACAGTAACATAATTGGCTATGGCTCCTAGCCACCTGACAAAGTTAATTATTGATTGACTGTGCATTGGTCCTACGAGAGAGTCCAATGTCTATACAAATTAGTTGAAGGCAACTGTCTTATAAAACAGTCAAAATAAATCCTTTATACATTCCTAAACAGAATTGGCTTTTTTTGAGGGAAAGAGCAAAGTATAGCACTGCTATTCATGAATAACAGTGCTTCTTCACCATTGAACTCAATTCAAATCAAAGGGTTCAAGCATTAAGGAACTGAATTCTTAGAGGAATCTGGAGGATACTAATTATTTTCAAACTCATTCTGCTTTAATAATTTGCTGGTGTTGAGTGGATTATTTCAGGTTTTGAAAGAATGGGATTATTCCTGGTATTTAATTCCAAAATTCATTCCTCCCATTACATTTCGAAATAAAAATATGTATTTATAATAATGGATTTTATGTCTTTAGATAACAGATTTGTTTTCTATCTGCTATCTCACAAAAGTTAAAAAGCTTATGTTCACGAAGTATTTAAACATTGAATACTTACAGAACATTTGAAAGAAGCAAGTTAAGACTCAACTAAAATCCAGCCACACAAAGTTCCCATGAAAGCAGATGAAAATTTCCATAGGATGAATGATATTATAAGATCCAGATACTGTCATACTAGCATACAAAAACATAGACTTAAATACTTGTTTGGCAAAACCTTAATTAAAAACATTTGAAAACACTACTTTTTGTTTTGTTTCCTTCTGCATTAATTTACCCATGTTGAATCACAAGACATAAATGAGGTAATAGAGACAAGCTCTTAGCCTTAGTGGTGAAGCAAACTTCAAAGAGGTGGAGAAATCCCTGTTTAGCAAGGCTGTTGACACATCATTTTACTCTGCCTGCAGAAGTTTCTGTTCTCACTCCCCTACCAGCTCTTTGTCATTGTCCCGTCACCCATAGGTTACTGGCGCTGGAAATTGGCAACTTATCTGAACCCTTCCCTGCTAAGCTTCGGTTAAAATGAAGCTGAGAAGGTTAAAATGTTGGTGACTGGAGACAGACTGGAACAAACCAGTATTTTTTTGCCTGCACAGCTGCAGTCAGAGGGGGATGTGTGAACAAGCCTTAAGGCTCCACAGCTGCTTCCCAGAGTTACAGTACCCTGGTCTTCCCCTGCTAAGGCAGATAGCTGCCATTGCACAAGAGAAACAGTGGGTGAGAAGGCAATAATGTGTCTGGTAGGACATCCTTTGATCCTCCCTTTGCCTCATTCCCATGAAATCCTTTAGTTCCCCCTGAGCAGGGGCTTTATGCTAAATCCGCTGTGCACAGACCATCTGACAATTCAAAAGTCAAGGCACAGTTTATGAACTACTTACAAAAAAGCTATAAATTTAAGAAAAAGTATTTTCTTGTTGAAGAACACAATTGCTGGAGTACAAATCTTCACGAATGGCTCACAGATAATCCAACACTGCTGTTCTTCAGCTCTGTTGTAAGAAAAGTGTAGAAATGTACCTCAGGCTTAAAGGTAGAATCTTGAAAACATGACTAAAAAGCTTTGAAGTGAGATACTTAAGAAAAATTACTATAACGAATTATTTTAAATTTGCCACCTCTTCCCCCACCAATGATCATATCATTTGGACTGATGTGATGTTTCAAAGTTTAGAGTTTGCAATAGTATGATAACAACAAAGTGACTCCAACTACTTGAATTTTCTGCATTAGTTGTAGTTGAAGGTAGATTCTTAGCAAGGAAATTCCCTATAATGCACATTATGATGAAAAGTAGTAATTTCTTTTAGAGAAAGAAGCATAAAACTCACCTCTGGTCTCATTTAATTTGTGCTTCTCTGTATGTGCTTAGTGAAATCAGTGAAGGAACACTGAGGTAAAATGAGAAGAAAATCAGGGGGTTTTGAACAAAAGTATTAAATTCCAGCACATGTAAAGATGTTGGTAACTCTCAGGATGGTGGCTAGGATACCTGGGCAGAGATTAAATATGTTTAAATATGAGAAGTGTTCAAATATTTGCAAATGTTATTGATGGACAAGTTTATCTTTCTTGACTATAAATCTTACTATTCATGTTTGGTTTTGCTAGGGTCTTCACATCCTGGTTTCAACCACAGCTCGTGGTGGAGTACAGAAAAAACAAAGCAAGTAATTTCATTCAAAAAATATACAACTAGGCAAAAATAAGAAAATGATAGAAATAACATGAATTTATCTTTTGTTTTTCTTTTCACTTAACATTTTCTTGTAGTTTTCAGCTTGAAATGGCTGATAAAAGAGTATGGATAACCCTAAATGCTTAGCTGACTCTAGACACTGAAGTCTTAGAACTTCTGCCATTGCTGCAGTCAGGTCTGTGTTTCAGCAACATGATTTTATAAAAAACTTAGAGTCACACTGAGCAGAGTAGAAAAGTAGGTGATATATGTCTGTTTCTAAATTGACTCAGCTCTCTCCCTCTTTAAGGGACACAATCTTGAAAGATCAGCTGTTCAGCATACCTTCCAGTCCAAGTGGGCAAATTGGAATTTTATTCAAACATTGTCTCAGGACAGATGGAAATCAAAGAAATATTAACAGGATGGAAATTCTTTTTAAAGAGAAAGCACAAGGTTTTAGTATATATGTTTGTTCATATCCATTAAAAATTTAACTTTCTGTCACAAAATGAAACACTAGAAGCTAAGGCCCAGAAAAAGAATGATGGTGTCTGAAAACCTCATTCAGGATTACTAATTTCTTTGCTGTACAATTCCATTGAAACCAGAATTACACTCTGTAACGTAAGTGCAAGTGGTGTTATACTCACAATTTATGACAAGTCCTATAGCAAGACAATACAGGAAGAAAAATCTCTCCTAGGATATGGTCCTAGACCAAAGGAGTGTAAATAAAGAAAACTATACTGACTCTTGTATATCCATAACTTTTAATAATGGCCAACCTTTTCCAAACTCATCACAAAATTTTCTGAAAATTTTGAAAATAAAGGCAAATAATTTTCACCAGCTGTCGAGACTTCCAACACAGTTGCCTGAGAAGAAAAGTAGAGTGAAATGTCATTGCTTATGTTGTTTAAAGATCCTTAGTAGTAACTGCCAGGCATATTATTATATAAATGAACTTTCTACGAAGAAGCAATGTTCATGCAAAATAGGGAAAACCTTTGATAACATAATGGCTGTGTTCCTGACTGAGAAGTTCATGGAGGTTTCTCATTAATACAGGAGTAAGCTTGTTTTGAGATCTTGTCTTCTGTGATGAAGTAGAGTCAATTTTCTTCATAGTAGCTGGCATGTGGCTGTGTTTTGGATTTGTCATAAAAGCAGCATTGACAGCACAACAATGCTTTAGCTATGGCTTAGCAGTGCTAACACAGACTCAAGGTCTTTTCTGCTTCTCACATACCCAGCCAGTGAGAGAGCTGGGAGTGTGCAAGGAGTTGTGTGCAGACACAGCCAGGACAGCTGAACCCAAATGAGCAAAGAGACACTCCTGGTTTATGTTCACAAAGAGGAGGGGTTTGGGGGGCTGTGCTTGGGGACTGGCTGGGCATTGGTTGGTTGGTGGTAAGCAATTGTTTTTCTTTGTTTTTTCCCTCTCTCTCTCTTTTTTATTTTTTAATTTATTTTCCTTTTCATTACATTTTTACTATTACATTTCAGTTATTAATCTGTTCTTATCTCAACCTGTGACTTCTCTCACTTTTACCTTTCTAATTCTCTTCCTGACATTCTGCTAGGGTTGAGGAGAGTGAGCGAGTGGCTGTGTGGTGTTTTGTTGCCAGCTGACACTGAAGTACAACATCCTCATTCCTTTTTTCCCCACAGAGTGACTGTCCCCTTGAGCTTTGCAATAATTTTTTTTTGCTGTGAAGTTGCTACTGACCTAGCATCCATCTCGGAGGATTGATGCGTATCCTTAGTAGTTTAGAGGAGAAAAAAAGACTAAGGTGATTCTTCTCTCCAATGAGATAAGGCACTGTGCCAGCTCATATAGCATTTTATCTTTGCTTGTCACTTTTACTGTTTGAGAATCAAAACTGCAGCTGTTACAGAATTGTCATGGGGATGTTGGATCTTGCAGTTCAGGTTCTTTAAATCTAAATACCAGCAAAAGTCAGCCAAATGGAGGAAATTTTTACACTGAAATACTCCTTTTTTTAATAAAAGTGTCTCTAGTTCTACTTTTTCAAATAGTTAATGATGAAAATGGTGGATCAGGCCCATAAGTGCAAAATATCTGTGAGAATGGAGATGTATGAGTTGCAGATAGATGTGTAATAGCAGTCAGCTTACTGCTGTTATGAGTTATGCTTTTGTGCAAGTCTGTATTCAGAATGACAGCTGAGAAATAAATCTCATTAAGATAAACCACCAGGATGGAGGGAAAGAGGAGGAAACTTTAGGAATTATCTTTGATTTTTGTTGAGATGTATCTTTTTATTTTTAACTGTAGTGTTTGTTTGGTTTGATTTTATTTTATCTTTACTGGATCCCAATTTAACATTTTTCCTTATATATTGATCTGTCAATGATTTCTTTTAAACATTCACATACTTGCTCAAGAAAATTTCTACATTATTTGCAGTACTCAAATTCTCTAAAAATACACAAATTTTTGTAAGTTAATGGATGTTTATAATGCAATTACTATTTTCCTAGACAGTGCAATAAACACAAAATCAAGCCCACTCAGTGTACTAATGGGCAAGGAGAGGAGGAAAGATCTAAGAAGGAATATAGGGATTGGTAAGATCAGCCAAATCACAAGCAAAAGAGATTCTGAAGGATTGTGTTTTGGGAATGTTTAAAAATTTTGAAATTAGGTGTTCTGGGTTTTGTTTGGTTGTTTGTTTTTTTTTCTTTTTTAAACATAGGCTTATTTACCTGAGGACATTTTCTAATCGGAGTAGCCTTCATAGAGTATAGAAGGTGTTGTTCATATCCTGTGATCTGACAGTCGCCTACTACACTCCCAGTTAGCTCCCATAGTCACCATAGCTGTCTTGGTCATGGCAGGGTCTACTAGACTTTACAGCCAGATACACTGTTCAAGTAGTTCCTAACTATTGTCAGTTAATGTGTCTTATAAAGATTGAAATTACTGAAACCCACTTCTGTTAATATTTAAGTGTTTTTACATTTTTTAAATCAAAGAGGTTTTATGATTTTCTTCAAAGTTTCATAGACTTTCAATAAATTTATTGATTTGTGCAACTGTACTTCAGACATGGGGATCCATTCATAAGGCAAGATCCAACTGGAAAGAATAGCTCAAATCAGGACAAAAAATCTTAAATAACATACAAGACCTAGCAGTTGGTATTACTGTTCCCAAAATCCTGTACTTCCTTATGAGCTGAGTTTTGCATGAGTTTTATAAATGCTTTTGTTTTGCCCAGATGATGTTACAATCAACTCTGTTCAGTAGTGTGCACCAGAGTTTTGCTTGGGACAGTTAGCAAGTCCAGTCCATGGAATTGTGGCATTATTTTAAAAAATACAGTCTTTCACAAGACTTCTTTTTTCTGAATAGTATGATATATATCACGTGTGTATTCGAAGTTACAATAGGCACAGAAATTACTGCATTACATTAGCCTTAAATTATTTGTGAATTTTTAATGAAAAATATTAATTAAAAATAAATCTTAAATATGGCAGCATTTATCTGTAATCCTATTTAATTTTTATTCACATGCATAATTAAATTGCTATTTTAGCACAATTATTTCAAAACATTTTATTTGCCAAAGAAATCAACATAAAACAAAACTATTTCAGTTAAGGTTTGTATCTGAAAAGCTTTATTTGATCTGAAATTTTCAAAAAGTATAAGTGAATTAGGTGCTTTCCTTCAGTCAATTTCAGTGGGAGTTTAGCATCTAAATTCCTTTGCCTTCTCTGGAAAGCCTGCTTAATATGCTTTGCATGGTTTATTTGCATAGTTATGAAGGTATAATGCATCACCTAAATGTCACTGGAAATACTACTGATTAAAAATAAAGAGCTTCTGGTATAATAAAACATGTACTTTCTGCAGATAATATTGCTTGCTCTCTCTGTGTTATCATTTGTACTGTAAATTAACTGTCCCATGATCTCTGTGAAAGATACATGTCATATCAGATGATGAAAAAATTCAACATTGGTTAAAGCTGTTTGGTGGTCAACATGCTACTCGCCCTCAAAACTAAGTTTAAACAGAATTTAAATGGTGTGTGGCCTCTTGCTAACACTTTGTACAACTGGGAGAAATGGATTAGGTTAGGAAACAAAGATGACTTATTCTTGAATGAGAGAGAGAAAACTGCTGCAAAGCTCAGGTGAGTTGAGGTACTCAATCTTACCCAGCCAACAACCTGTTTATGTTGCTATCATTTGGTCACTGCAGTGAGTTCCACCACTGAATAACTGATTATTGCAAATAAAAGACTGAAATTAAGAGAGCACAAAGTGTTCTTAATCTTACTATTTTTTTTTTATTTTTTAAATCAATATCATGATCTCTCAGTTGTCCTTGACTTACAGCAGATATCAGAGAAAAGAAGGTATAAAAAAGGTCCGTGACAATTGCAGGCTCTGCTAATTTCCACTACATAAGTCACCACGAATAAATAACCCTCATATATCTCCAAGAGGAGATTTCAGGACTAAGACAGAAATCAAATTCACTGTAGACAGATAATGTACACAGAGCATACTGCCTCTTCACATTTCAGTTCATATCTGTACTGAAAGCCATGAGAAATCCTTAATGATTTTGCTTTAAAACAAACTAACAAACAAACAAAAAAAAAACAATAAAAAAACCCCAACAAACCTGAAGGAAATAAAAGAGAAAGGTTGATTTTTTGGATGGACTTTTGAATGCTAAAAGATCCTGAGAAAATAGACAGGTCCTGTTTACTCTAGCAAAAATAAAAGTTGGGGGTAAATTTACATTCCTAGGGACAGATTTTGGACATATTAAAAAGTGTGTCTGGGAAGATCTGTAATACTTTTTAAAATGGTGAACTCAACAAATGAAGCAAATTTTAATATCAAAACAGGAAAAAAATGCTAATAAACATTCTCATAGGCTAGTGGATTTTGTAATATACCTACTTGAATAAGACTAGAATATCCTTGCATGATAAGGATCTGAAAAAATGAAGATGGTTCAAAATCTTATACTGATCCTACTCATCAGTTTCAAACCATAACTGCCATTCCACAATTTGCTAGTGTAAGAAGGGCAGATGTGAGGGTATGGGTGACACAGACTCCATCTCTCTATGCGCTGAGGAATACTGAAAACAGAAAACAAACAAAATATGTTAACTTAAAATTACTTTTTAAACAGAAGGTATGCAAAATTCTTCTTTTATGCCTAGGAAAAGAAAAGCAACCTACAATTTGAAAAAAAAAAATGCAGCAGACATCATCCTGCCAAAAAAGACAAAAGGGGCACAGCCTTGGTAGCTATCCCTATATAGAGACAAGCTCTTTAAGCCAAGGTGATGCTGAGGTCATGATGGTAATATCTGGTTATTTAGAGGGTTTTACTGTCTGCTTGCAATTTACTATAATATCCTCTTCCTGTAAAAAGGCAGTGACTTATTTATGTGTGTCCCTATACATGGATGAGCAAACTATGGACAACACAGCTGACTGAGCAGAGAAGCTATCAGGTGACTAGAATAAAGATTAGAGGCCACTGCAAGAAAAGAGACAGGAACAGAAGAAGATGAAAGGCCACTGGAGGAACACAGGAAGCAAATACAGCCAGGCTTTGGGTGTGTGGATCCCTTCCTAGAGATCAGGATATTGTGTTCACAGGAGTGCAAATATGCATAGATGCATGTGTGAGAAGAATGAAAGGACCAAATAACAAGAATAACATTATACAGGAAGATAAGCAGTTATTAATAAAACTTACACAGATATATATATATTTCCATTCTGTTTTACCCAGTAACTTTGAGATTAGTTTTAATGTTAAAATTTACATACTATTATTTTTAATTTAGACCTTGCTTTTGAAGATACTGGTAAAAATGCTTATAAATCTTGAAAATAAACTAATTTCACAAATAGAAACATAACAGATTAGAATCTCTTATTACTGTATTATTATTTTCTTAGTCATTCTTTCAGTTATTATTAAAGATATTTGAGTAAGCAGATATATGTTAAAGCCTCTTATGGTATTTGAAAGTAATGATGCCTTAAGATTTTTATATATTTGTAGATTTTCATATAGCTGTAGAGTTTCTCACACTTAAGGTAGCAGTTAGTGGTTTCTAAACCCCTTTCTCATGGTTTGTGCCACATTCTTGAAATTCTGTTTAACACTCTTTTCAAGAAAAAATTTCAGTGAGGACATCTTGTTTGGGACACATGCACTTGGAAGATATGGTTGTAGTCAAAGCAAGATAGAAGGCCCAAAAACCTTGGTGAAGCTCCAAAAGGGCAGACCTGGGGAGGTTTGGTGGAAGATGGTTCTTGGGTTGGATGTATCCATTAGGTATGATAATTAATTAGTGGTATAAATTTGTAAGAACCCTATGCTGGGGTGTGCACTTATGTATAATGGCACTGGAAAGCATTTTCCCTAAAGACTAACTCTCTATTTCATCTATAGTAATATTGTCTAAAAAGATCTTTTCTCCTGTTTGGGGCAACAGTAATGCCTAGGAATATTGCTCAGTTATTGTTGAAGATCCATGTGATGGCCAAGATGTACTTTCAGCTATTTTTATCACTCCATTTTCAAAAGACTGAGCTCCTCTCATTTAATGAATTTTACTATTCATTGGGTATCAGTAGAAATACCAATCAAGCAAATGAAGCTGAACCTTGAAGACCCAGCACCTGTGATATTTGGATTAGTTTAATTGTGATTTTTTTTTTGATACTTCTAAACATAGCAAATGGAGTAACTCATTCAAAGATGACTATCTGAAAACTGATACTGATAGTCTTTGAGTATATCTTTGGGGGTTTGTTTTCATTTCCTCTGTGGTCTTTGATTCTGTCTTGTTTCCCTTCTTATACCTCTAACTTGTATGCTAGTGAAATCTTCAGACTTTTTATAGTACAGTGGACAATGGATATGCTTTGTTAGCTGCTCTAAGTAGTATAGAGACTCTTTACAAATTAAGTTTAAATAAGATATAAAAAGTTCCTGAGGAACTCATACTAAGTTTCATAACTAAGGAAATTAACAAGATACCTAGAGAAAGAAACATGGGAGTTTATAGGATTTGTTGGTTCTTTTTTTCACTAAAAGACAAAGTCCAGAAATAAGATTTACAAGGTGCTTGATTTAAAAGGTAGCTGCTTATCAGTTTGGAAACAGAGCCAAAAGATAAAAGGAAACTTGAAAATTTCTCAATACAGAGAAAATCCTTCATTTTCTTAATAAAAAACCCTAAGGCTGATTAAATCTGCCAGATCAACAGTCCTGTAAGTGAATGTCCTCCACTTAATCCCAGATCCACTCTGAGCCTGAGCAGCCCATTAGCCACTTCAAAGTTAAGGCTTAACACCACCAGTTCCACTGGTTATGTGGCAGGTTGTCATCCCCAGCAGTGTACAATATACTCAGGACTGTACTTATTTTATCTTTAGTCCTTTGATGACACTACTGTCCTGCAGACTTCTCTAAGGGGTAAGACATATGGCTTGGGCACAGGAGGAAGCTAATGAAGTTAGATAATTTCCATGTTGCAGGAGACTATTGCCAATATGCAGTGTGCAGGAGTTCATATCTGTCAATCCCTCTGTCTTCAGCTTCTCCCTTTGTCACTTCTGTTTCCTACTGTCCTTGTGTACACCTGTCTCACCATGCACTGAATAGCAATTATCCAGTGCTTGTTAGGTTGCACTTAGAGATCCTGAAAATTGGTTGTTGCAGCAGTGGCATAGCTCTTTAACCAATCCAAACTCAGGATTCCTGACTCTTAGGATATGCCAGCACGGGGCAGTTCAGCATCACACACTGTAACAGAAATGTCAGATGCACTGGTCTGAAAGTGATGCAACCGAGTAAGGACAGCTATCTTGCTTCTCATCTGCTATGTGAACATGCCTGCTCACTTACAAGTAACTTGAGAATCATTACCCCTGGGTCTTGCATTGTAGGCTTATTTTCATTGTCATTGAGCCTGCATTTGATAATGTCATAAAATAGATCTACAGAAAGGGCTCTTTGCTTCTCCCCAAAAATAGAACCAGAATCTAAGTATGCTGTTTGAAAGACGAAAGCTTGTGTCATCCTAAAGATCTGAGTAGAATGTTTCATCTTTGAGCTTTCTCTCTCTCATTTTAGGTTTAATTTAATTGCTATTAGAGAACTTGAGGTGTAGTCCTCTCAAAAAATAAGAAATATGTGCAGTGAAAGGTGAAAGACCATCTGGAATTTAGATTGATATTAAAAGACTGATTAATGGTGTGGTGTTTAAAACTGAAGAAGAAAATCTCAAGCCAAGCCATTTGGCAAATGTAATCCATTACACGGAGACATTCCGGCGCTTCAGGGAGATCTTTGTCTTTCCCATTTCTCTCCATCTAGCTCTTTTAATTCGTGTTTTATAGCTATCTATCTTCAGCTTAAATCCATGTTGTTTTCCATTCCTTCAGCTTCTTCTCTCATTACAAAAACTTTAATAACTGTCCCTCCTAGGTAGTTTTGAATTTGTCTCTCGGTTAAGGTACATGATCTAGTTTTAACTACTCATAGAGAAACACAAAGTAAAATAGCAGCCAGTGGGAATAAAAAAAACCCCAAACCCCAAAACCAACCAACCAAAAAAAAACCAACAAAAAGAATAAACACTATGCTACTCCTCCCCAAAAAACCAAACCAAACCAACAAAAAACTAAACAACTCAACAAGCAAAGCCAGTGAAATTATCTTTTGAAATCCTGTTGTCTCTGTTTCTTCTGTAGGTACCATTAATCCCTGACCATTTCATATTCTTTTCAGGCAGCAATCAATAGGATGGAAGAAAATTTCTTGTGGCTATGGGTTCTTAATTAACTATGCTACTGAAATTTTGCAGAACAGAGGGCATCATCAAGAAATTAATAATTAATGTGGATGTTCTGCTCTGCTATACTTGTTAATATTTATTAATGGCCATTTCCAAAACTATAACACAGGACAAGTGAGAAAGCATAAAAACAAAGAAGTGATATAACTATAGAGGAAAATATGCAGCAGAGGCAATGTAAGAGAGAGAAAAGGATAGGTGTAGAATAAAAACAGAAAAAAAAATAGAAGAAGAGTAAATCAACAAAGTGGAAAATATTTGTAAAATTATTGAATAGATCTGGAGAAAGAAAGAGATATTTCTACCTTTAAACAGAAGGAGAAAAACAAAAGTGTTGATAAATTCAGTAATTTCTTTGGAATACTAGAACACTAAATGATGTCCTGTAAGAGAAGGCAGTTATGGGATTCTACATAAATATTTGACCTTTTTGTTGACTAATTCTTATTGACTATGCAGCACACTATTGAGCAGTATATTTATAGAAGTATTCCAGTTTAAATAAAACATATGGGGGTTTTGTCAGTAGTGTAATTCAATACTATGTGCTATATCAGATACATTAAGCAGCAATAGTTCAGTCTCCTGGCTAGATAACACTCCTATTTGTGCTAGAACCTGTGATATTCTTTTTAAGCTGCATGTTCAGTAATATCTTGTCAGATCTTAGTGTGGTCATGTGATGGTTTAAAGGTAAACCGGCAGGAAAAACGAACCCACCACAAGAGAGATTATAAGTCAGAGTTACAATTTAATAAAAATATTCCAATAAATGAAATAGCACAAAGAGAAAATGGTTTTAACCCACAAAACCCAGAAGTATAACCCAGCACCCTGGTGTTTGTTAGCACCTTTGCTGAGACCCACATGGTTCCCCTGAGTCCAAAGTAAAGGAGGTGAAAAAACCTGTTGGTGGAGATGATGGTTGAAGTCTGGTCAAGAGTGGTGGTCTCCTCCTGTCGAGGTTCTGGCCCTCCTCTGGATCTGATGAGTGGTTACCCAAGTCCCAGAACCCCCAAGACTATATCCCCTCAGGTCCAGGTGGGACTGCCCAGTACCTCCCTCAGGGCGGGGAATTACACAATGGGTGATCTAATTCTGTGAGTCATGGGGTATTTTGGAATCATTGATGGCCCATTAGCAGACACGCCCCCTCAGGCTGGGTGTGGAGGTGCTAACGACTTCCTGGAAGGGAGTTACCACAGCTCTTATCTCACAGGCTTCTTTCACACGCAGCTTACATCCTGGGATGTCAGGTGTGCCCTGGGCAGCTGCTGCAATTGGTCCATTGTTAACAGTTCATGGGAAATGGAATAGAGGGTTTAAAATATACAGCTTTGGTCACACCCACACAGTGGTAAACTGGTCCCAGCTTGCTGAACTAGGACAGTTCATTATTATTTTTTAACCTGTGTTCAAATTACTAAAATTTTGTTATTTAATGCCTCATGGTGGAAATAATAAATCTCTGAATCTCTGACCTGCTACAGACAATCTGGTAAATACAGACAGGTCTAGTCGTTGGTTATATTTGAGCATATCAAAATTTGGAGAAAACAAGTGAAGTGCAGTCACTCTGTATGTAAATAAATCAGAATGTAGACAAATAACTGAAATCAGAAGATGTTCTATAACAAACATAAGGAATGAAACGTGTTTCTGTACAAAGCAAAACAATAATCTTGGAAGGTTTAGCTTAAACAGTACCTTTATCTTATACAGGATCAGTTCACACTGGTGAATTTCAGAAAAGAAGCATTCCTCTTCAGGAATTTTAGTAAACCCCTCTTTGTCAGAGGACTAAATCCTGCTTTGCTTAATATCAATGAAAGTTTTGTTAGCAATGTCAGTGGGAGTGGAATCAGATCAGAGACAATATCTGTGGTGGTTCGTTTGGTCTCAGGTTTGCAATGACTCTCTGGAAGGCAGAGAGGTCCTGTAGAGACATCTAGGCAAATTATAGGGCTTGACAATCCATTCTGTTTCTATGTGTGAACATAAAAGTGCATCTGTATCACTGCAATTATATGTAAGGAACAAGCTGGAAATTTAATCTCCTTTGGGATGTCTATTAAGAAAATTTAAAAACTCTGACACATAAGAGCAGTACAAATTCACTAGATGAATAACCTTTCAAAATCTTTTTGCAGCATATCATGCTCAGGAAAACAGGTTGATCTGCTTTCCCTCTCTCTCTTCTGAGATACCACCTTGACAGACATATGTATTGAATCTATGTGTTTCATGCCAGAGAGTATATCTTCATTTTATTTAGTTACTTAGTTATAGTTTTTAATTATTTATGTATTGATAAAACTGCCTGTTTCAATCTGGTTTTAACCTTGATAGTGTCTTCAGATATTCTTTCCTATGCATTCTCTTCACTTCAGCTGGTTTTCAGAGGCATCTGAAACATGAAAAAAAGTGTCCCATTTGACTACTTTGATAGTAAATTTGGGTAGTGCATTATAAAGTGCATGCCATGTACATGTAATTCAAAAGAATAAATGCAAATGCCAGCTTTGAAATACAATTAAACTCTTACGTTTCACCATATATATAAACATAAATCTACCCACATTTCTATCCTACATTTGACACTTTTTTTTTTTTTGAAATTACAGCTGTGATAAATATTCTAGTCATAAAGAAATATTCCACCCAGGTACTAAGTATGTTATACAGTGCAATATGTACTGCAAAATTTGCAATATGCATTCACTTAAAGCTATTGATTTGTTAAAGTAATTCATATATTTTCCCAACATTCTGGCTGAGAAACACTCAAATAAATTCTCTAAAATCTAAAGTGTTTTAATAGTGTTTTGATATATAAATTTTAAATAAGCCTGGATGTTTCCATATCCAATAAAGATTTGGGAATTCCAAAAGATTTGGTGAAAATTGAAGTATGGCAGTATTGGACTAGGAGCTGTTTGTTGAATCTTCTGTTTCTCTTCTTTCAGGTGAAAATGAGAGAGAAAAGAAAATGCTGTCTGAATATGAATTTCACTTCAGTTAGTAACAATCCATTAGGCAGGCCAGAAGGAAGATCTGGGAAACTACCAGCTGGTCAGCCTGACCTCAGTGCCCAGCAAGGTTATGGAGCAACCATCTTGAGTGCAATCACAGGCACATACTGGATGGATGGTGGATCAGACCCAGCCAGCATGGATTTAGGAGGGGCAGGTCCTGCCTGGCCAACCTGATCTCCTTTTATGACCAGGTGACCTGCCTGGTGGATAAGAGGAAGGCTGTGGTTGTAGTCTACCCAGACTTCAGCAAAGCTTTTGACAACGTCTCCCGTAACATACTCCTGGAAACGCTGGCAGCCCATGGCTCAGATATGGGCACTCTGCTGGGCTAAGAGCTGGCAGGATGGCCAGACCCAAAGAGTGCTGGTGAACAGGGCTGCACTCAGTTGGCTGCTGGTCACCAGTGGTGTTCTGCAGGGATCAGTGTTGAGACCAGTCCTGTTTAATATCTTTACTGATGATCTGGATGAGGAGATTGAGTCTACCAGTAGCAAATTTGCAGATAACACCAAGTTGGGGAAGGAGCGTCAATGTACTGGAGTGTAAAAGAGCTCTGCAGAGATACCTGGACAGGCTAGATAGATGGGCTGAATCCAATGGTATGAGGTTCAACAAGGCCAAATCCTGGGTCCTGCACTTTGGTCACAATAATCCCATGGGACACCACAGGTTTGGCATAGAGTAGCTGGTGAGTAGCCAGGCAGAATGGCACCTGGGGGAAGTGATTGACAGGAGGCTGAACATGAGCCAGCAGTGTGCCCAGGTGGCCAAGAAGGCCAATGGCATCCTGGTCCGTATCAGGAATAGTGTGGCCAGCAGGACCAGAGAAGTGATTCTTCCCCTGTATTCAGCTCTGGTTAGACTGCAACTCAAGTACTGTGTCCAGTTCTGGGCCACTCAGTTTAGGAAGGATATTGAGGTGCTGGAGTGTTTCCAACGAGTCTGGTGAAGGGACTGGACCACAAGTCCTATGAGGAGCAGCCAAGGGAGCTGGGATTGTTTAGTCTAGAGAAGTGGAGGCTAAGGGGAGGCCTTATCTGAAAGGAGATTATAGCTAGGTAGAAGTCGGTTTCTTCTTCCAGGCAACTAGCAGTAGGACAAGAGGGCACAGTCTTAAGCTGCTCCAGGAGAGGTTTAGGTTAGACATTAGAAAAAAGTTCTTTACAGAGAGAATGACTGGACATTGGAATGGGTAGTCCAGGAAGGTGGTGGAGTCACCAGCCCTGGGTTATTTAGGAAGAGACTGGATGTGGCAATTAGTGCCATGACCTAGCAGGCAAGGTGGTGTTAGGTTAAAGGTTTGATTCTGTGATATTATAATCTAGAAAAAAACCCACAACCCTATATTAGTTTTTCCTTCTACTGTCCTAAAGCCTTTTTTTCTATATTCAAAGAATCATGGAATATCCTCAGTGGGAAAAAAATCCACAGGAGTCTTTTAAGTCCAACTCCTCGCCCTGCACAGGATCATCCCCAAGAATCATGCCATGTTCCTGAGAGCATTGTCCAAGCAGTTCTTGAACTCCATCAGGCTTGGTGCTGTGACCACTTCCCTGGAGAGCCTGTTCCAGGGCCCAACTACCCTCTAGGTGAAAAACCTTTTCCTGATATCCAATCTAAACCTCCCCTGACAAAGCCTCATGTCATTCTGTTGGGTTCTGCCACTGGTCACCATAGAGAAAAGATCAGTGCCTGCCTCTCCTCTTCCCTTCACAAAGAAGTTGTAGCTGCAAGGAGCTCTCCCCTCAGTCTCCTCTTCTCCAGACTGAACAAACCAAGTGACCTCAGCCACTCCTCATACAGCTTCCCCTGGAGGCCCTTCACCATCCTATTTTCCCTCCTTTGGATGTCCTTCAACAGCTTTGTATCTTTCTATCATGGCACCCAAAACTGCACACAATACTCAAGATGAGGCCACGCCAGTGCAGAGCAGAGTGGGACAATCACCCCCCCTTGACCAGCTGGTGATGCTTTAGCTGATGTCCCACAGGACAGGGCTGGCCCTCGTAGCTGCCAGGGCACTGCTGACTCATGTTCAGCGCCCAACCTGTAAATCAATTGCTCACTCAGCACATAATGTGTTTATCCAGCTGTGTGCTGGACATTTTGTCCAGAAGGATGCTGTGAGAGACAGTATCAAGAACTAATGAAATGCAAAAAGATTACATCAACCCCTGATCTGCTGGGTGAGTTACCTAGTCAAAAAAGGACTTTCTGCTCATGAAGCCATGTTGGCTGTGACCAATGACTGCATCTCCACTACAATGGAAGTTTGATATTCCTGAGATTGTAGTGTTTCTGAAAGCAATCTGTCAATCTCTTACTATTCTCATGAATACTGTTCACTTCCTCCCATAGTTCCTTCACCAGGAGACACAGCTCATCAACAGCACACCTGCAAAAGGAATGATTGTGAGCCCCAACCTTGTGGAGAGGCTTTAGACACTCCTGGCAACCTGAGGCCTGGTGAACTACATCTGCCATCAGAAGGTGTGTCTGTCTGGAGGACTCTGACATGGCTCCAGCACCCATATTTTATACAGTGTATAATCAGTTACTGAAGATATAACAACTGTATTTCTTCTAATCTTCTACATTGTTGGCATCACAACAATCACAGATACATATAACACCTCATTTTTCAGTAACTGTGGACATTTTCACTCCAGGTTTCCATACCAAAGTTTCTAATGTATAAGATATGCTACTTTTGCAACCAGAGGTCCTTGTGGGTCTCTTTCAACTCAGCATATTCTGTGATTATCAATATTATTTGAGAAAAATTACAGAAAATAAATGTTCACCAAAAAGTGCTGCATTCTCACATTAGTTTGTGTACTGAAATAAAATATTGAATACACTTATATGTCAATGACATTCTCTTTTTGACTTAAGAATTTTAAAGGAAAATATTCATGCATGATTAAAGTCATCAACATTATCAAATCAGCACAAACCCTTACCATTATGAAATTTTATTTGGTAGTCTAATTCAGCAATGGTGCAAGACAAAAGCTGATAAGTTAAATAGTTTAATGGAACTTTGCTTCATTCAGGAGGTCAGAATTTATCAAATTTCTCTGGTTTGCAGCTCATGTCTTCTAAAGCCTTTCCTTCTCTGTCTCTCTCTGACAGAAAAGGAAGAAGTGTGACAGAAGAGTTAATCCATTCATGAGTCATATGTGACAGAGAAGAATTAAAGCCAAGAATAAATTATCATAATTACATAAACTTTGCATCCTTAAAAGCCAAGACAATTAACATGCAAAACATGGTAACCTCCTGCCAAGACAATTAGCATGCAAAATTATGGTCATTAAGGGCAGCACCAAGGGCAGATGCTATTAGAGAGAGGGATTCCTGCTTGCAGTGTTAAAACATGACGGTGAAACAAGAAAATGGACATTTTTTAAAATTTTTTTTTAGCACAAACTAGCAGGGTAAGAACAAGCAATGGGAGAGGCGTAACGGGTAATACTGGTTAATAATTAGGCCTTGTTTGAATAGAACAGGTTGTTGGTGCTTAAAAACAAGCTTGCTAGATTTGAGTCAGAGAAGAGTAAAATAATATTCTAGCTTTTTGAAAGCAAGAAGATTATTTCTCTGACTGACTAGCTAGACAAAAGTGTAGAAGAGATGAAAAGGAATCCAAAATCACATGATGATGTAACAGGTCTGATTTTTTCTGGTTTAAATTTCTCTAAGTACTGTACATGCTATATTATGCAAATTGTCTCTTATTTGAATCTGATTAAATCTATTAATAAATCCTGGTTTTAGTTATACCACTTGAATCATTGGACTTCTCAAGGAATAATACACAGATGGTTCCAAAGAGATGAAAAAAAGTTTAAGGTTTAGGATGATATCATGAAGGGAAAGCATCTGTAACTGTATGGAATTCTCAGAAGGAGGGATTCAGAAGCTATTTTCTGGTAGGAAAGAAGTTAAAGACAAATGTCAAATGCTGTAATTTTCTGGATGGGTTTCCTAATTTTATCAGTTTAAAAGGAGGAGCAACCAGATGACAGATAGCAGGGAGGTTTTCTCCCCCTTCTTTTTTTAATATTTTTTTCGCCTTACCTATTTTATAAGTATGATAGAAAGGTGGCAAATGAACATATATATACAGCAGTACCAAAACTGAAAGAGTGAGAAAAGGCAAAGGAACAGGCCAAAACAAAAAGGACCACAGAGAAGAAAAATGGGACATGGAAGGAAGGACAGGAAGCCAAACTGAAGATGAGGTAACTGAAATATGGAATGATGTCACAATCATTTCTATGATAATGCAATCCATTACTTTGTTAAAAGTGAGATTCCTTGCCTGCTGTGCAACATGGTCATCTGAAGTGAAAATTCTCTTGTTACAGCAACAGAATGTTCTGTATCCTGAAGAAAGTCTCACTGGGGTACACACTATCCAGGATCACTGATCTGTCTGGCTTTGAACTGATAACAGATGTTGCTCTTTTCTTTCAGTGTTCATCTTCACCATTCCCCTGCCTGAAGAGTTCACTATGTGTACATAACATACAGTTCCCATTATAATAGTCCATGTAGGGCAGAATAGCACTTTTTGATTCATGCTGACCTAAAAAAATGCAAATCTTATCTCCTGCATGACTCAGGTCTCTCTGAGTAGTCAGAAGTCTTTGGTTCAATGGGACTTTATCAGACAGCTATCTAGTTTCGGCAGTTTCCATTAATGTTACTGGTTGTCAGGTTGTCCCTTGAGGAAATATACCAAAGTGAGTATTTATTACATAGTTTCAAAGCACCTGTTTCTCCTTTGAAGTTAAGGTTAATGTAGAAGCACCCATTCTGTGAAGAGGAACATGACCTCTGTCTCACAAGTGATGCATAAGAAACTCTCACCAGCATTCCTGACTCGTCATGAGCACATGTATTGAAAGTGTGGAGGAACCTGTTTACAACCCTACTGAGCATTTCTTTATTCTCTTCGTTGTCACTCAAATGAACAGGGGTGCTTTTTCAAGCTTCTGGAATAATTGACCAGAGCAAAATACAATCTTCTTCTACAAAATTCTGGAATATTGAACAAAATTCAATGCCGTGGTCTGTCTGTTGGACTAATGGACCATCTTAGACAGCTGGGGAGGGGGTAGTATTGACTTCTCTATAAGGATTTTACAACCTATCTTCTATGATCTTCACAGATACTCCAAGTTGCCTGCTTCTAGAATAGAATACCTTGTTGTTTTCTAACTGCACTTCTGTTTCCTTCCTCTGTTTCCCTTCCTTACTGTGCTGCTAATTTTCTCCCCAAATTTGAGTGTCATCAACAAACTGTTTATTCCTTTTTTTCATATCATTAGCAAAGACACTAAGAAAGACTTAATCTAATGTGAGGCATTGCTTCCTAAGTAGGTGTTTTAATCTTCAATGGTGCACTTTGTTTATGATCTTCTATTCAGCTTTTAGTCAATATAACAATGTTTCTTTGTATCAAAAGTGATTTGAACTTGTTTTCCAGGTCAGATTTCGTTTTTCACTTCAGTAATTGCTTTACTAAAGTATTTCACATGTAATGTTTTGTTTCATCTAGTGATTTTGTAATTCTATTTTAAGAAACAATCAAGTTTTAGGAGTAAAACTTCCTTGATAGGTGCAAAACAATTTTTAATATAGCAAAACTGCTGAATAACAAAACTAGTTTTCCTTGCCTTCAGCAAGTTGTGAAGCTGGCTCACTGACAGAAAAAAAATAAAGAGGGTAAAAAGAAAAGGCAGAAAGAAAAAAAAAGAAACATAGCAAAGTAAATAAGAAGCATTTTGAGCCATGGAAAAAGAATATGTATACTAATACCTACTTCTAAAAGTAGTGACAAAATTGAAAAATTTCAATACCATTTACCAAACGCATTCTTTTGCCTCTACCTTCTCCTCTCTGACTTCATACTTGAAGTAACATACAGTTCGATTAGTTCCCATATCAGAGACAGACTGACACTACTTTTATGAATTTAACAAACTTCTGTTGCATTATATTTGACAGTAAACCGTTGTGGTATTGTGCAAGTATCAGTACTGGATATTGCTTGTGACTGCACTTCTTCCAGAACTTGACCACTTTAATTATGTTTCCTTATTTTATATTATAAGAAACAGTGAAAATACTTTCGCTGATGACCTTTTCCATATAATCCATGGTATATGTCCATGCACCATAACTGTGCTAGTTAGTGTTTTTTCCAGGCTGTAGACTCACATGTTTTTTCATGTAAGGAAGCTATTCCATTCCCCTGGTCCCTTCCACCTCACCCAATTCATCTTCAGCTGGAATTGGCAGCGGCACATACAATTCAAGGCACAGGGACAACGTGGGTTTCAATAGTCCCCATACTGGTGCTTCCTATTTAGTTGTCTGTGTACTTTCTGCCATTCATTTTGACTCTGTGATGGTTGTGAGCATTCATCTCATGTTTTTGCAGTCTGTGAACTGATAAATTTATCCACAAAAAAAATAAATCCAAGTGATAATAGCTCATTTAAAAAGCTATCATTTTGTCATTCTATGGAGTGTCATTTTTCCACTTGCGGGACATTTATAAACATTAATAAATGGATCATTTTAGTTTGAGACAGATCCCTTACTTTCTTTGCTATAAAAATAAGACACTGTTTCAGCTCCTCTGCAGTGGTTCCTAGTTTGAAGAATTCATTTAACTTTTCATGTACAGCATTCACATCTTTGGTAAGTGTGGAAGATAACAAAAAGAAGATTTACATGACTGACACAGAAAGCAAGCGCAGAGAGAAAGAAAACAGTAAAATGAGCAAGTATTTTAAAAAATGAGGAAAAGGAACTTTTAAAGTCTATCATTTCCTGGATTACTTGAATGAAAACAGCAATAATTTCTATATCAAGATGGAAAGCCCACATTCTCCAGTTATCTCAAGGCTCTTGCCCTAGAAAGCAACAGTTGGATTTCTGGCTAGTTGATGTCAAACGCCAATAACAATCCATTTCCCATATTTTATACCTTCCTTACTTTCTGGATAGAAACTTATCTTCTGAGTTAAATATGACTTTTTTTTCTTGTTTTTATGCCTGGAGAATGCCTGAAGGAGGAGAGTTTCTCCTGCAGATGGAGACAAGTGTGCTGAGTCACTGTCCTTTGGTGTGTGACAGACTTCCTCCAAAAGGTTATTGAAGGTTTTAGTTTCTCTTATGCACCTCAAGTACAGAATTAAAATATGCCTCCATCTTATTAAAGTGCTTATGATATAATTTCTGACTTTGAAATAAGTTTTTTAAATGAACTGAATTTAATCAGTTTAAATACATTGTACATGGAATTAGTCATGTTAGGTCTCTTTTTCTTTGTTTCAGTAATGGCTAAACTGCTTATATAAAGTTCAGTCTAAATATAACATCATTTTGTTCTGAATATGCCTTTTCAGAATGTTTACTTGGCATTTGCTAGATGAGCCTTCTAAATAATCTAATTCTAGGAAAATCTTCATCAAAAGGTCATTTTCAAATGCTGAAAAAGTCACCATGATTTTCTTCAGAAATCATCTCCTTTTTCCTATTCTGACTGCTGATATAACACCCCAGATTTACTTTATACCCCTTGTATCCTCTTCTGCTAGGGGTATTTGAATGCACAGATTGAGGAATGGCAGCAGGGACATCCTTGTTACAAATGGGTTCGAGCAACTGAGACAGCTCCAGTGTGGCACAGAACCACTTACTCCCTGAGGCATTAGGGATGCACAGGAGTGGTTGCAGACATTCAGGGGACTGAAAAATGTGCAGTCAGTGACCCGCAGCCCTTCATTTATTTCCAACATAGTCAATTCTGACTTCTATAATTTACATAGAGACAAGAGGACTATTCCCTGATAGACACACAGCTAATCAATCCTCTATACCACAGTCAGATTGATTCCTTGATTACTCTCATAATATGCCTTCTTTTTACCTATTGCTATCCTCTCAGTTCTTATTCCATGGATTTTTTCACAGGGTACTTAATTGAAGGTCCTACTTATAGAGCTACTTTTTTTTAAGTCAACATTGTCATAAATCTTACACCTTCAGTTTAGATATCAAATTTTTCCTGTTTCCTCCAGTTTCCTTATTCCTCTCTGTTCCCATGCTTCATGTAACTGTTTTCTTACTGAGGGTTAAATGAGGGTATTTGTGGGTTTTTATTGCAATATGATTTTTATGTATGACTTTGCAGAGCTCATTTAACTGACATTAATTCCTGGTGATAGTGGTGATAGTTATTATAAAAAATCCTCATATGAATGTAGTATATAGGATATTGAAGCCACACAACAGGACAGATCTCTCTTTCATAATGCCTTTTAAGTAAATAGTTAACTTTCAGGCAGAGAGAACCAAAAAGAAATAATGACATTGTATTGGCAGAGGATAATATTTTGGATTATTTCTCCATATTAATTAAATTGTACTAAACCCAGGTTAACCAGTCTTGATCTTGCACCATTCTTGTATATTTTGATTCTTTTACTTAAGTATTTTCTCTTTTTTTTTCCCTACCAGATAATGAAGAAGCAGTGAATTTGGCCTTTGAAATGTATAGAGATGAGATTGCTAGCATAAGGTTAGTGCAATTTTCTTTTTAAAAACCCAAACAAAATAAAACCCTCAGTCCAATAAAGCAAGATTCTTTTAGTTGGTCAGTCTCATGCTGTAGAGGAGATCTGTTATGGTAAATTAAAACAAGTTTTTGTTAGCTCGCATGCTGTATTTTTAAGTACACATTGATTCTCATGCATTGACTGTCAAACTCTAGAGAATCTCACCTGAACATGGCTTGATATGTTGTTACATGTTTATGTTGATATATTGGTATGTGTTTATGATATCTCTCTTGCTTGATTTATTGATTTCTGTCTTTCTTAATAGATCTGTGTTTTGCAAAATCTGTTGAAAAAAATGAGAGTCTAAGTCTTCAAGAAGTATTCTGAAACAAAACCCTTTTATGTGCTTAGAAATTGATACTTGTTTTCCTGAAGTATAAAGTTACTTTAATTTCTTATTTATCTTTCCAGACTACAAACACTGTATGTCTTATCTATATCAGACCATACTCTCTTCATTCAAAATACATAATCTGTTTTACTTGGCCCTTGTTTCTGAAGTGAAAAGAAGATCTAGAATAGCATTTGAATTAACATCAGCAATTCCAAATGCTTCATTATTTTTCACATAGCTATGAAGGCTTGCAATAGCAGTGATCTTAACTGAAACATCTCAGCTTTTCTTTTTTTTGTTAAGGTTACAATAATACACACATTAGAAGAACATGGAATCAACTAAGGTGAAAGTACACAATGTTGTCACAGTTGCTGTTAATCATATCTACAAAAGCATCTCATCTGGACTGACACCTCCAAAATTAATGTTGCATGGAAATGCACATCCTGTATATTATCTTTCCATTTGGCCTGTGTTAATGTAAATACATTACATGACTCCAAAGTTCTTAATTCATCACAGAACACTTAGATTTTGCATTTCTTTGTTTTGCCAATTTATTAAAGAAGAAGTTTTGCGTTTTCCAAAAAAGACTAAGGCAAGAAGGACGTGTTTGAATTGATTCCAATTGCATGGAAATTAATTCCATTTGCACTACTTCAGATAAAAGTTCACTGGAATATTTAGCAAGAAAAAAATAATTTTAAATATAACTAATGAAGTTTTTGTCTTGATGAACTCTTTTCAACATGGCTAAGTGTGTCATTAACATCTTGTCCTCAGGGCAAAATTGAAGGCTGACCAGGTTAACAGGACCTGCCCTCACGCACACAAGGTATAAGACTGTACAGATTTGTCAGGAATAAATTGTTTCAAACTAATTAAAAATCTTTCTCTGACAGGTAACAGATGTCATGAAGAGAAAAGAAGTGGTAGATTTTATGCAACTTAATTTAAGGAAAGCTTCAAACATGGTGTTTGTGGAATGAAATAAATAGAGAGTACATTAAACTATACTTGCTGGCTGGGAAAACATTCTCAGAGTAGCTAGTAATAGTTTATGACAAAATGGAAAAATGTATTGACTGGGATTCTGCAGGAATCTAGCCACAGTCTGGTGCTGTTACAATTTCTGTTAGCAATCTAGTTGATGGAACAGAGTATATTCTTATTGAATTTGCAGATGGCAGAAAGAGCTGCAAGTATACAGGAGGATAGGAATGAGTTCAAAATGATTTTGACAAGGAAAAGTATGAGCTGGAAAAAAGGATACCACTCAATAAAAGTAAGAGCAGTTGGACAGGAATCATCAGGACAATCAGAAACAAAAGAGGGATAACAGGCTATCAGAGTCAATGTCTGGATGTGGAAAATGCAAATACAATAAAATACATACTGTTACATATTGTACATTTTGTGTCTGGGAAATGCAAGAAGTTCGTGCTGCCAAACACATCAAGTAATATTTTTCTCTCTGCTTAGAATTTTTTTAAGCCCTCTGATGGACTACTTCATTTTGGGTCATGTCATTGCAAATAAGATATGTATCAATGAGAAAGCATCAAGAAAACATTGGGAAAATTTTCAAGAAATAGAAATGTTTAGCCTAGAGAAACACTGGTGAGGAGAACGATTCCTGTTCTAAATGATGCAAAAAAGGCTTATGCAAAGAAAAGGAAATTTATTCTCTGCCTCTGTATGAGTGAATATGATGAGGAGAGTTCTATATCAAAGAAGATTCAGTTTAGATATTGCACCAAGCTGCATGGCAAGTGGGGTGAAGCACTGGAAGAGGCTGCTTAGGGCAGTTGCAAGCATTATTGGTTTAATTAGGATCATGCTAGACAAACGGTTTTTATTATGGAGTTAAGGGAAGGGGGCATGTGTGGGTCTGGAAGGTTTTCCAGGATTTCCTCCTTCTCCAAGAACTTTATAATATTTTTCAAAAATACCCATCTCTTCAGCTTCCAAGTAATAGCAAACAACAAAAAACAAAATAAATCTTATTTTTCCTGATGGCATTTGGAAAAGGGAGTGGTTTTTTGTTGGGTTTTGTTTGTTGGTTGGTTGGTTTTGTTTGGTTTTTTGTCTTTGTTAGTTTTGTTTGTATTCATTTTGTTTGGGGTTTTTTAATGTATAATTTATTTATCTGTTTACTGCATTTTTTCCTCCTTTATCCTCTCCTTTTCACATTTTCTCTCATCGTCCTATTTATATGTTCATCTTACTTTTATAAATCTGATTTTTACTGGGAAGAAAAACTATTGAAATTGACCACTTTTTCTCAAGTCTCACCCAGGAAGAGTATTTATTGCTTTAATATTTTTTGATGAATTCTGGACCATTTGCATTACTTTGGCATGTAAAGTACACCAGCTTTAATATAATGCATTTTCAAAAGTTTGCAAGTTTTGTACACCAAAAGTATTTTTCAATTTCTTTTGCCAACTGCAAAGTTGACTGGACTGGGAGGAAAAAAAAACACCCAGAAAAAACCAGCTAAAAATAACCCAATTTTTTGAACCTTCCTGAAATGCATGACTTATGGATATCATTAACCCTAGCTGTTTAAAACATGTAAATCCAAATTATACCAATGACTTGAAAGACACATAAATTAAAATACAAGCTGAAATGGTTTTTATTTGCCTTCAATTTTCTTCAATATATAAGATGCACAAGTTTCAGAATTGGAAATCTAAGATTTTTAAATAATTCAAGCAATTGGAATTTTAAAAATGGAGGCTATTTGGAGATCAATTTGTGTCATGGAAACATACTATTCAGGCACACAATTGTTTTATTTGTTCTCAGCCACAAAGGCTAATTTAAAACATTTGTAGGGTGTTTCATGTCCCCAACTCATTCACCTGAGCTCAAAATTTTGGGTTATCTTTACAGTCAGGTAATTGTCCTTGCAATATGTGATTCATTCTTAATGTTGAGACTCAATGGACCATGTTACGATAAATATATACAATCTGAAACTTTTTGGATTAAAGCAGAGCTTACTGTTTTCTCTTAATTATCCACTTAATAGAAGTTCAAAAATTATTTCAATGCAGTTTGTCACAATCACCTCAGAGATGAGGGAGACCTCTTCACACTCTGTAACTTCCTTGTGAGGGGAAGAGCAGGGGCAGGCACTGATCTCTTCTCTGTGATGACCGGTGACAGAACCCAAGGGAATGGCCTGAAGTTGTGTCAGGGGAGGGTTAGGCTGGATTTTAGAAAAAGGTTCTTCACCCAAAGGGTGATTGGGCACTGGAACAGGCTCCCCAGGGAAGCGATTGCAGCACCAAGCCAACACTAAGTGTTTGGATGATGCTCTCAGGCACATGATGTCAGTCTTGGGGATGGTAGTGTGCAGGGCTAAGAATTGGACTTAGTGATCCTTGTGTGTCTCTTCTTGACATATTCTGTGATTCTGTGATACTGTGATATTCTGAGGAAAACCAATCTCTGGCTTATAATCAATGAAAACTCTAAGAATAGAAACCAGGTTACTATTCACATGAAGAGGAATAAGAGCAATGATTCCTGCATGGTATTGTTGAAGTAATTGTTAGGGTAATTATTACTACCTTTTCAGTTAAGATATATTATTGTGCTCAAAAGCTAGCACAGAGTTTGGCTGAAGCAGCTTTTCAAGTCCAGAGTTCGTCAGTCTGTGTAAAGTACTGCTGTCCCATGAGAAACTCACCATGGCAATCAGGAGTCATAGTTCATCACAGGAACATATCACACTGATGTCATCTGCAGGACAGCAGGAGCCTATCCAGCATTAGGACTTCCTTGGGGAGAGGAAAGGAGCCAACTACAACACTTTTGCTGACAGCAATCCAAGCATTATTTTTCTCTTCCATCTGTTTACCTCCCTAGTCTACTATTTCTGTTCCATACAGAGAAAGGTCTTCCATTGTCTGCTATTTTATTATTAGCTTTGTATCAAAAGGATATCTAAATGCCATTCTACTATATATTTCTCTTTAAATACACAATAAGGAGGTGTTAGAATGAAAGGAAGCTAGGGATTTTCTTTTTATTTTTTCTTTGGAATAGACAAAGAAAAGCATTCTTTTCATTAAATACAAAAGAAACTGTTCTGTTCCATATAAAATAAATGCATAAAAATAACAACGGAAAGTTGACAGATAAAACCTTCCATTTTGGAATCTGAATTCCTAGGGGAGGAAGGAAAAAGATCATTCATTCTCATTTCTTTTTGGCTTGTACTTTCCAGTTCATTGGCCCGCTAAATATGAGTCCCTTAGGCCAAACTTAGGTCAAGTTTACATGTAATTCTCACTGAATTTGCATAATATATCACTAAGAATAAATCATAGTGCCTTCAGTACCACTATGTTAGAACTCTATGACATAGGAGGTGAATCTATAGAATACAGCTAAGACATCACTGCCTTGTGCTATAATCCAACTTTAAGTGGCTGAAGGAATTCTCTAGCCACTCTGTTGTTTGATAAACTGAACATTTTATGTAATTTTTCTGATTAATAGCTGATGTGTAAACAGTCATTGACAATAATTAAATGTATTCCATGTTTACTTTAATGTAAACTGATAGTAATTCAGAAAAAAAATGCAAGCAAGAAGAAAACAAACCATGGGTTTTTTGATTTTTTTTGTTTGTTTGTTTTATAATTTTGACATAAAATTCCCAAGGCAAGAAAAGAAAAGTGACTGGATTTGTCTCCAGATAATACACTTTAGTGAATTGTAGCTAATAGAGTCCTGAAAGATTACATGTCTAAATCCATGAACGAAGAGCTAGAAACTCATCCTCTATATTCCTCCAAATGGAAGCTTAATAACCTGCTTCTGCAAGTACATTATACAAAAGAAACAATGCAAATATATTTGGAAGCAAACACAATGGAGGAAATGTCTCTCGTTGTTATGAGAAGCATGAAAACCATACTGAAAAGCTACATAATACTGTATTCAAATCACAAGAGGAAATAAAACATTAAAATTAAGTAAAATAGTAAAGAAACTAAAACCAGGAACCCAGAGAACTCTTTCAGAACACAGTAGTCAGAAAATGCTCTAATTCACAATTACTGTGTAACTCAGAGAAATATGACAGAAATAAACCCTTACAATTTTATATCTAACCCACAATGCTATTTTCAAATCAATGGTGAAGAATGTTTGGAGAAGTACTTGACTCATCAAACATCTTCAGCATTGTTATTGTTGTGTGCCTTAAAATACCAGCAGTGCAACCATAATTATTAAATTCAGGAAAAAATGAAAGAACGCTGCAATTTCCAGGACAAACTTGATGTAATTAAACACAATTCAGAGGAGCTCATGATGGCTGTGCCAAGTGCTTAAAGTTGTTGATTCTTCCAAACCCTAACTTGTTTAAAACTCTATTATGACCATATCAGTTTGAACCATCAATTAAAACACCAAATGATGAAGGGCTTGGCATCTGGATGAAGTAGGCATACTAAAAATTTTTCATTCAATAGTCTTTCACAGCAAATTTAAAGGTGCCTATTTGGATATTCCAGCTGTTGTGTTTTCTATGCTGCAAGAGCAAACCATGTTTTTCATCTTTGTGACTTTTAAGTGAAAGAAATCTACAATGAGCAAATAAGAATTTCTGTTTGATAGAGAGCTGAAAAAGAGAGAAGAGAAAAATTGCTACCACTCTAATTGCTTTCTTTGAGGGATTGTCAAATTACCCTTACAACAAACTGCAGTGGTAGCAGAACAGGTTCCTTTATACAAGAAGTGCACCCAAATTATCCCCACCAAAGGGACAGGGGAAGAATATAGAAACATTCCAAAACAACAGCTGGGAAATGTAGTAAATCACACATTTTGAGTGCTGTTCCCTATACGTCCATAAATGACCAAGTACCTTCTACATCATTATCATCGTCCCAAAAGATGCATCCCCAACACTGTCTGCAGACCTTTCCCTGATCTTCTCTACCACTTAATGAGTGACCTAGAACTTCATAGCTCCATACTGTTCTGCTCTACAATAATATCACCTAGAACCATTAATTTGGGATTTTTGCTATCCCGCATTAAGGGAGACATCAACCTTCTCCTGTGAGAGAAAAACGCACTTCACTATTCACCTGACAGAGACATCTTATTTCAGAAGATGGTAAGGCTAAATGTCTTCATTATACCCATTCCTGTTGGTTTAGGTCTTTATATAGATTTTTCTATTACACTGTGATTGGAGCTCTGTTATCCAAAGAGTCTTCTTGGATAGTCTTAAGGAGATAAATACAGCTTGTAGTAAAAGTAACGCATTATACTTCCATTTGTGGACTATAGTGTTAAATAACAGAAATGCATTATAATGTTAATATTAATTATAGGCTTTAGGTGTGCATTCAGTTTATGGGTGAAGGTAAATGCTGCAAAAGCTGATTGACACACTGGCCACTTCTTATTAGTGCTACATGGGTGCTACAGGAAAACAAATATTTTATGAGGTAGGTACATATACTGTGGAGAAACAGCTATAAGTTACACAAAAGGGTTTGCCATGTGGCAGCCTGAACTGATCTCAGTGCTGCCTGCCATTGTCTCACTCTCCTTCCATCAGGCCTTCTTGGGCCAGCTCCAGCTGAGCTGACACAGAGCGCTTAATCAGCAGAAAACACTTGCCTTTACCGTAGAGTCTCTTTAATGCTGATTTACTGTGCTGAACACAGCGTCTGCCAGGCACTGGAGCCAGCACAAGGAAGAGAATGGAGTGCATAGCAGGGACAGCAAGATGAAATGGCAGTAGAGCAACCAGTAATTAGATGGGCTTGAAAGTCATGAAAATTGCAGTCCATACTGCATCTAAAGACAGTCAGCAATTAAATTGTGTGTCCTGTATGCCCAGTATATCACTACACTGACTGGTGTAAGATGCAAAGTTGTCAGAAAAAAATTATCAGCTTGACAAAACAAAATGTGGAAGAAGATGAGAAAACCAGGAAAAATAACTGTACCTGAAACAAAGCTGTTTGAAAACTAGTCTGAGTGGGAAGGTATACAAGCATATTTTAAGATGAGTTTCCTCTTTTCTTGTTTGTTCAAGGTAAACAGAACTGTTGTATGTTCTTGGTCAACATAAACTAGGCAAAAACTATAGCTCTATCTGGCACCAATCTCATCTTCTGTTGGAAATCATTTTGGAGTATGCCAAACATCAGCTATTGATAAGATAAAGGGTAATAAACCATAGTACTGCTTAAAATAGTATTGGTCAAAATATCTACCCAGTGTGACTATTTCATTGTGTTGTTTTTATTAAAATTAGTCCTCCATGCACTGAAAATATCCTTGTTCTGAAGGTGGGCATGTCTTCCTTACAGCATATACATATGACTGGACAGGAGCAATGCTTCTTTTCCTGCATACTGGAGAGACATTGTCCCTTACCTGTCACACCTACACTTCTGAGTAAAAGGTTTCTCACCTCTGACCTCATGAACTTGAATGGCTCTCACACCTCCTATGACCCTTGCAATAATAGTGACATGCTGTAATGTTCTGGTTTCCTTCTATATAAGTGAAGGGGTTTTTTTGGTCTGTCTGTTTTTTGATTGTTTGTGAATTGCTGGTTAAAATAAGGTTTATTCAAACCATCATTCCCTGGTGGCATAGACATAACACATCTTCCCTTCAGAGAACATGTTGGTTTACTGTGGCAGATCAGATTCCAATGTCAGGATCACTTCTTTTCTGGTACTCCCAGCAACTGAGATAGACAAACCAACACAAGCAGATTAATTGTCACGAGCCTGAATATGATTATTCCATAAATATAGGCTAATGCATTTATCTCTTTAATACACCTGTATAATTTGAATAGAGCTTGTAATGCTGTTTTCTTTTCCCTGCTGTATATAATTTTCTCTGAGATAGAATACAATCCAAAGCAAACCCAAAACCCTGGGAAGCCAGCTGTAGCTTTCAGCCTGTGGTAGTTTTGGCTTTAGTTTCAGCTAGGCCTTAGCTAGGCCCAATTCAGCAGGCCCAAAGGATGTGACATAGATTAGAAGGGACAAGCATAACCTGACTTAAGCAACCAAAGAGGTATTTCATATCATCTGACATCATCAAAAAGTGGCAAGAAGTATAAAAAGAGAGAGAGGTGGAGCTTTTGTCTCTTTTGGTCTTTGCCTCAGTCCCGTGAGGATGCACTGCCTTGCTTCTACCAAGATTAGGCTTTGCCACCATCCACACTGTGTTATCTAGGGAGGTGAACATTTTCTTATTTGTTTTCTCCTCTCTTGCTGGGAGTTTTCTCTGGAAGAGTTGTTGGGAGGTTTTGTGGGGTTTTGGTGGTTGGAATCTGTATTATTTGGTTGGGTGACTCAATAATTATTGTTCTTAGTCTGGTTTTCTTTTCTCACATTTGTAGATATATCATATTCTGGGGTTTTTTTAATTGTCGTTCTTTTGTATAATATAAAAAGCTTGCTACTTTGGGGGTTGTTTTTTTCTCTCCCTCCTTTTCCCTTCGTTGGGGCGGGGTACCCTTTCTCTCTGTGTTGGGGAGTTGGCATTTTGCCAGCTCAGCCTAACACAAAACCCTACTTCTCAAATTACCAAACAACCTTGTCTGCCTCAGAAGAAAATTCATTACATTTCAACTAAATATCAATATTTTTATCAGCAACTTTTTTAAACAAAGCAAATTGCTGTGCACTGGTGATCTAAGAATGGCTAAAAAGGGCAAATGAAACAAAAATATCAGAACAACAAAAATACATTTGTTTTTGGGGGATGAAAGGAAAGCAAACCTTTTCTAAAAGTGCTTCAGATAATATACTTTGCAGAATCAATCTTGCCCTTTCAGATTTTATTGTTAATTATTCAACAGGGCAGTAAAAAAAAAAGCTCCAAACTTCAAACAGTGTGATGATTTGTTATTTATGCAAAATTCAGAGTTTGGTTGCATTCCTTTCTACTAGCAGTACCAACCAAGGTGTCAGGATTCATTTCTAGACTCACACAGCATTTAGCAGAACCTTGATCAACGCTAAAGCAGTGAAGCAGAACCACTCAGGAGTGATCCCTGTATCTTTTTGCCAGCAAGTTTTCCTCATAAATTTGTCAGTCCTTTCTTTTTACAAAATCAGCAGTCATACTCTTCCATGGTTGTAGATATTTCTTGTGAAAAATGGTTTGTCCACATGTTGTTGACTTAGACAAACAGTCTTTAGCAGCCCAATTTGCATGTCAATCTGGACAACACTCAGAATGCCGAGAGTTTTCTGTAGCGAAGGCAGTAGCTCACAAATCTTCCTAGAAAGGCAGCTCCTGAAAAAACAGGACTACCTTTTGAAGAAAACCCAAAAAGCAGTGCTTTGAAAAACCAGAGAATAGGTCTGGAAATGGTAGCTACTATGCAGGATGGTCTCCAAATTCTGTCGAAAGTCATGTCATATGAGAGAATAGATTCACAGGATCACAGAATATTCTGAGTTGGAAGGGATCCACAGGGATCATCATTAAGTGCATGGCTCATACAGGGACTGAACCAACGACCTGGCAGTATGAGCACCATGCTCTAACCAACTGAGCTAATCTTAAGGTCTGAATAATATCTGCCAGAACCAAGTCTTTTCTGCCTTGAAACCACATGATCTTAAAAAGCTGTTCTTTACACCAAAAGCTTGCCTGATTTCATTTACTGTGCATTAGTTTTGCTAGCTGTTGTTAATTTAATTACATAACTTTTTGTCAGTTGCCCAACTACCATGAAACATGACTGAGAGAAGATACTAACATCCCACATAATCAGGGGCATACATTGGACTAGTGTTTTTCAGGATTAATTTCTACAATTGAAAGATTAGTTTTACAATATAGATTTGTTAAAATGTGCTGGATTGAAGGAGTAGGTAACAGTTCTAAATTTTAAAAATTTCACCTTTGTAAAAATATCAAGAAAAGTTGGAAAAGTAATTTATAATTTATAGGGGCAGATGTTTATGGGGTTGAAAAACACCACATGATGTGATGTTTTCAATGATAAAAAACAAATAGGTATTTTCAGTGTTGAAAAGCACAATAGAAACTATATAACATCAAGTCGTACTCATGACTGAATCCATCTTCTTTATTCATTATCTTTCAATGGTTTCCCTCTTATAGCATCACAAAAGCAACTATGATATTTCTTTTACATGTAGTCAATTATAAAAAAGTAAAATTCAGTTGAGTAGTTATTTTCTTTATTGTGTCTAAAAGGTTTGTTTAACTATTAACTTCCTTTAAATCTACATGCCTTACAAAAAGTCTAAGACAAAATAATTTCTGAATTTCTCCCTATAATATATCTCAACAGAAAATAACTTCTGAAATTCTCCTGCAGGAGCAGCAATTGCATCCAGCAGGCACACCAGATGATGATCAGGGAACTGCAAAATCCTATAAAAGCTTTTAAGACAGGACGAATCTAGTTTGATTTTGATTTGTGCCCACTGAAGTCTTACTTCAGTGTTTTACATCAGCAGGCAAATTCAGTGTTTCCATTTATTAATATAAACTCTCTGTGTTTTAATGAACTAGTTCTTCAGAAGGAAAACACATTATTAAGTGGACTACTCCAACTAAGGTTAATAAAAACTTTCAGAACCAAGTGGGATGACTTTTACCATGGCAACTAAATTGTGGACTTATCAAACACATCAAAGCTGACATTTGATAAACTTGATTGAAACCAGACCCTGCTTTCCCAAAGAAAAACAAGGGAAGGAGTAAGATGGGAAGGAAAGAGAATTAAACAGGTGTTATGTCGTGAATATTTGCATCTTGTACACGCTGTATGCCATGTGGTTTTTTTTGCAGCAGCAGCTGTATCTCTATATAATTTCAAAATCCAGATCTCAGTCCAGCTAAAGGTGATAGGAAAAAATAGGTTTGTGCTTAAAACTGGTATTATTAAATCCTGAGTAACTTTTTGTGTGTGTGTCAGATGTGTGCTAGATAGATGTCACTTGCTCTGGATAGGGTTAACCACTGTCAGCTTGGGTCATCTGAAGATACTCAGGCTCTGAGATGTTCTGGTACTGCTACCTTATCTGAGCCAAATATTATATGAGAAGCACTGCAGGGGCCAGTCCTAGTTCTTCTAATGTTCAGTGTAGATATGAATATGAGTCATTTCCTGCATCAAAGAAATCCTGACTGCAAAAGACAGTTATGGATTTTAGGACAACAGGGATAAGAGCCCTTTGTCGCTAAGTAGGTTAAAATAGGCTGTTTACATATGACCTGTCAGGGTAGGAAAATTACGAGCATAGGGAAAAAAGAAAGCAGAGAGACTGAGAGCATGAGTCTGTATCTTTAGCTTGCAGAATGTCAAAGCAGAATAGAACAAACCTTTGCTTTTTGTTATTGCTTCACTTCTTCCTCTGCCCATCTAACCCCAGGAAAACTTTTCCTGAAATCAATGACAGTATTCTAAACCAGTAGGATTGCAAGATTTGGCTTTTGCTTTTCATTCTTTATTTACATAAGGGGTTTTATGTAAAAATGAGAAAATCGCATTGTAAATATTAGTGTTGAAATTGGGTCACTTGTTCCTAAATTTCATCTTGCCCTGAGTCCATAACAGCAAAAACATTCTGCTCTTTTTTTAAAAGTCATATTTTCCCTTTTTTTTTAGTTCAATCCTTCTAACTTCATGAAGTCCCCTTGATCTGAGTGTATTTTTCCTCTTAGTTTTGCTATATCATCATTTCCATTGTACTCTTGGTGTGTTTTTTATCTATACAAATTTTCAAAGTATTTTTAATATTTCCTTCTTAGCAGTCCAGGAGTGTCTCAGAATACTTAGGAATTTTCTTGCCATTGCCACCACTTGATTCAAACTATTCCACATTTTACCTAGTCCTAAGAAACCTTCTTTAGGTAATCCTTGGACTATCATGCTAGTGGTATAACCAAATTTTGCATCAAGAAATTCATATGGCAAAATATCAATAGGACAGAATGGAGGTTTTTTGAGCTTTCTCAGCTAAGTGTGATTAATTAGGTGTCTGAAAGGTATCTTGAAAACCTTCTCTCAGTATACAAGTAGGATTCATGACAAAGAGTGAACAATGCCATCAGCCTCCACTTTTTCTTGAAAAACAAACAATGCAGTTAGATGTCCGTTTCTTAAGTTTGTCATGCAGGTATGTTTAGGTCCTGTATTTTTCCTTTTGCAGTCCCCATGTATTCCTAGGAACTCTCTACTCACTTTAACCCCCTGAGCCCTGAACATAGGTCTACATTGTGCCTGTTGTGGACAGATGCCAGCCTGCACTGCAGGCATTCAGAGATGATAGAGGTTTACCTTACCTAAACTTTGAGTTGGTGCAAACTCATTCAGTCCTTATTTTAAGTCATAATGAGCTAATGAGCCTTGATAAAAGCCTACTAGGTGTCTGCTTACTGGAGGGATGTGGCTTTCAGAAGCTAAGGTTTCCCTGTAATATGCCACATGCAGGACTGGGAGATTTGGAGGGATATATACATGCTGTCCTGTGATTCTGCTAAACCGGTAGCAATAGCACCTTGTAATTCTGAGACTGAGGTTCTACACTTGTCTCCAGATGAACAATGGAATCTTATTATACTCAACTCTTAAAGGTATTTTTAAATCACAGTGAAAACAGGACTGAATCATTTTTCACACTGAAATATAGTCATTGAACTAAACCTTTCCTGCAGTATTCCTTTTAACCACTCTCTGTCTTTTGATACTCCACCACAAGGCTTTGCAAATCACATATGAATCCATTTTGTCATCATCTCTTGTGGCTTTCTTCTCACAAAGGTGTATAAAACAGATTAAATGTTTCCTGAAAAGAAATACTGTTCTCTTTTACACTACAGGTTAAGTATTCACGCCAAATAAACTAACATTTCATGCATATGCACAAATCCTAATGCAATGATTTAACTAAATTCATCTGATACCACAATCCTACTTGCCACCTCCCAAAAACACATCTGTGGAAATTTTCTATGGCTTCTAGTCTGCCATAGCCTTGCAAAATTAGAGAAGTCTGGATGAGTACTGCTGGAACAAAAGGGAGAGTTCAAGACAAACTGATCAACTCTCATTGTGTGAAAGCTCACTGCTTGCTACTAAAAAAGGTCCCCAGAAGTCCTTAGATAGGCTTTTCCAGTTCAGATGAATATCTCACACCAGCAGAAGAACACAGGACAAGGATCCTGTTTATGTTTTATTTGTCTGTGGGTTTATTTGGGGAAAAAGGGCAAGCAAAGTAAGAAACAGAAAAGAAACAGAAAGTTTATAACAGAAGACCAAAGAAGAGAACAAGGGAAAAGGAAAGAGACCTGTTAAAATATCTGTATAAGAAAAGTCAAGGCAAAACGAAAAATCCATTGTCAAATGGATTAAAACAAGATTAAAGTAATTAAACCAAGAAGATTAAAGGAGACCTGAAAGTAATAAAAGGTGTTGAAAAGAGCAGAAAGCCCAAAATGAGGAGAGGCAAAAGCAACAGATGCCTGCAAGAACCAGCAATTTTTAAACTGATGCTAGCAAGGGTCTAAGAAGCCGGTTCAGCCACATGCATACTTTAAGAGTGTTTGGCTTGTATGAGGGTATGTAAGTTTCAAGAGTTTGGTTTGGCAGGTTGCTTGTATTATAACCAATTGGAAATGGTGCTTACTACTGACTAAGGGAGAATGCCCTCTGTCTTTAGGAATCTTAGAGGTATCTGCATATGTGCTCTCCTTTCAAAGACTGATGTTTGTCATTGATGATTGGCATTCTACAATTCAGACAAGATTCCAAAGGCACTTAGAGAAGTTCTGCTCAGAAAATTTCCTAGCAACAAAGACATGTAGCAACCCAGAAATGTCTTGCAGATAATAAGAGTTGCTCACATAGCAATATTATCCCTCAGGAGGACGGATTCAAATCCTTTCTGGTCTTAACACAAACTAAAATCTTTCACTGGATAGCCATCCTTAAAATGAAACTTGCTGCTAAAAGCTAAAAAAAGTGAAGGAGAAATCAATACCCATATATGTGTCTCGTTTTCTCAAGCTGAATTATCTGAGCATTATCCCTACTCTCATTCATTCCAGGTGTGAATCTACTTTCAGCCTCAAATTTAGCCTCATTCTCTCATACTCTCAAAGTGCAGTGGAATGGAAATCAGATTGATAAATATACAAGTGTAAATCCAAACTGTTATAGTTTACAGGATATGGATGTGCATCTGCTCTGCCTCTGTTTCCTCTTGTCTAAAGAAAATAAAGAGTATCACTGAGCTATATACAAAAAGACGGAATACGTGAATATGTCAATTTGGGCATATTCTAATTTATTCTCTCAAGCATTTTCCTTATTTTACAGGCTCTGACTACTCTGGTCAATAAAAATGGCATAAAGACACAGAAACAGACATTGATATACAACTTTTAGACTGTTAGCATAGTCCCTGGCAATAGTTTGAACTCATGTGAATGAGTGCTTGCACGAAGTATAGTCTGGAGTTTAGGGGCTAAAAACCACTCGTGATGGGCCGTTTCTGGTTTGGGCAGTTGCAGAGTTTAACTGTGGGGATGTGAACTGTGCTAAGCCAGAATGAGTCTCTGCCTTGTGTTATTTACTGTTTCACAGAGGTAACCATAGCAGTCGTAGTGGTCACAGGGTTATGCAAACTGCTCTTATTACAGAAAGGCTCTAGCTAAAACATTTTATTTGTGGCTAGATAATCTATTTGCAATTATTTGCCCATGGAAAGACTCTTGTAAGCAGCATTTATTTTTCCATCTAAACCTGGGATGAACACAAAAGTCACATAAAATAAAGACAAAGAAGTTCCCTTTCAGCTGCAGTTAAAAATCTGGAAGACCTGTTACTGCCCTCTGCACTGTGCTACAGATATTTTGTTTCAGGATGTTGTGAGTACTAAAAGGATATTTAAGGTCATATCTCCTAGCTCTGTTCAATATGGCTGCTTTTCTTTTCCTGATTGCTACGAATGACTGCTTTTCCTAAAAAAGAAAAAATAATCCTCTTCTCACTGACAATCTTAGTGCAGAGCATCTTCTAAGTGGTAAGAGGCAAATCTCAGTAGTGAGTCATCCAATCAGCCAATCAAGAACATAGTGAAGATTTGCCACGCAGCAATCTCATACATATATATTCCCCCTTGTTTTGCCCATCAGTGTCAAATTCAAAATGCAGGTGCATAAATGCTCTTTGATGGTTGCACAGTCTTCTTTACATACTTCAGCCAGTTGATAGGTGTGCTTAGTAGCGTGAATCACTATTCAGATTTTCTTATCACCAGGGGAAGTATTTTGTTTTTTCCTTGATGACCAATGAGTTTGAAAGAAAATAAGAGAGATGCATGAGCAGCTTGAGGATTCTGTCTTACTGGAACGACAGTAGGCCTTTTCCTTTTTAGTCAGCTGCCATTCATGTCTTCTCCACGTACAGAGGCCTGAAGTATAACCCACTTTTAGTCACCAAAAGTTGACATTCAGTGTGACTATACAAGTGTTCACTGCCTCCAATTCCAAGCTCTCTGCCTAGGTAGTTACATCAATAGTCTTGATTTCCTAGACCTCATGAGGAGATGGGGTTATCCAAAAGACAGTTCAAGGCTTGTATATCTGCCTGCTCTTCTGAATAGTGGTATGGTAGGGCCTGTTTTTCTGTGTTGCTAATATCTTAATCTGAATAAACTGATTTCATAATTCAGTCATTAAACTTAGCCATCTGAAGTTTAGTATGAGAGTATAATTTTTTTAGTGTTCCAAAAGTTTTGAGGCCGATCTAAGTTGCTATTGTAACACCACCTTACCTCCTGAATGCAATCAGTTGTACTATCTTTTCTGGTATTTCCTGACACTGAAGCACAGATGAAACTGGCAAACTATTTCAGGGTGCTGTCATCATGTAAAATTAGTTTTTTGAAAACCTGTCTGTTGTTTGAGCTCCATCAGCTGTCTTGCATCCTTTGTCAATGAAGAAAGAAGAAAATGAGAAGTGTGGGACTCCAGTCTCAATAAGAAGTGGGTTAGATTAGTTTATAATTTTTTTTAAAAAATCACCATGAAGTCAAAAGCCAGAAGAATGTAATATATTCAAGCTCAAACATGCAATATAAATCCATGATGCATGGGGTTTCCTGAAAGGCTTCAAAATGCTGACTCAGGCAGCTATGCCTCCTGGCTAAAGATGCCTGTTCCCTACATAAGAGGTAGCAATGGACCCTCACCATGGAGTGGGAGACCTGAGTGAGGTCCAAGTTCTTAGCAGCTGAAGGATACTGCAGTGTAACCTGCCCCCATAGTATCTTGGAAAGAAGCATCCATCAACCCTGCTTTGGAGTTGGACCACCGTGTGTCCTGCAACAAACTCTTGTGCTCAGACAAAAAAAAGAAAGGTCCAGTAAGGAACTCTGTTCCTGAACCTATCTCCATGCACATAGAGAAGCAGACTTGAGTTTCTCTGTGTTAGTTCTGAGAGTGGCTGCATGAAGCTATTCCGACCCATAAGAAATATAGAGGATTTTCTGTGGCACTATGCCTGACCTAGTAAGTCCATGGCTTATTAGCTTTGGCACAGCACCAGTCCAGCATGGCTAAGCAGTTTCTAGTTCTGTCCAGCTCAGAGTCTGAGCAGAACAATACTAGGCCTGTCTGAATTTTTTTGAGTACATTAGGTGTCATGGCATTTGACTAACTACTGAAAGCACTTCAATACTGCTCTTTAGGCTGTATTTAAGGATGAACATCAAGCAGCTACACTTAAGGAAGGTAGGACCAAGACCCAGGGACTCCTCTTTCTAGTTCAGAATTTGACTTTGCCTTCTACTTTTCCTTGACAGTCTTAGCCTAACTTGGTAACCTAACCTGGGAATAAAATGAAAGAAGAAAATGGAGAACTCCTTTAGTCCTCTAAATGAAACCCTATACAAGGAGATTGAAAAGAGGTCAAGGAAAGCTTCAGAGTACCATGCATAGGAGACAAAGAAATGGCTTTTTCCATTTCCAATTCACTTTGCCTTGTTGTTTTTCTGTCCCCATGAGAATCATGAACTTCCATGTCAAGAGAAAATCATCTTCATTTGCCCAGTGGAGCACGTAGTCTCCTGGGCCACAAGATACGTAAGTTCAAATCTACAGCAGCTAAGACACAAAGGCTCTTAGCACTAGGTCTTCCATTCCCCGACTAATTATGGAGACTGCCCATATGTCAATATTATTATGTCTTTCATGCTCACTGCAGACCCCAGAAAGTCTAAACCTTTGGTGTCTTTAAGATTTAGATGGTTGTATGCCTAAAATCTGGAGTGCAGAGGAGGTATAGAGAGTAGCACCTGTTTTTTCCAGAAAAGGCACTTTTGAATCTGGTTATATAACTAAAATTATTTTAATTCAGAAGCTACAGGTTAATAAATAAGATAGCCGTTGCCTTTAGGGACTCGAAGGGTTAGTCAGAGCTTGAAATTCAGTGAACTGCTGTTGGGGTTGTCAAGGGCTTTGAGACACTAAGACAGACAATGTAAGGTTTAGCCTAACCATTAACTGAGGAGAGAGAATTCCTGCACCATTTTCTCTTCAAGCATTCTTCATCCTATGGGGTGTACAGGTCTTCCTCCTTCAGAAGAGGGGAAGGGTGACTCTTGCTTCTCACAGCACTTAGAAAAGTTCTCAACCTGGTACTTACAGATATTCCCCTTGAGCGTAAAGGTTATTCATTCAAAGGACTTTCTTCTTACTTATGGAAGGAAGAAGTTTTCCATTTTCTAGGTAGGTATCCACTGAATCTGACTGGTATTGCCTGGTCTCTAAGCTTTGAGTTGGACACATTGCAAGTTTAGATACAGAGTCTTAGGAGAGTGTTTAATGAATGAAGGCACAGAAATACTAAGCTTCTGTAACAAAAGCAACCACAGGTGAAAGACAGAAATGGAGTGCCAATCCTGATTGTGTAGAGAAAATAGAAATACAGTATGGAAATACAGCTGTAGCCTTTTGAAACCATTTTTGCCTGGAAACATAAGCAGCTAGGGTTTTTAAGCAGGTTACAGTGGGATGAGGGGGAGGTTTTGGATAGCTCTTCTGATCTGAGGTTTTTATATTCCATTTAAGGTGTTTATGAAGTATTTTCATAGTCACCTTAAGGCCTTTTGAAAAATTTACTTCAACTTTTGGCTCCTTTATTGAAAGTAGAAATGTCTTTTTTGTCTTCTTGGCATACCCCAATATTTTGCTTTTCCATGAGATAATACTTTGTGCTGGTAATGTTTTGGCTCATTCTCTATTGTGTCTCCTATAAAATACCATTATTAAATGTATTCTCTTTATTTTACAAATTGCATAAGTGTAAACTCATTATATATTGGTTCCATTTAAAATTCTCCAGCTATGATTCTTTTATTTCATGGTGTTGGCAGATCCAAATAGTTTAGTGTTACTCAGAGACATGGAAATGAAAGCAACAGAGTTTTATCTTCCTCTTAATCATTTAGATGCATACTGAATGCATCAAGTTCAAACTTTTGCCTCTTGTTGCTATATTCCACTAACTCTTGAAAGACACCTTTTTTAAAAAAAACCCAAAAAACAAAAAGAAAGTATTTCATTCTGCCACCACAAAGTGGCCAAGTTTTTAATATCTTACTAATATTACCATCTATGTTTCAGTTTCACAGTTTCACAGAATATTCCGGGTTGGAAAGGACTCACGTGGATCTTTGAGTTCAGCTCTTGAGTGAATGGTCCATGCAGCAATAAAACCCACAACCTTGGTGTTATTAGCACCATTCTTTAAACAACTGAGCTAATCTCATTGGGCTGCCCTTCTAAATTTTAGTTAATTCAGTTTTAACAGCTTTCATCGAATTAGTTAATGTATTACAGTATAAGTATTTCTGGGTATTTTAAGGAGCTATTTCCTCTCATGGTAGATGGTGTCTTAGCTGGGATACAGACTAAGAAATAATAATTACATTGCATGTTGAATGCAGATCCTTTTAGACAGGTGATGAAAACCAGGTAAAATTACCCTTGCTAAAAAGAATAAAGGATTTTGCATGGTTAAAAACTGCACATGGACATGGGACAGTTATATGACCATCTCTAGGATATCTACCCTTTGCAGTGATTCACTGTCAGCATTTAGATCAGTTTGAATTGGGATAGAAGCCACCTGAAGGCCTGATTTGAAGGAAGGCAAAACAAGGATATTTCACTTGAGGATTTACATTGTCAAGGTTTTACTATTGTCTTCTTTGGAAAAATAAAATTCCTTTTCTAAATGTGTTTATCATTTGTACCACAGACAGACTTTCTAGTTGCTAGGCAGAAACATAAGCAGTGTTCATAACAACCATAAGTGGAAATATATTAACCAAATACTTCATTTGAAATGAGCAGTTAAAGAGTAACTTGGAGTTGCATGCTACTGAATCTTAGAGCTTCTGGCCCTGTTCCAGCACCTTCAACTCTTATTCTGTAACCATTACTGTTGGAGTCAAGCAGTGTTCAAAATGAATAAAAACCTCATAAACCAGCCTGCAGTTTCCATCCCACTTCTTATAATCCACAACATTTAATTAAAGAAAATTCTATTCCTCTTTCATCCAAACTATTGCAATTGTTGTAGGATACATGTAATCAAATATAGTTGCAAAACATAATTATTTTGCAATCATGAGCTGAATTTTTCAAAGGAATTTTAAAAGAGATTTTATGCTGTGATAAGTTAAATATGGCCCAGTATCAGCACTTGAAGAGGAAAGAAAATATAATATGTGTCCTTAAAAGAAAAAAAAAAAGAAAAAAATTATTTGCTTTGGGATTTTATGTGTTTTGTGTTAAAGGGATATGGACTTTATAAAGATAGAACAACTGGAGAAGGAAATTTTTTGTTTCAGTTATTCTGAACTTACTGAGGTATTTTTTCATGTCTGAAGAACTAGTGAGATAAAGATATTAGAGACATCATTGATATGATATTTGTGGCTGAGAGATAAATCTTAACCATATTCTGCAATCCTCTCTCTGACTTTAAATTTTCACACAGGTCTAGATTGATGCAGTAATATTTTGTAAAAAGAACATCCCTTCAATAAATCTTGATCTGCTCTAGCATTATTTATTGAAGAAAATGAACAACAATAACAGCAAAAAATTAAGAAAACTCACATACTGCATACTTCTACATCCTGAAATGAAATATCCCAGTTGACTTTTTTACATATGTGGAAGAGATTAGGGTAGAGTTTTCAGGGTACATACTTATATCCATACTAAACTACATACACATCTAAAACTAAGAAATGTTCACTCAGACTCACAAAAGCACAGAGCCCCAAAGGGAAAACAGAAGCTCAACCAACTAAAATCAAACCAAACCAAACCCAAACAAATGAACAAAAATCAAACCAGGACAAATAAAAATTATAAATTTATTACCTTCATTTTTCTTATAGCCTCCTGTTATATTATTTATTATTGTATTTATTAGACCTGGTTTATAATTTATTGAAGCAACAGAAGATACACTAAGTTTTCACTAGGTTGATGGACTTTGAATTATCTCACAGACATATGTGGTAAAATGTTACTGCTTTTTACAGGTTCTAATGTTTATATTGTGAAAACAACCACTTCTTACAAAAGCTATTCATTCTGCATATTAGTATGAAGGATAGTGATAGAATTGTCAGAAGTCCTTTCCTTTGAGGAACAGGAATGCATTTGTGGAAAAGGCTACGAGCCTTTTTTTAAAAGTTCAGGATTACTTACCAAAAAGCCCATATAAATCAAATTTATGTAGCATGTCTTTAGGCATGCCAAGGCCCCTGCACTTACTGAATTTGAAATTTTTCATAAGTTTTCTAAAACTTGCTATTTCAGTCAGACAGTAAATGTTGTTTTGCTTGGTGCTTAATCTAGTTAAATAATGAGAGATTTCACACACTTAGTTACCACATCCAAAACCAACTTTCTCATACAGTTGAAACATAAACATTGCTTTTCTTAGCTGTCCTGAACTTGGTATGTGTTATATGGAATGCAATCACACTCTGTCTGTGAGGGCTGGCTTGAGAAATTTCTTTTCCCATGTTAATCTTGCCAGTGATCTGATTATATTGTACATGCAGGATATTAAACTGAAAGACAGACCCTACCACAAACCTTGGATTCTAACTTGTTTGGAGCAGAATCAGTGCATTCTCTCTGGAAAGCTGTTTTGTTAACACCTGCTGCATTTATTAAAAAAAAAAAAAAATATATGAGTAGTGCTCACATGCAATAGTAGTATTGTAGTGCTGATTTTCAAATAATAAAATTGAGGCAGCTTGTTGAGAGATTTTATATCTTTTACTAAAACACCTGATATTCCTGAAAAAGAGAGGAGGTATAAGGCTTATAAGCCTTTGTCGAATGACAGTAACATAGAAATAAGTAATTGTGCAGGACCAAGGTGCTAAATTAAGAATAAATAAAGAAAATGTTTGTGAAAATGTCAGGCATCACATTTAACTAAGCTGAATTCTATTTTAGAATATATTAATAATGTGATCTATCAGTTATGTTCCTCAGCTTACAAGAGTGATTGTGTAAGATGACACACACATGGTAGTGGCTGTCAGACTCCTCTTCCACCTTATCTCCCCACCCCACCCTCCTACCATTTTCCATTTCCCTCACTTCCAGGTCCATGACCCTGCTCACAGAATATGGAGGATTCCCCTTGCAGTTGTGGCCGAGCAGCAACAGACTGCACTTTCTCTCTCTTTGTTGCAAGGCAGCAAAGTGGTGCCAGTTTGGGGGGACAGGGAATTCATTAGTCCTTTTGTGTAAGCTCTTGAAGGTCACAACCCATTTTGAATCTGCTGTTAACAGTGAAAGCTTTGATAAGTAGGTATGTTTTCTGATAACACGAGGAAATTCAGCATGATTTGTGGTGACTTTTGCACCTCGTGGACTGAAGCAATTTTGGGAGAAACACATGGTCTGGAAATGTATGAATAATACTAGCATAATTTGATTCTTTTAGACTGAAATAATAAAGGAGACAATTGTAAAATGGCAGGTAATAGAAACATCTAGTTCTCATAAGTAAATGAAATCAAACAACACAATAATTAGAGTTAGGCATTTGGAGGCAGTCTGCAGCTGGGATGACTGGTATCAGTGCTCTCCTCTCAGGAAAGAGCTGATAAAGAATATAAGCTCCTAAATAAGTTAACATTTTTAGCTTATGCAAATGTGAGTTTTATACAAATCCTAAGTATTGTCATCATTGTTTCTTGCATCATGGTACTGAAAGGTGCTTACAACTTTTGATAGGATCAGTGGACAGAGAACATTACATGTTTCAGTAGAAAGCTTCAGTTCCTTCAGATGGGGTCTGGGGCAATGCTGATGACTATATCAGAAACAGTTATTCATGTTGGCCATTTGTCACTGCCTTCATCATCATCTGTGAGAAAGTCCACGGATATGCATCACACCTGTGTACATATTTTTCCTCACTTCCTTTCTAGAGTCAGGATCCTGAGGGCATTGATATGCCCCAGAAACCTTGACCAACCTCCTCTGGAACCCCTACCCATGCCTCCAGGCCCAGGGCTCTGTCTAAGGCCATCACACTCAATACCTGTCTGAGTTTAGCTGTAGGATTATCTGTGTGCAGCCGTGTCCCCCAGGTGGACATCAGACCCATCTTTTGGATGAGCCCTTCATGTACCTTCCAGCTTGTCTCCAGCCCTGCCTCTAGCCTGTCACCTTGTGACACTAATGGGACACTCAGTTAGCCCTTTGCCCTTGTTCAGCCCCTCACCCTGTTGCCAGTCCCTGGCTTTAACCCCCTTTTCAGCCCCAGGTGTACATTGCCCGGTCAATATCCTCAACTTCTGCCTTCCTGTCCTCAGGTGCAGCTGGTCCTCACTTAGCCCTGACATGAAGTGGGTTCCCTTCCCATTTATTGTAGCTCTTTAATGATCTTTTTAGAGTTATAATGAAGAGAAGGCTGTCCCGTGAGGAAATAAGAGAGGCATGCCCCAAAGATTGGAGTCATGCCATTGAAACTTTGATAGTATTTGAATTCAGTCACAGGAGATAAGAAGATAAAGTCAGTCTCATGCAGAAAGGTCAGAAATTGACTTGGCCAGACACTTTGCCATTTTACTAAAGATTTGAAAAGTTGATAAATAACCTATGCATTCAAGTGAACAAGCTTAAACACAAACAAAAGAGCTGCCGATCTCTGAAATTAAACTACTTTACTTATTTCAATTCAGAAGAGTTTATTGGAAATGAGGTCTGAATTGTTTATTAGGTTGTGAATTCAAAGATAGCTGACACTTGGAAAGAGATCTTTGTAGTGTTATTGACAAGACATTTAGGGATGCATTCTGGTATTTGTGAAACGTAAATACCTGATATAAACATGCAGTATAAAATATCTCTAGAAAACTTTGCTAGTTTCTGAAGCCTCTCTAGTCACTACAAGTAAAACTAAACTAAATAATATGAAACTAGAGTATGACAGTAATATCTGTCTTAGCACCTACAGTAATAACAATGTTCATACACTTCGGACTTGATGGTCCAGTGTTGGACAACTTCTGTACCTATTCTTGTAACTGGGGTGTAACTTTTGGACACAGTACACATGTACACAGAGCTGTAGAGTAAAGGCAATAAAGAATATTAGGGAAGAAAATAAAATTCTCCTGATGATAAATCCTCATAACCAGCCACACATGATAAGATGTCAACAACAATGAAGAAAAAGAATTCATGTTCAAGAAATATTAATATTCTTTAATTAGGAAGAAGCTTTATGTGTATCAGGTTTGGACAATGAAATCCTTTTTCAGGCCACTACTATCCCTAGGGAGCAGAAAAAATCTTCTGTTGTAGATATACATATTCAGTCTGATTGTCTGAATAATATGAACTGAAAAGTCCCAAACTGGCTGAATCTATGTTGCTGATGCATTGAATTTTTCACAAACCAGGAGATACCAATGGAATGTAACAAAACTAGAAGAGCTTCTGTTGTGCTGGCAATATACAGGGCAGAGAAGGCAAGAGTTGCACCTATAGTCTAGCTTGATTATCAATCTACACAGGTAGGTGGTGAGGGAGAAAAAATAATATAAAAGAGAAGTTGTTTAATTAGGAATCAAAACTATTGTAAGTTCTAACGAGTTGGTTTAGTAAAACCAGAACTTGTCAACCCCCTCACCTCCCAAAGCCCCAAACCAAACCAAAGCTATTTAGCTACTTTCATTCTTTTCTGAGACGGCATGTTTGACTCCTAAACATAAGTATCTAGACATAATACAGCTGAATTTTGTATGGGTGTTTGTTATTCCTTAACCTTTAAAGTGCAAGATAAGTAGACAGCGGACTATCTTAAACAGTTTTTAGTAGAATGTTATTGAATAATAAGATTCTGAGTAAACTGTGAAAAATTCTTAAGTCCTTGATACTTGGTCCAGCTGTATTTAATGTTCCTCATGTAAATCAGGAACACATCTGCTGGAAAATAGTTAAACATATACATCTATGTATAAAAGCTAATACTATGGTCACGTTAGGCAAAATCCATGGTCAGTCTCTGCTGGAGAATATATATACATATTTCTCTCTATATAGATATACACGCACATATACATATGTATAGAAAGAGAGAATGAGAGAGAGAGAATGAGAGAGAGAGAGAGAGAGAATTGATAAAGAATAAGTTATTCTTGGTAGATTCATACCATGAAAAGCAGATTGCAATTTTTTAAAAAATGTTTGTTTGTTTGTTTTTAAATGTTTCTACATGGTATTGAGTACAAGCTGGTATGAGGCCGTAAAGTCTTTGTCTAAGGCCACATTGCAAATCTGTAGAAAAACCTTTAAGATTTTCTAAAAATTTCTTTCCTCTAACATTTTTGACAAATTGTTATTTTATCTTGTTTTCTCTTAATTTTTTAGAAGCTCTATAAGCTGCTGTATACACATTTATTCAACATCTGTTTTCAAGTATTAGAGTAGACTAACTATAAAGTTCAGATGCCAGCATTTCATTTACTTAATTTCTTTCTAGAAGGATGACTATTGTGTAACCAAACTATTCCTCCTTTTGACCATCTCACTAATATCAAGAGTCCCTCTCAATCACTTTTTTCCCTTCCCAGTTGTCCTTCCTTGAATCTGCATTCCCGTAGCCCCTCTTCCAGTTGAGTGATGTACATCTTTTCTTTGTGCTACATCTAGCCACTGTCTGATCTACCTGGATAAATTCACCCCAGTAACTCAGCAAAACCAAAACTAAATCAAATAAATTTCTGACAAATTATTAAAATTAATTGGCTGTAGTCAGACAAAGAGCAAATCAAGAACATGTAACCAACCTCATAAAAAAGAGAGAAAGAATGGGAGTGGAGAAAGTAGATTTCTCCATCTTAACAAATATTAAACATTGGGTCAGTTAATCCATAGCATCAGATTGCACCATTAGGAGTCATACCCATTTTCTGTTCTTGGATGGTGTGCCCTCTGCATCTTCATCTAAGACAGTCTCCATAAACTTTTTCTTTTATATTGATCTAATTTTTCACATTTATTCATTTACTGAAAGTTGAATGTGTTTGCAGTAGCACACTGTCGGATAAGTGTCTGGGAACATGCAAAAGAAGAAGAAGGCCAAGCCCTCTGATCAGACAATGGCTTTAAGTTATGAGGTCAAGGTTTACAGAAATTACTAGTTGATTACACGTGATTTTTTTTTTTTAACTAATACGCCACTTTTTTTTTCCTAGGATCATAAGATATAGAACAACCAAACTCTCCAAATTGCTAATCTGTTCATAGTTTCTCCAGAACATTTCTGGTCTCCTAGCCCCTTTTGAAAACTTCAGCCATGAGGTATTCCACTTGTCATGGTTTAGAAATGGTATTCTACAATTTACAGTTCCCATTGAAACTCTCCAAACCATGCCCCACTCACTGAATTCCCCTTCCCCCTGTGACAGGCTGGAGAGGAGAATTGGAGGCACAGGTAAGGATCATGGGTTGAGATAAGAACAATTTACTAGAGACAGCAGTGAAATAAGAAAGGAACGGTAACATATAATAATATATACATAATATGAAATAATGCAGCAACAATATTAATACCAGAGTATACAAGAGAGGTGAGCAATTCGCACTCGAGTGCTCACCATGCAGAACAGGATGTGACCCCACCACTCGCTTCACACTACATGCCAGAAGGAATCCCTTCCCCTGTCCCCTCCTCATTACATGAGGTGCTATAGAGAAACCTCTGGGCTCCTCCTGGCTGCTGCAAAAATCAACCCTGCCCTGGCCAGAACAGGACAGCAGTAAACAGACATTTGCTGCCAGTTTCTATACACAAGCTTATTCACTGGAGTTAGCTTTGTCTAGAAAGACCATCTGTGGGCAGAATGCACAAATGAGACCCTGTGACTGTTCAGACACTCATTGTCTTTAGCACATATTCACATTCTCCAGGCTTTATCCCATTCTAGAAATATTACTTAGATATTGAAATAATAGCTTAAACATATGAACAACTTTCCAAGTACAATTTTTCCATGGACATGACAGTTGTGGAAGCTACAGCATTTTATGTTACTGTGTAATAATATGATACATTATACTAATATTATCATACTAATACTCCAACATTACTTGAAAAAAAGATTTATTTTGCTTTTGCAGCTAGAGGGTCTTTAAAAGATGACTGATGGAAATTAAAATTCTGTTTTGACTTTCACCCTGGGTCCTCTCTAGGAACGGATTTAAAAGAATGTCTAAAATGAGATTGTCATCACTTTTCACTCTCTCTAAATTCTGATGAAGAGATAGCTACATGCTGAGATATGAATTGCATTTTATACCTTTGAAGAAATTTATGACAGCAAAAGAAGACGTGAATAAGTAATCCACAATCTAGCAGTGAAGAACTCTACTTGCTTCAAACAAATGTTTAAGTTGACATAACTGACATTCAGTCTACACTAAATCAGTTTACTGGGAATGGACATTTTCTGAAATCTTACAGATTGCAAGTTGACCAAGGAACTGAAACCTAAACAAAAACATTCCATTGGATGGAATGTTATTGTTTTGTATAGGAAGGGCTTGAGGAATAACTGCATCACTTTACAGCTATGAAGGTTAAATAATTTCATCTGATAGCAAACATGGAAGATTCCAACATTATTTTCCTCATTTTACATCATTCATAAAAAAAATAAAATTTTAATAGGGTCGATGGGAACTAGTGAAGTTATATGAGGAGTATCTAGGTGCACCTACTGCTAGCAGTTACAATATACATCCTTTAGATGTTTGTGTCAGTCTTAACCATGTGACCATAGTTTTCCATTTTTGTAAGGGACTGTTCTCTCTCTCTAATATGTTTTAGGTGTGATTTTCTTCTACATTCTAAGGTTGCTCTTAGACCTAGAAAGATAATAAAATGTTTTCTTCTCTTTTCAATTATTTAGGATTCATCAGGAAATCAAATTCTTTTTGATAGTGAGGTTAGGGGACTAGGAGTTTAAACAAAGTGTCTGTTATGCCATATAAGTAAGACATAAGAAGCTGGAATTATGTAACCCAAAATTTACTTGCAAAGATAGTAGATAAACAAATATAGGCAAAGGAGAACACAGGGGAAAAAGTCCATCAATGAGTTTCCTAACATTGTCCTTGAGGGCAGAATTATTTGTGTTCCACACTAATAAACTGGCAACTTAGCCAGGTGTTAATGTGACAGAGGTCATGCTCATATCATCTGCCTGCAAGTGAAGGAGTTTGCAAGCACAGAAGAGATTTGTACCATGTGATTTCTGTGAGACCTATTCCTCGTTGCAAGAATAGGAATGAAGAAAAATGATCTTGACAGTGAGCCAGAGCTATAATGAATGCATATCTTGTGCTTTATGAAACCAGCTGTTAAAATAAAAAAAAATCTAATAAAAGATAATTTAAAAAATATTTGTCAGTTGTCAATTTCATCATTCATTATTTTTCATTAGAAAAACATAATCTCTGACACCAAGTAAGTCTCCAATGTGTATTCACTGTGAGATAAAATCTCAGACCTACAGAATCTTTTCTCTAAAAACATGAGGTAGAGAACGAGAAAGAGGCAATTTGGCTTGTCTGCAATTAAGCCAGCTGCAGAGAAGATAGTGGGACTGGAATTTCAGATTATATCCAGTGGAATATGATGCTTCTTGTGATGTTTTGAAAGTGCAGCCCTTCTTTAATCCCCATTCTTTTTCTGTTCTTAACTGACTGAGCTTGTCTTAGGTGGTGACTATTTCTTTCATGGCTGTAGAGCATGACAATGTGTCAGTCCAGTTCTGTGGCTCTACTATACATGGTAGTCATGGAGGGCTATCAGGATTGATTATGTGCTCAGTATAGATAATTGACTCTTGCAGAAGACATCTTCATTCTTATTTGTAGAATATTGTTGGACAATGATGAAAACATCAATGTGTAACAGAGGCAATGGCAATCATTGGAAGGAGAACAACAAATCTTCTTCAAAGATATAAAATCTGCATTCTTCAGTCCAATTCAGGAAACAGAAGTAATTCTCTCCCATGTTTTTTGTCAAAATGCACTCTGAGATGAGAAAGTGAAAGCTAACAAAATTGTCCAATCTCTTTTGAAATATTTGTACCCCCACTGCTGAGTCAGCCTTGTCTTAAGCAGCTTCATCTGTTAGGTATTGAGCAGAAGTGTTTCTTCCAGATCTGCTGACTCTACATGAGACAAGTGGCCAAGCAACTGCCAGAGAGCTAGTTAGAAGTTTCAATTTTATGAAGCCTATGCATGGAAGTGTCTTCTCAATCTCAACCTGTGCAGCCTGGAGGCAGAGACTTCCTATTTGATTTATGATAGAACCCACAAATCTGACAGGACACATAGGGTTTGTTAAGTAATGTATAATTTTTTTTTCCTATACACAATGATCAAGAGACAATAGAAAGCTTCAGTTTAACTGGATGAATACCTTAAAATAACTGTGGGTCACTACAAAAATCACTTATATATTTATAAAATATATACATATATAGGCTTATCGGATTAAAAGTTCTGTCTTTCAAGCATTTTGGGATATAATACAGTAAATTACTGCAGACATCTAAAGGGCTAAAGCATCCTTATGAAGGAGCCTGAAATGTGCAGGACTGACTGTAAGATTATTAAGTATCATGTGAGTGAAAGCAATGCTATTTATTGGCACAGCACAAGGATTATCAGACTACAGCAAAAAGTTCTGACCATTTGTTCTCTGGTACTCATGTCACAGCTTGTGATTTGGAAAGATTTCCTTGAATTAACTGTTTCTTTAACATAGAGAATATAGAGCAGAGCATCATTTCAAGATATACTTTCAAAAGTAGTGCAGAGACCTGGCCATGCAAGGTATATGCTGGATACTCAACCAGGTTATGAAGTGGATATCATCTTACTAAGAGACAATCTGCACACTGTAAAACATATTTAGCCTTTAAATGTGAGATAATCCCCTTTGCAGTCCATAAAACATGCCCGTGACAAGAAAGAATGAGCATGTGGAACTTGACCAGTAAATACTACAAATTTTATCAACTTTTTTTTGTAGAATTCACTTCTTTAGTAGTGAAAGCTAGAAATAAAAAGGGATAGAAATCTTCCAACTCCATACATTCTTATTCTACAAACGCCAAAGTTTTAAAGCCTAAAATACTTTGGGCTTGGTTTTGTTTGATCTTCTTACATTGATACAAATTGCAAGAAAATTCAGTGAGGGTCATTACTTTGTTCTTATGTCAAGGATCACTATGCCTTTGTGTTTCTGCTCTCTCAGGGTATTTAACTGAAAGTTAATGATAACTTCCTTTTGTCTCCATTGAATACGATTATGAGATTCCCACCACAATATCACAACAGTATATTGATATACAGTGTTTATAGGATCCTTAAAAGATTTCATTACATCCCTTTGGACAACTTTTTTCCTTTATAAATCATCCAAGACCATGTGTTAGAGAGCAAACTGCTTAAACAAAACTTTAAGGGGAGAAAAAGTAAATTTATTTGTTTAGAAAAGTAGTTCAGAATGTAAAAAAAAATGTTAAAGGAAAAGCTATTATTCGTGTTGTTAAAACTAGAAGTTGTTTAGTTGGAAGAGTCTTGGTCTGCACTATATTATAGTGCAGTCCAAAAATGACCAAAATGTAGTGCTTAAAAATATAAGTACCAATCTTAAAAATACAACTGTTCTCCTGTCTGAAGCCCCAAAGAGTCTAGATCTTTTCTGTCTGTCTAGGTACTAGTACTGATGCACTCTCCAGACTATGTGGCTGGAAGAGCTTTTACTTAGTATGATAACAAGTATTCTTTTGAAGCTGCTTGAAGTTTTCTCCTTTTTTTTTTTTAAATTCTTACACACACACACACACCCACACACACACACCCATTTAGAAAGCTTGGAGGATATCCAGACAAAATGAATTGGACAATTCTTGGCATGGACAATTCCCATGGCAGATGTTCTTCGAATGATCTTTTGTTCCAAAGCCTCTAACCCTGCTCTAGAGTATAGTAAGTTATGTTAATTTTTCAATATACTCTATGGTTGGAAGTAAATGAAGGGCCAGCTTACTTCTGTCCAATTTATCTCTGATTTCCAATAATTAATTTAATATGGGAGAGGGTTTCCAGACACTAACTCATGTATCTTAGGAGCAATTTGAATGTTTCAGTTTACTTAATACAGAGCCTTCACGAGAAGGAAGAAGCATCAGAAATTTTAAAATACTGAAGCTAAAATAATTTATGCCAAATAATCACCAAAAATTCATTTTTAGCATTGAAACAAGCCTGAAATATTTGACTATTCATTAAAAAGTTAAAAATCCTCTCAGATTTGCATCTGAAATGTTATTAAAAGGTACGCTTTGAATACATTTTTGATTTGCCCTCAGCAAAATATACAAGGCTTGCTCCCATAAAGGCCAAAGAGATAAATAAATTTGCAAAGGAAGCACAAGCAACAGTCTCTAAAAGGGCTGCACAATGAATTGTGACAGGATTTACTGTGGTTAATATGCTGATTTTTTTTTCTGTTGATTGTATCTCCCGGTTTTCAGATTGGTGTATAATCATTGGCCAGCTACACAGACTATAATTCAAGCTACACAGACTATTATTGAAATGTATGCCTCATCACCATCATGGCTAGGCTTTGCAAACAAAGATTTGGGAAGATTTGGGTGTGTCCTTGGAGCCTGTGCAGTGGATTTTTTAGGTGAGGCACAGCGTGCGCAGAACTGGCCCCACCCATTAACGCCTAAAGTTCATCTGCCACAGCCAAGAGAGCTTGGATGGTGACAGTGAAGTCCTCAGGACTAGAACCTACAGCCAACAGTATTCCCAGGAGGTCTCCCATCCAAGTACTAACCGAGCCTGACCCTGCTTAGCTTCCAAGATTTGATGGGATTGAGTGTCAATGTGGCATATAACTGCCCTAATGTGATGACTTGTAAAAGTATGACTAGTTCACAATTAAAAGTACAATTAAGATGCTCACATTGGAAATCTTTATTGGAAAATTAGTTGATCCTGGAGGTATATCTGCATGCAAAAGCAGTAAAGATGTTGCTAAGTGATCAGAATGCACATTGTTCTAAAAGTGTCAAAATGTCAGATACCATAAAATCTTTAGAAGAGCTCACTTTTATAGGATATCAATTTAAAACCTTTTTTTTTCTGGACATCAGAGAAAAAAGTTTAGAACTTTTATTTCTCTTTTATAGATATTCTGTCATGGAGTTTCTACTTCTGTGTAAAATTTTTCAATGCAGCATTTTGAGCATTGTGGGAAATTTGCTGAAGCAAAGAGAACTTTGGGTCATGCAGAACACTCTGCTGAAAGATTTGGTTTCTAAATGTTATTAATATCACATAATATATTTGCAGTACAGCAGAGAGTCAATATCAGCACACTCTAATCCATAGATTATCTTTCCCCTCTTGAGAAATTTTGTTCTGATGTCATCAATAGCAGTCATGTGTTACAGCATGAGGAGAGATGTCAAATGTGTTTGGGCTTTATGCTAGGTTTAGTCTCTACAAAACACCAGCGGAAAATGTTTATCTAGCATTTGAATTTGGTTCCTGGGAGGTTCTTAGGTGGAGAGATAAAGAAATCACATTAAAACTCAAAAGATTTATGTAAAATCTAGAAAACACTGGGAAACTTGCAGGCAAAGTAATCCTATCTTTTCATAAAAGGATGGAAAGAGATGATGTAGTCAAAGAAGACCTTTCATTACTGGTATGTAAAATTATAAAAGGCTGGCCACTCGTGTATCTTATGAACCACAGGGTTTTAACTGCTTTTCCTTTGTAGATGAAAATCATGAGTCTTGCTCCTTGTTCAATGTCTTTCCTCAGGTTTTGTTTCACAACATATAGTTGTCTCTTTTGTGCCCCAAGCCCCGCCACACACTTTAATCTGATTTTTTTGGAGAAATTGTAATTTTGACAATGAGACAAGAATGGGGAAAAAAGAATACCATCACTTTAAAGCAGGGTGAAAAGTATTATGTATGACCCCCCTGAGCTGTTTTTGAACAAAGCAAAGGCTATGACTCCTTTATTGAAGTGAATGTCATCATTACTAATGAATATAAGTCAGAGGTTCTCTTTCTCAAAATCATTACTGCCCAGTGAAATATCATAAATACAATGTGTTTTGAGCAGCAGAAACAACCAAGCTCACTTTCCTATAGATATGCATATTGAGTGTGAGCTCCAGGATCAGATTCTCTCTATGAAATGTAAGGGTCCTACACTGTAACCTTTCCCTAATACAGTTTTACTGCTTTAGCCAAGATTCTGGTTTTATGATTCATAGAAATAAGGTCTTGCACTCTTCCATTTACTATGGTTAAGATTGGACAGAGCTAATAAGAGGCTTCATGCATATACACACATGTAAGCCTCATTTTCTTAGGAAATGAAGTGACTTATGAAATCCTTATAAAATTTTTATACTAGAAATAGAAGAATGTCTTAAATGAAAAAAAAAAAAGAAAAGAAAGCCTTAAAAACCTTAATTTAATAACAGAAACATTTTAGTAGAATTTTACAAAACTTTGTCAGAAGTATTCCCCTTTTAGATAAGTCTCTTAAGGAGGAGACTGAACCTGAACTGAGGCATAAATTACAGAAGTGAGGGAAGGAATTTTAGACTTCAGTCCAAAATCAAACATTTAATGGGAATTATATCAGAATTAGTTCTGCATTTTTCCTTTTAGAACTGGTCTACCTTCAGCACAGATAAGTAAGGAGGTTGATGTCCTCCTTGAAAATTAATTTTTGAATTTTGTTTCAGAAAAGGTAACAGATGTAGAGCTTGCCCCTGTTAGGTGATTCAAACCAATACATGTGCATGAGGGTTGCTGTTAAATCATAATTTTTAAACATAAAAAATTAATCTCACATAAAAAGCTGCAGTTCCATCAAGCATTTTAAATTGTCATGGATGGAGAATTTCAGAAAAGAGTGATTCAGAGAAGATGAGTGCAACTGGTAGTAAGTAAAAATCTGAAACAAAAAATGCAAGTTTTGGGGTCCATTGTGATCAGCTCATGTTCATGAGTATTGAATGGTGAGGCTAACAAGAAAAGAATATATAACAGCAAAGGAAGTTTTTCAGTACTTGGAGGTAATAGGCAGAACAGGGAACTGTTAATTTCCAAGAGTAGAACTAAATATGCGACTAATACTGTGTATAATTTCCATGGGCAGTTGCAGACCTCCAATTATGCCTCCTAGGAAACAGCAGAATATCAGCTATACAAGTTCATGTTCAGACTTTTAGAGCTGTGGGTGACTATTAATTTCTGCCCTAAATTCACTCTATTACAAAATTTCATGTATTGCAGTAATTTATGCTCAACACAGTAGGTTCTCTGCAGTTTAATTCATTAATCAATAACATTGAACATGCACAGAAGGTCTAAGAAAAACCCTCTGCATCACTTTTTTGCCAGTAGCGGTGACTTCAGTCTTGTAGAACACTTTGGGAAAACTTTCTAATCTGCAGAGCAGTTTCTGACTGATCATTTTGAACAGCAGCAAGTCCAGTGAGGAAGAAAAAGGCCAGAGTGGGAACTAGACCAAGATGGGTCACTTGCAGAGCTGTAAACCACTGTGGAAATTGTGTCCTCTTAACTGCTTTTCTCTTCCCCGATTTGTGCCTTACTTCCTTTCAGTGTAATTTCTTTAGGGAACACTGGTCCATCTGTTACAGTTCTTGAATATCCACTGGAATCCTACTTTTAGTGATAGTTCTGGATGCTGCTGTTGAAGAAGAAATGAAGGTGCTACAGAAGGGCTAAATATATAAATTTAGTTTAAAAGCATTAATAAAACTGGAGCTTTCTCAGAGTCCAATCATTTCCTGAACAGTTGTAATCAGTTTAACTCAAATGAAAGTCTTACCTCACTCTTGGTTCTCTTTCAGTCTATACCTTTTTCTGGAGAAAAATAACTCAATTTTCAAATTAAGCATGTTATGTTATAGTAACTTGAATGTGGCCTAATTTTAGTAATTTCAAATATTTTATTATTAATGAGAAATCCAACCTAATTATATTTCCTTATGATTTCAAATTAAAAATGACAGACCTCTGCAGAACATGGAGATATTTTCCAGGTCAGGTAATAACACTAGCATGCACATTATTTATTTTTTCTGGCAACTGGCCATTTCTTTTTAAGCTCCAAAGTGATGTTAATTTAATAATAGAGGATAAAATTCAGTGCAGCAAAAGCCTTCCTGTCCCATCAGGGCTTATACACATTTCTGCTCATTCATCTATCTTAAAACCCAGAAATCCCTTTGGTTACAAAAGGAAATGACTTTTGGATGCTCTGATAGTGGAACATAGGGATTAACCTCTTGTACCCCTTGTATATGAAAGTGTTATAATTGGCATTCATCAAAATCAGAGTTTGAAGTACTTTTTAATGTAGGGTGATCTATAACAAGTCCCTGGATTTCCAATATAATTTGGGGGAGGTTTTGTTTGTTAATTTGGGGGGGTTTAAAAGAAAATAAAAATATTATTTATTTCTATTGTTTAGGTTTTGGTTGGTTGGGTTTGGGGTTTTTTTTGGTTGTTGTGGGTTGTTTGTTTTAACCTAAGATACAGTCCTGGTAGTTGCTGTACATCTGGGCAGTTTTGCTGCAAGCTATGCCTCTTCTTACACATTTCAGTCATGCCATGGAATTTTTTGGTGTGGAGACAAAGATTAGCCAATGAATTTCCAAAGGAATATTAAAGGAGGAAATCTGAACCCTCCATCAACCAAACCAAATAAATAATTCTTTCTGGAATCTTGATGGAATTCAGCATGTCACCGCTTTGACCAGCTTGAAGTGTGTCTGCTTTTTGAGTCTACGATATAACCTCATTATCACATTGTCTGGGCCTGCATATGTTCTACTTATAGTCATGGGCAGCTCAGAGAGCTGAGCAAAAAATCTGAATAAGAGAAAAATTCAACAGTTCCACAGAAGCACCTGTGACATGTAATGCTCTATTTTCTACTTATTTAGTGCCCAGTTATTCTATCTTACCTCTTTTCTGTGGAGTCATAAACTCTAAAATTTTTTCTAACACAATGTAGAAGTAAAGCAACACAATTCCAAAATATTGAACTTCTAGGTTCATTAAGTTTGGACATTTTTAAGAAAAAGGAAGTCATATATCCTCAAAAATTCAAATATTCCTTAATTTCCCACATATTTCTAGTGGAAAAAAATACACCTTCATTATATAACCCAGTGGTTTTAAATTATATAACACAATAAAAATCTCTAGAATTATGTATTCACTCAAAAGAAATATGAGCTAAATTTGAAAAGGATTAACAACCTGGAATGGATTTGTTTTGATTTCCATCCTGAATATTTCCCCCATATGATTTAAGGAAGTTAAATATATTGTTTACATATGTAGCATCTCCAATAGAAGTAACCATATGCTAAGTCCTTTCATGTTCTTTCAAAACATATTATATACACTTTCCATTTATTTTTTTGACTGGAATCTCAAAGCCATTTATAGAAAACAACTGATCCTTGCAGTCTCCCTGCCAGCTCAGTAAGCATTATTCTAATTTAATAACTCCTGTAAGAGTCCTTTGTAGGATTTTGTGTTTTGCTGTGGATTCAAAAGTGAATTCAGATAACCAAAATATCTATAACCCTTTAAAGAAAGTTTTGTAAACTGATTTCTAGTTTTGATATTGTGCTGGTTTAAAGATAAATCGGCAGGAGAAATGAACTCTACACACAAGAGATTATAAGTCAGAGTTACAATTTAATGGCAATGTTACAATAAATAAAATGGCACAAGGAGAAATTGGTTTTAACCCACAAAACCCAATATGACCCACCACCCTGGGGTCCAAACCCCACGGGGTTCCCCCAAGACTAAAATAGAAAGAAGTGAGAAACCTGTTGGTGCAAGTGATGGTCCCAGTCTGGTCAAGGGTGGTGGTCGCAAGCCGGTTGAAAGTGATGGTCTGCTCCTGTTGAGGTCCTGCTGCTCCTCTCGATCTGACGAATGGTTCCCAGGGTCTTCTTAGCCCCTGTTTATGTACCCTCAAGGGGCACCCAGTCCCTCCCTCAGGGCAGGGACTCACACAATGGGTGATTAACTCTGTGAGTCATGGTGTATTTTTGAACCGTTGATGGCCCCTTAGCAGCCACGCCCCCTCAGGCTGGGTGGTAACGACTCCCTGGGCAGCTGCTGCAAAAGGTCCATTGTTTTTGGGCAATGAATAGAGGGGGTAGAATACATGGCTTTGATCACCCCCACACAGTGATAACTGGTCCCATTTGCTGAACTAGGACAAGTGGTTTTGAGGCTGGAGACCTAGTGTTGTAATTATTCGGAGGCATAGTCTCTATACTTAAGGTGCTGCGCAAAAAGGCATGCCAAACTGACTGAATCCTCTGCTCACATGTGCTCATTCTTTATTTGGTAAGTTGGTGCTCCAGAAAGGCAGGAATGGATATGCAATCTCTTACACTGAATGCTTTAATAGTTGATGTAATCTGTTGGCAGAGGTGCTCAGAAGACCTCAAAATACTAATCCCAAAAGGAATGTGAAATGACCGAGGTGGACCATATATTTTAAGAGATGAAAACATGGGGGTTTTGTGAGAGTGTTGGAAGGTAAACTGCTCTGATTTCACTTCAAGTGCTTTGCATAACTGGCACTGCAGCAAGCTCTGCACACACATGCACCGATGCTGTTGAACGTAGTGTGTGGGCTCAGTGCACCCACATTGGTCACCTCTCCTTTGGAGAGTATCAGCTTCTGTCATCAGGTGTGAAATTCACACCATCTGCACTCAAATTAGCCCCAGATGGTCATCTCAGCCATGAGATCAGGGCCAGCCTGCAACACCAGGACTGGACTGTGATGGACTGGCAACAGACTAGGGTGGAGTGGGTGTATAATCACAGAGCACAGGGTTCAGTGACAAATTCAGGCTGACTTACCATATTCTGCAAGGAACACCCAAGTTTTATTCCTAAACTTGGTACTGTAAATTTGTAGAAATGAGCTCTATCAACATGAGTGTCCTTATGCTGTTGGAACGGCAGTCTTAGTGGTGATCATGGTGGCTTTCCCTTGTGAAATAGAGTAAGCAGCACTTCAGTGAGATCCATGGATGATCTTGTGGTTGTGATCTATTCACTTAAAAACTTTCTGAGTGGTTGAGTTTCAGAAAACAAGCTAAGCAGTAGTGAAGGAATAGAGCTAAATCATAGAGCTAGGTCTTGTGTGTTGTGCAAATGTAGTCTTCCATTGCAGGTATCTCGGTGTTCTGATGATTTGTATAAATTACACTTTTAACTTTTTTTACAATAAGTGAAAGACAAATCAATGCTGCACTGGGAAAGGCTGTGAACACCCTTAAAAACAGGAAAGTGATATGAAGCAATTCAAAGGAGATTGAAGAATTGCTGGAAAACAACAATACAAGTTCCAACTTGGAAAAATGCAAACTGGAGAAAACACCTTGAAACTCAAACACTCATCAGGAATACATTTGTTAAAGGAGATCTAGAAAAGATAGCAGCTAGCTGATTGGAAGTGATATTTCTCAAGCTACAGAAGTTGGCAATGCGTGGGAAGGCACCCTTTTACATATAAGAAGGCAGAGCTGTGTAATATTGCCCTGAATCCTTTTACTGCACTTCAAGGCAGAAAAAGACATGCTGGAGAGGCTTCAAAACAGCAATCAAAAAATAGGGGGGGAGGCTGTATGTGAATATGCTATCCCAAAATTTTTGCCCATAAAGTAGACAGAAGGTGACAAAGAGAGTAACTGTCACTGGTGTTAGGAAAAAAATAAATGCTAACCAGATTTACTTAAGGCTCTATGCTGGAGGATAATCAGGAGTAATGAGAGTGCTCCTATGAAAGGAACATTTAATTGAATATTCAAGAATCTCTTCAATGGAGAGATATACAATGCCTTGAAGGGAGGTGGTGGAAACTTCATCCCCTGGGAACATCTAACACTTGACCACTCAAAGCACTGGGAAGTTTTTTAGAGGAAATGACTGTATTGGGTAGGTGGGGGAATTATGATACAAAAGATCACTTTCAGTTTATCTGAATGTATGATATGAATGGAAAAATGAGCACTAGGATGTTTGGGATTTTCACATTCAACAGTCTAAAGCTGCCTTTCATTTACAGTGATGAGAAACCCATTTATTCCCTCTTTTTTCCATTCTACCAGCTTTTCCTTTTCTTATTTGTGCTGTGAAGCAATAACATCAGAGCACAGAGGAATGGGAGGCCTTTTCTCAGAATAAATGATAGTGTGGGACGATGGCCCTGATAAGCCTGGATGGGTTGAGGGAAATGCCTCAGCCCCCTGGAGAGGTGCTCCCAGCAGAGGACAAAGGCTTTCAAACTGATGAGATTAACAAAGGATGGAGTGTTAAAAAATTACACGGCACCCCTTTGCGATATCTTCTATGACCACTCAAGGAGCCACCTCCCTCAGGCATCTGTATCACCCCACCAAAAGATTGACTTTAGTCACACGAAACCACATGAAGAAAAAAAAGGTATAAAAAGTGTGGAGTTTAAACTCCAACAGAGAGGGGGAAATGCTATAGTCTCTGTTGAGGTAGCTGCTGGCAGCTTTGTCCTGCCTCCTCCTACCTCCTGGAACAATGTAGGGTAAGGAGACCATGTGCTTCCTATTTTCCTATACTTTACTTTTTTAACTTTACTTTCTTACAAAGCTTATTCCTTTATATATTCTATCTTACATCTTATGCTAACAGCTACTTTGATTCT
>JAOXXN010000395.1:126923611-126941466 GCA_026770055.1 Myrmophylax atrothorax
TGAATAGAGGGGGTAGAATACATGGCTTTGATCACCCCCACACAGTGATAACTGGTCCTATCTGCTGAACTAGGACAGACATAGATTAAGTGAAATTCAGAAGTTAGAATATATATTGAGCATGGAGGTTTTGGTTTAATTTGGATCCAGGACAGAACCTGGCTCATGGGATAAAAATGCTATATGAAGAATGAATTTCATTTTATCTTGAAAATTAACCTCTTTCCTCAAGTCTGAGCAGTCCTGCTTCCACCTCTCTGCCCACAATGGACTCTCTCCCACAGTGTTTTCCTTTCTGTTTGCCTTTATGAAAACAAGACCTGAAAAAAAGATTTAAAATCAAGTACAATCATTTCTCCACTTCTCTTGCAGTTACTACTTGTTCCCAGGAACATAAGAATTCATTGCCAAGAGTGAAAGAAGATTTTTTATTTTATATTAAATTCCAAGTCAAATTATAAACCACATAGAAGAAAGAATAGTTACAGCATTATAATAATACTAAAACACCATTTATGTGCCTGAGAAGTAAGACTAGAAGGCTACAAAGTCTTACAGCGGGAGTGATAAGTACAAAATAATTTTGGAAATTCTTTTGTATGAAGTACAAAAGAAGATAGAGACAATTTCAAGAAAGAGATTACACACCTTTTCCCTCCTCTGAAGGAATGACTGACAGTGTTGCTGCAATTACTGTAAGAGTAAGAGCTGTACTCGTCAGCTCACAGATGAGGGCTCAGCCAGCTGAGGCAAACGTCATGTCCTCAAAGATTTGTGTTTCCAGAAAATCTTGTCCTGAAAGACAAAACCTTTTCCTCTACACTTTCTGTGCACACAAGCTTTTGATTTCTGCCTCTAGGATCAGTAACTTGGACCAAACTGTAGTCTGGATTACTTTGAATCACCAAATACATGAAGGTATTTAGTAGAAAACATCACATGAATATTCCCATACCAAAGAATTCAGCAACTTGTTCAAGCAAAACTTGTCTATCCATACCACATATTTTTCCTAAGAGACTTCTCATTTCAGGTTTCCAGGAAAACAGGGTATAAATGCACATAGTAGTAAAGGTTAACATATTTTGCAAACAAATTTCTGTATCTAAATCTTTAGTTCTAAATCTTATGCAAACATTAAACCAGTTGGATCACCAGCTATTTTATAAATGGCTTCTGTTTATGTAGACTTTAGTGGGAAGGTTTATACCTGGTTTAATGCATTCATCTTCAATTTGTAAAGACAATTCTAACATGTAAACTTTTCTCTCAGCAAGGGAACCGTGGGTCTGATATCAAAAATTCTTGTTTCTATGCCTCTTCTGTTGGGCTTTAAGCTGTTCAAGGAAGCATTTAGAGTTTTCTTAACTATCCACTTGAATTTCCAAGGATTACCTGATATTGCTGTCCAATAGGTTATAATAGTGCTGAACAATCATATTGTAATGGAAAAAAGCCCTGAGATGAATATTATATTTGGGAAAAAAAAAATAGGTCAAGTGGAAGGTCAAGAAAACTGTAGTAACATAATTCAAAATCCCACATATGATTTAAACATCAGTCCAAACCTGAAGCCTAATTCTGAGTATGTTCTGGCCACGTGGTAGAAAATTCAGGCCATGTTGATCATGTGACTTACATTATGTCCAGTAAAGCAGGGAAAATTAAAATACACCTGGCAGATGGAAGTGTCTCTCCAACAGGCAATAAGTACTGAATGTACCCTTTGGAGCAGGAAGTCTCTTAGAGGACAGGCAGAGTTTATGTTCCCTGGAGTTAAGCCAGTTAACCATACGGGAAGCAGCACAAATCAGTCACTTAATTTAACATGCCTACATCTGTGTTCAGAACAGTTTAAAGTTTTTTAGGGCTATCACAAAACCCTTGTTTAGCAAAAAGGATATTACAGTGCTGGACTCAAGTGGATCACCTGCTTTAGTCTGTGGGAAAGAGGAGGAGGATGAGAGTGTGTTGCACTGGGAGAACTGACACCAAGGAGTAAGTGCTGAAACACACTAATGTATTTGAGCCTGCATGTTGTTTGATTCTCCTTCAATCCAGATACTTCCACACTGAATTCAGGACATTTTTGACAGGCACAGTCAGTGTCATGGTGTTCTGAAATGTAAACCAAATGAGACAGTATTTTGGCTGTTTTGTTCAGCTACTATGAGTCATTGACTTAAAGGCAGTAGTTCTAACAAAAGTAACTCATTATCCAGATTCATATGTATTACAGGAACTGTGGACAAAATTGTAATTCATAGGTACCCCTAGGTAGATGCTGAAATGCTGAAACTCTGGTGAAAAAACCAGTGTACCAAATTGCCAGTTCTTTCTCCAAACCCTGCACAAAACAAGAAGGAATGACATAAAGACCAGGGTATCTACCTGATGAAAATGTGATTATATAGCAAAAGGAAATTTATCCTGCAGAATCTCTATGAGAATAAGTGAAATAGAGAGAGAATATGGCACAGCTTTTCAGTCAGGATCTGAGTTTTCCTTGAGGGCAGTTAGGAAATATTGCATAACCGCTATTATTGCAGTTGTTATGCTTTTAAACTCAGCAAATCTGCAGCAGAAGTTAGAAGAGAAAATTAGCATTTATTGGGCCCTACTCGTGAGCTTTCAGCATGGACTCACTTAAATTTTCTAATATATTCTGATTATAATAGCTCTTTTTTATAATATAACTATTGTTTATCAGCAAAATCCTTTCAATTAATTGGTTTTATTTTAATATACCCCTCAATGCTTTCCTAAAAGAAAAGCCAATGTGAATTCTCTTTTTATATTATATATTCTGGCATTTCAGCAGGACTTGCAGAAAACGTTAGCATCATCATGATGTTGAGCACAGGCACTGAGAGCAAGATTTGTCAGTAGCTCAGAACCAGCCAGCTGGACAGTCTGGGTTGTCAGTGAATATTTCCTTCTCCAGAAGTGATAGACTTGCCAAGGTATAGGTGAGTGTCTAGTGTTGGGTTTTTTTCAGCACTGTTCCCTTTTTAGAGTAAAGAAAGAATTATTCAGGGATACTGTTCTGTACTGAAAAAGGAAAAAGACTTCCAAGGGTTATAGATCAGGCAGTCTTAGATGTATTTGGAGGAAGATCTTCCTGTTGTGGAGGAGTGGGGCAGAAGAGGCAGCAGTCAGTGTGGAAAGAATGGCTGCACAGATGCTGGTGGTGGGGATCTGAAGAAGTTCTCTACATAGGTTCAAAGAGGAGCAGAATGGGGAGCAGGGCTAAGCTGCACTGCCTGCTGAACTGCAGGGCATGGAGAAAGGGGAGGAAGTGAATGCTGTCCTTAGCCTCACACTGGAGCTTTGGTGCATGACTGAGGTTTTTGTACAACGTGTGTTCCCATCCCTGGAAATGAGAAACTGCTGTAAACAGAATTCACTACCACTATGAGAGGGTCCTCTTGTATTCCAAATTAATTAGTCAAAGTCTGGACTGAGTTTCCTAGAAACTCTCCTTCTTTGGCTGTTACTTTTGGGAAGGGCTAGACAAATACTTTAGTATCCACTGTAGGTGTTGGTGGTGTTGGCAGTGTCAACAGGGTTAGTAGCAAAATATTTATTCTTCTTGTATGAGCCTTTGAACACAGTTTCTAAACTCTTTTAAATAGTTTCTGTTTAGATAGGTTAGAAATTTAATTGAGCATAATAAAAACAGTGGAGAGAGGAATATGCATGTTCTCTCTTCCAAAACTCCTGTTAAGAAACATACACAGCTTTTAAATCTAGATCTGAACTAATCTCAAAATATTACCTTGCAGGAAATAGTAGATCTTTTTATCTACATATCATTCTCACAAAATATCATTGCCATTTCTTTAGAAAAATTTGAGACAGTAATCAAGGCACCTGCAAAAAGAAAACATAGAAGATGCAGCTTTCTTAGCTGTATTTTCACTTAGCTCATTTAAAAATCTCTTAGTTGAAAGAAAATGTTCCTCAGAAATTGATAACTTCTGAATACAGAGTTCTCTTCTGATAGTAAGCTCTGCTAATTTTCTTATAGTCTATTTTTCATCAGACTCCTAGAAATGATAAAGTAGTTACAGTTAATTTAAACAGGTTTTCCAACATTGTTAAATCTGAAATTTTCTGGTATTTTTACACAACTCTGACCATAGCCACTATTAAGTAGCAATTTTCCATCTGGGTAGGATGACGTGTCACCCAGATGGCACTGGTGTTTACTCTAAGGTTCTCTAAACATCTGTCTTGCAGGGAAATTAAAGTATTCTTTCTGCTCTGAACAGAAATTACTACTGAATTTTCTGCACTATAAAAACATTATTTTCAGATTAGCAGCAGGCAAGCAATCCATTACATCTTTAGGAGGGGTTATGACATAGATCTTGGGGGACAATAAAGCCTAATTGCAAGGATAAAAAGCTTAAAATCTAAGCCTGCCTGTGTTGGATTGGTCTGCAAAGAGATATCATGCATGAAAAGTGTTGTTTCAGACAATGTGTTTGTTCCTGTGTCACCTAGTAACCCACAAGCAAATATGTACCTGTAAAATAATTCATTTTTGGTTCTCATCTTCTGGGACACCCAAGTCATTGTGCTGTGGAAGTGAGCAGTGCCTACAGCAGTAGATAGCAAGGGCTGCTCCCCCATTTTGCACAGTGAGCCGATGCTGGCTTCATGGCTGTCTTGATAATGCTCCAGATGTGACCTGTATCACAGGGGCTGGAAGAGAGGTTTCTTGGCTGTGCTGGAAGTCAAGTTTCCCCACTGCAGTTAAGCAGCATGCAGTGCAGTTGGGGCTGGCTTCAGCGGGAGGATTTTTGATGAGCACAACAAGCTTAGGTTTATGTGAATCAGAGCAGTTGGAAGGTGGTTCTCAAAAGAAGCTTACGTTTAATTGTATGGAAGTAAATGAGAAGGAGAGAAAACAGAGTTCATTCTCACTGTGGAAAGGGCTGTGGGTCTGCAAATAAAAACATTTTCACATCTAAAATCTTTTGCCATGAAAACCTGTAACAACACAAATCGACCTCCATTGGTTGCACTATGCTACTTACTTGTGAGGCTGATTAGCACGGATAATGACCATGTTTCTCATCTAATGTTATCTGTATCCTGTTAGCTGGATGGTTAGTTTTACCTTTGTTATAGGAGTGTTACAGGGTTCTTTACAGTTATAGCTGGACTGAGCCTAACACAATGAGAATTAAACCATATCTCTGAAATCATACTATTGTTATGTCCATTGAATCAGAAGTAGAGATGCATTTTAGAGAAATTACCGGTGAAACTGCTAAAGTCTTGAAGAAAACTCTGGACTTCACTGCTAGCTCAGCTGCTCCCATGCTGTGTGAGCCTGGTGTAAGATATTTCCTCCTCCTCCTTGTTCCTGCTGTGAGCTCTTCACTGTTTCCTACTGGGTGCTTGTGTAACAGCAAACATAGCAGGGCCCACAAAGCACAACTGCAACACAATTAATGAATAATAATACATCTATCCCAAAGGTTTGCCATTACAGGATTGTGTGCTAAGCAGCATTTTAAAGTATTAGTGTAATTCCCTTACTATTTATCCAAGCTACACATATGTAAGTCTTTTGTTTCCTAATAAATCAGTCCCTATAGCCTCTTCATCCTTTTGATCAAATTTCTCTGAAAGAAAAAGCTGGAGAGGGCCTAATAATAAAGTAACCCTATATTTTCCATAATTCTTATCAGCAGTGAAAGTTTTATGCTATTCATAACAAATACACGATACCCATAGTCAGACAGGTTTTGCTTGTTGCATTTCTAACCATGCCTCAGTTTTCCTTATTCGTCCTTCTTACACATTGCTATCAATTTCCAAGGTCTGCAATAAAAGTTTACAGTCTTGGCAAAATTTAAAAGTGCCTCACCTGACTCTCTACTGTGTAAATTTTGGCCAGCACTACCTGTGGATGCACTGACCCTTGAGTGCATAGTTTATGGATCTGCGTGTCTGAACATGCAAATAGATTGAGAGAAATAATCTTTATATGAACTCCATATTCATGCAAACACATGGAGGATGGTTGCCAGCCTATAGGCCGGGTAGAAAGGAGTATATGTGAAACTTCCTAAAACACCACAGGTTTGAAAAAGCATAGACAGACCTGGCTTATTGAAAATGTAAGCATTCTGTATTTTTCCTTAAGGAAGAACTGAAGAATTCACACAATTTTACAAATTATTTTAGATGATAAACTGATTAAATTTGGGACTTGACATGTGCCAATGTCATTCCTCTCACACAGCACTCATGTCTCATCTTTAATGGCATTATCTATTATATAAATATATAAACTATTAATTATGTTACAGAAAATAACAATAGTATAAACTATTATATAATTAATTGTATAAACTGTATAAAATGTTATTTGAAAGATAATGCTGATAAAGAGATGAACTGCAAAATCTTGCTTATTCTCAATCATACACACATATATTATTGCACACAACTTGCCATATGACTGCTAGTCCCTTGAAACTCAATGGTAATGAATATAGTACAGCCAAATTATATTTGAAAATTTTTCAGTAAGTAAAATTTTTTTTTGCCGTGGCAACATTTCCATTGCTTTAGATACCCGCAAATTTTGCAGATGGCATCCACATCCTAAATGGTAGTTCCTCACAAGAGTAAATCCACTGGAGCTGGTATTCCTATCTGAGTTAAGGACCACTCATGGAAAACTCTGTAAAGAGTCTGTGAAGCATAAAGTATATTATTTTCAAATTAAGTCCTGCAAAGAAGGAAAAAAAGATTATTTTGTTGTGAAAAGGATCATGCTAAAGCTGTTAAGGGAGCAAACAGACTAGTATTGCATAAAGTATAGCAAGCCTAGGCAGAGATACTGAGGTCACTAAACAGCACAGAACAGACTGAAGTACTCTATCTAGTTGGTACAAAGTGTGAATTGTCTGAGTCTCTCTGAAACCATAGGAGTGCACTCTACTACATGACCCAGTTATTATGTAAAGTAATTAAAGATAAGTTTAGGCCCAACTCTTGGCCATGCATACTACAGATTGTGAGGAAGTTTGTCTAAGTGCTCAAGCTTTCTGGTTTAATTTTATCATTGTGGTAGATCCAACTATGAAGGCATGGATGCAGTCCTCAGGTGCTTCATATTATTTTTATTAAAGTAAAAAATATTTTAAAATATAAAATAATATGTTGTTCTGAATCTGGACTTTTTGGCTTAACTCCATCTCCAGTATTGATCATGTATCTGTATGTTTTAATTCTAAAAATTATGTAAGCTAGCCACTTAAACATGTCCTTACCTCTTTATGTTTGGACATCTCTTTGATTTCAGTGTGATGTCTCATGTATGTACATGCTCTTCAGGATCAGAGCCAAAGTATTTAGTATTTTCCATGGCCTTTATAAAATAGTGATTGCATGTACTAGAAAGTAGGTAGAAGTGTTTCAGAGACATAAAGCCTTCTCCATGAGCCTGTAAATATAAAAGAGGAAACTATGCTTTCCAAAATGAACCAAAATGTCAAAATGTATTTATAATGTTTTTATTATTTCCTTGAACACAGAAAACAACTCTCGCACTCAGTATGCATTACTGAGCTTCTATAGAAAATTATTGCAAATGACTCTGAGGCAAGAATCAATAGGTGAACTTTTCTGTAGCATGACAAACATGCTGAAACAGTGCCTTATGAATGGGTTGCAGAATTGAAGTGTTAGGTATAATCCTGTTTATGTAATCACTAAATAGGATCATCATGAAGTATTAATGTGTTCATCAATCAAATAAGTCTAGATAAGGTCAAACACCTTAGGTGCTATCTCTTCAGCTATAATTGCTGTTACAACATAAGTTTATGAACAGCATGACATCCTGCATTTTAGCAGTGAAAAGACTTTGGCAAATAACAGGCTGTTTGAAGACAATAGTTAAATAAAGCAAAAGAGTAAGTAGGACTTAACTCTGGCAGATGTGGTCACAGGTCTGCATCTGGAACTAGAACGAGTTCCCGGGGCAGATTCTGCCTTTCTGCTACTTTTGTGTAAGATAAATGCTACAAAGAGACAAGAAATTAATAACATCTTTGCAACTTAGGACCCTCCATCCTTTATTGGCTTCATTATACTGCTGTCCTGAGGCCAGGACTCAGTAATAGTTATTCAAAGATGAGAACCTGGCTAGGTCGCCTTGGCTAACAGCAGCAACTAAATGGCCTTGTGTTGTTACTCAACATGTTTGTGCAGCACATCACCTCATGCCCAGTAGTTTCTCATCTTCTTTTTGGTTAGTCTGATCTTACTTCAGTACCTACCCTTAAGATAAATTACAAGATTTTAAGTGTAATGTGAGTGCAAAGTAAAGAAAAACATTTGCAATTCTCTTACAGTTCATTGCAAGTACTACAGGTGGAAGTCACAAATAGTTAGACCGGTTATGAAATGCATGGCATTGATTAAATTGACTACAAAAGCTGATAGGTACTAGTGCTGAAAGAATACATTTAGCCTTACATACACTTCAAGTTTTTCTAATATTGAAGCAAGTTAGACTTACCAATTAGGATCCTTTTAACAAAATAAAAAGAAGTCATATAGGAACTAGAAACAGACAATGAGTAATGAGAGTTACCGATTCAAAATGTTATACCTTATTTTTCTGCTTACAGACATTCCTTAACAAAAGCAGAATCTGACAAAAAACCCTCCACTGATTTCTCATTCTTATATCACTTTAAATGTATTAGGATTTGGTGAACTGTAATCAGTCAGCAACACACTGAAAGGTAATTTTCAGTACAAGGTTATTTGCAACTGTACATTCAAAGTGAAACAATATTATGTACCGATCATTCAAGTGGATTCAGTGCAGAAAATCCATATATCGATTTAAAGGTTCATTGACTTCAAGAATAGGCTTCATAAAGGTTTGATGTTGCCAGGAGCAGCATTGAGATCCACCCAGTTATGGTGGTCTATGAACAAAGAATTCACTGAACTTCCTAAAAAATCAGGGTAGAATTGTCTGTTCTTCATATATCCTCTTCTACATATCAAAGTTAGCAGTGCTGTAGTATAAAGAAAAATCACCAGCTGCAGTGTCCTGGCAATCTTAGTAATTTTAACCAGCTCTTAGAAAAACAAACAAACAAACAAAAAACCAAATAAAACAACCAACTAGAAAACTAAACAAACCCAAAAAGATCTGTAGCATTAAAAAAATCCTGACACCAGTTAATATTATTTCATTTATAAGATTTTAGAAAGCACTGCAGACTGAAGGCAAAAGTACAGTTTCAGTTTTTATCCTATATGACCTAGTTAGTCAGGAAGTTTAATATCATCAGCTGGAAAGCCTGTTTTGGAACAATGAATGTGTCTTGATTGCATTGTGTTTCCTAAAAATTTCATTAATTCCGAGCTGGGAACAATTGTGTTCAGCAGAAATCATGATGTAAATTCTCATCTTCTGCAGAAGAAGAACAAATGGAGAAGACTATCTAACCTAAGTAATCAGGATTACTACTTTAGTTAATGATCTTTGGACAAGAGAGAAAGATCACCCTGGCCCTTTCACAAGGATGGATCAATGTCTTTCAGTACCACTGGTAATAAAAACTCCCTGACATCTCTGAAGATCCTGATAAGTATGAATGTAACCATGTTTGAATGGTTGAAAAATTTTCTCCCCTGCCATTCTATGTAATCTAATGGACAATTACTTTTTCCTTAAGGCTCAGCTCTGTTTTGTCATCTCTTCAATAGACACAACTGACTTTTAACACAGAGTGCAATGCTTTCCCTAAGATGTAGAAATTTCCTCCTATAATGTGAGACTCTCCCTTCAAGATTAAAAGGTTTTAAGAATGGCAACTGTCATGTTGAAAAGATCATTTAATTCTAGTCTAACACAGCCCTGCAAAACTTAAAACAACAGTAAAACCACACAGGTTTCACATTTCATGGATAATTTGGTATTGCCAGACAAGACTTTTGGGCACAGAAGCTTCATCAGCTGTGAAAATGTGTATTTGTAAATTTTCTGTATAGTCCTTAGTGTGCGCGTGGCCTGAGCCAAAACACTGTCTCAAACAACATTTAGATTTGAACCATCACTTTACATAGATCAGAATCCATTGCTCATAAGTAATTTCATGCAGTCTTTTTAGAATGCTAAGGGTTCTGTGCTATGTAATAATAAACTATGGACTGTGTTCTGCCAGATGGCTTCAGTGTCAAAGGTCTGTCACAAGCCTTTCAGTAATCTTACTCCACAACAAGATCACATTTGATCATCTAGAGCTACTTACCCTCTGCCTCTGCTCCCAAGACTTAATGATTCCTGCAGGTTCCTTCCAACTTAACTGTGAATCTGTGACTTTTTTTTTCCAAAAATTTGTGTCAATAAATCTGTTCTTCTATTCATCATTGAGATACTTCAGGAACTCCAAGAAAATCATCTTAGAATGAAAAAGTCACAGATAAAAAGAAGTCAATCAAGATGTCTTGAACAAGAAATATGACCCTGGCTCATATGGAGCATGTCCTGAGAAGGGCAACAAAGCTAATGAAGGATCTGGAGCACGAGTCTGATGAGGAACAGCTGAGGGAGCTGGGGTCGGTTAGCATGGAGTAAAGGAGGCTCAGGGGAGACCTTATTGCTCTCTCTACAAGTAACTGAATGGAAGTTGTACCCAGGTGGGTGTTGGCCTTTTCTCCCAGGCAATTAATGACAGGACTAGAGGACATGGCCTCAAGCTGCACCAGAGAGGTTGAGATTGGACATCAGGAAAAATTTCTTCACTGAAAGGGATGTCAAGCATTGGAATGGGCTGCCTAGGGTGGTGGTGGAGTCGCAGTCCCTGCAGTTGTTTAAGAAATTACTATATATAGCACTTAGTGCCTCGATCAAGTTGATGCACTGGTGGTCAGTCAAAGGTTGGACTTGATGATCTTGGAGTTTTCTTCCAACCTTAACGATTCTATGATTCGATTCTATGATCCTCTGATTCCTCCTGCTGCTAATTGCTAAGGGTTTGGAAGATTTACCAAAGTAATATTTTTATATGCTTATCTTCTTGTACATTTTCTGAATCATGTGGAATGGCTGGAGGGACTGACTATATTGATGAGAACAACTGAAAAACACCCATGGGAGAGATATTATTGTTGTTTTTCACCAGAGGCCTAGGAATTTTTATTACATACCAGCATCATAGAGGATAGAAAATTTTTTAGTCTACTCTATGAGAATACATCTTGCTGATTAGCATGATTATTGTGTGATTTTTCCTGCAGTAATTATCTGTCATTAATGAAAAAGAAAGCTGGAAGTGTTCATATCCTGTTATAATAGAATAATTTGCAAAATCTGTTAATAAGGATTTACAGTAATATAAAACATTGCTCCCAAATATGATGAGATTAAATATTGATAGTTTCTTTTTGACAACAGGTTCTTAGAAAACTCAAAAATATCTATCAATGCACATACACATATCAAAATAGTTATACACTGCCAAATTTTTAGAATGGAATAAAAATTATGACTAAGTATATTATCCTAATGTCACATGTGATTTGTTAGAGAAAACACAGACAAAGGAGCAAAAGCACAACTATTCCAGATTATATCTGTGAAATAATAGAAGTTATATACTAATTATATGGTAACTAATACAAGCTATATTCAAGCTATATACTAGTTATATACATACTTACAAGAACAGCATGTATATCTATAATTATATATATATTGTTATATATATTTATACCTACATATATACTTAAAAGAACAGTATATGGGATTTGTCTTGTGTTTATTGACATCCATGGTATGTTGTACCTGGGTTTATTTTTTTGTTTGGTTTTGTTTGTTTGTGGAGGGGGGAGGGAAGTGCAGGGCGGTTAGAGGGTGTTGGTTGTTTTATTGTTAGCAGTCCAGCTATTAACTTCCAGATTTTATTCCTAGGCCAGTGATTGAAAGCAAGAGAAAGTTTTTTCATAAGTTTGAATCATAGTCTTCACTGTTTAGTTTTTCCAATATAACTATTTCCAAATCATTCATTTTTACAGGGCAATTTAATGTTTTAAACTACAAGTTTGACACAAAGAATTTGGCTGTTCAAAATATATATAATTTAAATTTTATTTTTATTACATTCAAATCAAGCTGTACACATATTGTAGACCCTCTTATGAAGTAGCACTTTTTTCACTGGCCCAGTGAGCTTAAATTGCCTTTTATTTTTTGTTTTTGTTTGCTTGGGTTTTTTTTACAGGACAGGAGAGTCAATGAAGATATACTTTGCACAAAAAAAATGTTTATCTTCTACATGCTGTGTAAAAGGCTGCACTCTCTCTTTGATCTAACACAGTTTGGGTGTTGTCCTATCAACTATAGAAAGTATTTCTCACAACATGCTGAGTTGCATATAGAAACCAAACTTACTTTTCAATATAAACAAAGCAAATTGTGGATATCTGATTTTAAGTTTTGGTTGACAACAGTTCATTAACTAAAATTTTGGATATTTTCCATACAGACAGTAAGTGTCAGATTTCATTTGGAAAGCAATGTATATAGTGAGACCTTGAAGATATTTTTTCCCTATTTTAATATCTTTCTCATTAATTTTTTCACATTTATGTGTAGACTGTTTAAAAATAAAATTTCTTAGCATAGAGCCAGAACACAGAAATGTTTATACAAATAAATTGCTGTATTATCACAGATTGTTAAGCATATCCTTCTAACACTGACAAAGAACTAGGTATGTCTATGAACTAGATAAATTTTTTTGCATTTATCTGATTAAAAAACTTACAATATCAAATATATATAATTCTTTTCACAGTATGGGGATTCATCTTCACCATAAATCGAGTGAATCTACAGTAGAGTCATGAATTAGTAATGAGAAAAGGTAGTTCATGTTAGGACTCCAGACATCTGTAATATTGACAATATTTAGCTCAAACCTGGGGTTAGGAAAAAAGCTTGTCCCATATTACTCACTAATTTTGAATGCCTTTTTTATCTCAGATCTCTCACTTTTTGTTGTGAGTAACATGGGGAACTTTTTCCAGGAATTTGAAACCAGTGAATTAGCATTTCTCATCTTGTAGATCAATTTCTCTCTTCTACTGTCTTTGTCTATTCTACTGGTAATACTAAAGCATACTTGCAGAAGAGAAAATAGTTGTTTGAGCAAAGAACTATTGATTGAGCTCAGCCCAGAAATGTATATTATTATCATATAATTTAATCCTGTTAAGGATACCACAGAGCATCAGTCTCCAAACTGGGGTACCTGCACCCCAGAGGTGCACAGTCCATTGGGGATTGGGAAGAAAATGGGTTAGTACCATTAATAAATTAAAAAAAATTTCATCTTTGCATACTTTTGTTTTAATTTCCAAGGGAGTTTTATGTTTTATAAAAGGCATATAAATTACTACAGTAGTAAATGTATTTAATTTATAAATAAATAAATTAAAAATATATTGAGAATGTGTGCTCAAACCTTTTTTACTGATAAGGGTGTACAACCAAAAATATTTGGAAACCATTGCTCTAGTGATTGCAGAACTGCACAAAATCTATAAGCTATGCAGCCAGCTAGTTATAGATGTTCTACAGGTCCCTCTGCTCCAACAGCAATAGTAATTGTAATGGGATACTGACAAGTGACTCCTGCTTATTCTACCACATTCCTAAGGGTTTTTTCCCCAAGTCCTCAGAATATATAGCATGTTGAATTTTTCAGCTTCTTTGTCTTGGATCTGTAACAGATGTATTGGCATTTCTTACATAGTTTTATGAATCTTCTGTAGCATGTCTTCTACATTTCCTTATCTATTTTTTCCTTTCTTTTCAGCTTTTTTTTCAGTACTGTTTTTGTACCCACCTAGTTACTTACACTCTTTATCTTCCCTTATTATATCCTCTCATTTCCACATACTTTTTCTATGTGACTGCTTCATCACAGACCAACTTTCAGTTCACACCAATTTAGTAACTGTAAACTGTTCCCTATGACAGGAATAAGAGTAAAGAAAGGGAGAATACAGTGAATGCAACTTTTCTGTTATTGTAACTACCATATTCCTGTGTTTGCAATCACTTACATTGTCGTATCTAAGCTTAAACTATAAACTCCTCAAGGCAGAAACCATTTTTCACTTTCACAGAAACTGTTATGCTGTCTTATTGCACTCTATAAATATTGGTGCACATTTTTAAGCAAAATTAATAATTTTGCATGTCACAATGTTCACCTATCCAACTAAAGAGTTCTCAAAGGGTTATGAATTTTATCTGACAGGTACTGTGCATTTCCTAAAATGGTGTTTCTTTAGAATGCCATATATTAGGTAACTGAGGTAATTAATCATGCTAGAAAATTTTAGTTAATAGAAACATTAATCTTACATTTTGCACATGAAAATCTCACTGACATCACTTCCAGGAAAAACAAAGGAGGAAAGCATAGAATCACAGAATCATGAAGTGGTTTGGGTTGGAAGGGACCTTAAAGATCATCTAGTTTTAACCCCCCTGCTGTAGCCAGGGAACCTTCCACTAGATCACATTACTCAGACCTCCATTCAGTCTGGTCTTGAACACCAACAGGAACGGGGAGTCCACAGCCTCTCTGGGCAACCTGCTCCAGTGTCTCAGCACCCGTAAAGAATTTCTTCCTAATATTCAATCTAAACCTGTGCTCCTTCACCTTAAGGCCCCTTGTCTTATGGCTACTTGTCCTCATGAAAAGTCCCTCCCCAGTCTTTGTTTATGTACTGGAAGGCTGCTATTGTTTCTGACCAAAGCCTTCTCTTCTCCAGGCTGAACAGCACCAACCATCTTTGTCACACACTGACACACCATGCATATGCTCCAGCCTCTCTGAATAGGAATGCATGAGGCATCAAGAGAAACACACACCAGTCAGAAAAATGGATGCAGGAACGTCTTATGCTGGAGGTTAACCAGACTAAGAGGATCCCAGTATAGTTACTTGCAACTGCTTAGGACCACCAGACTGAAAGACAAAGGACGGTTCTCATTGCTGACACATATATGAAGGATGGGAAAGACTGTCAGCTTGTAGAGGACAAAAAACCTATCTAAAACCTATCATCGCAAGGCAATACCAGGAGATATGAAGAGGACAGAACACTTTACCTCCTGTGTCATCACAAGGAATCCTGCTCAAACTACCTAAATAAAAGTGCCTTGGAAACTAAATTAACTACTTGGACACATCAGTTTTAGTGAGTTTGAATATGCGGGGGAGATGGTGATCCTAAGGCATCAGTGTGAGTGTGAATGGATGAAACATGTTTTCTTTTAAAATTAAATCACCTTTCCGTGTAATGGCCAAGGCTGAGTTTTGCTACACTGTTGTTGCTACAGCATTGCAGCATCAATTCCTACAGGCTGGTCAAGATGTCATCTCACTCAGCCTTTCAGTTGCTGTGAGTCCCCATCACTAGGAACACTAGGAATAATCTCAAGAACTTAAATAATAGCTTCAATTAATGAATTTCATCAGGTGCTTGATACATTAATGTTTCGGGTGTTAACATGTTAATTCTATCACACCTGAATCGGCTTGTGGATCTGGCTGTGTTGCACTCACAATTTATTCATTAGGAAAGATCCATTTTGTTCAACATAGAACTTGTTGGCACACTAAGTAGGCAATAGTCACTTTGATATTTGACTGCTAAAGGACTTGCATATCTTCTAAATAATCTCATAACAAAAATATATATATTATGGAATTTGAAAATTCCTCTCCCGTCCAGCAGCTGTCTTTTCCTGTATTCACAGAAGTTTTACCATTTTGTAATTTCATTGTATTATTACATGATAAATAAACAAGCACAGATTTTGAGTCTTATGAAACCTGAATTACTGTAAAATCAAGGGGAATTTTTTCCTAGGAAGAACATGAGGATTTAGTCAAGGGGTTGAAGCTGAATGTAATGAAATACAATTACTTACTGAGCAGCCGGAGTATGTGGGTCAAGTGAGACTGTGCGGGGGAAGGTTTGAGTATGTGTATGTGTTGCTATTTGTAACCACCCTTCAAACAGCAGGTGGTACATTCTGCTTCCCTAACAAGAAGCATTTCACTCCACTAAAAATAAGTGAAATTTTAATTTTTGTTTTCTCATTTATTTTGATATGCAGTGTTGGGTTATAATGTACAGCTGCAATAACAATAGCTAAAAACATTGTAGGGAACTAGGCAAGAAGTGCAGTTTACAGGTGACTGGTAGACTTATAGGGATGAAACCCTGAATGTGCCCAAGAGCTTTATCTCTTTTTAGTATCAGAAACACATTGAGACAGAAAGGGCAGAACATGCTAAAGGTAGGAATTTAAATATACAAAATACCTTGCAATGCAATGAAAAAGCTTATATTTCCTTCTCCCTCTCCCGCAGGAATATCTTCCTCATAATTGAAATAATACTGTATCACTTGGACCCCATTGCTGATTCTACACAGGACTTTCTAGTGAATGCCACACTTTCTGCAGTGCAGGTGTAAATGTGTATGAAGGTCTAGAGTTTAGGGCACTTGCCCTGGAAGTTAAAAGCCTAGGTTACACATAGCCATGTTGATAAAAGCTTGAGCCTTAGATCAACTATGTTCACACTTACTGCCTTAACACTAGGAAAAAGATAGTCAGCTCTGGGTAAGGTGAGGGAGACCTACAGACCTTTTTTTTTTAAACACATTCCCTACTCCACATATTTGTCATCTCCCTGCACAACATGCTTGGTGCTCCACATCCCACTCTGTACAGTTTATACAGCTATGAAAAGGCAGTTTGCTCTCATCTTTTCCAAAACAAGTTTGCCTCTCTCTCCTTCCATTAAATGCCCATTCCCTCAGTCTTCACTTTCAAGAAGACAATGTCTCATAGGAGAAATAGGCAACTCATTCCTATCTGCACATTTTCACAACCACAGATCACATAGCAGAACCAGTTCTGCCTGTACATGCAGACTTAGCTTTCCTACATAAAACTTTATGTTTGGTCCATGTTTATATTTTAAAGAGTCTTGAAGAAATGCATGTCTGCTTCCTTTGAGCCAAAGCCAAACTGTACCCATATTTCCAATCACAGCACCTCTCTTCATTTTCAGGCTAGTTGGTTTTTATTGTGCATTTTATTTCCCCTGTAAAAGGAAGCTCAGAGTTCTGTTCATTATATAACCTTCTATGCTTGTATTCAGCACATACACATATATACTGCTTCTTTTACAATATGTCTTGTCAAGTTCTCACTCCACTCAAACTAATGACTAGAATCTATTGAATTAAGTCCAGAATTTCATCTGTAGTTACAGAAAATATAGCTCTTTCCAGCCTGCACTTCCAAAAGAGAAAGATCCTTTTTTTACCAACAAACATGGTTAAAGTACTGGACTTTATATGTGAGACAGAATTAAAGGCATTTTTTGCCCATCTGGAGGAAACATTCTGTTACCATGGGTTTGTTTTGAAAATTCACAAGACTGCATCCTGGATGCATAAGCAGAACAAGATTTGTTTTTCAGACACAATGGCTTTACTCGAGCATTTGCCAAAACCAAGTGTAACACGATGCTCTATTCACTGCTTAAATTTCATGATAGGTAGGTTTGTGTACTAGTATTGGGACCAATCCAAGCTGTTTCTTTGTCAAAGTCCTCATTTTCTCATCACAAAACTGCTGAAGGAGGTATATGGTCATTTTCTGTTTAGAATATTTTGTTCTGATTCTCTCCTTAATTACAAGTCTCTTTTCCAGATTTTACCGGCTGCTGCTCTAACAGAAGATAAACAAACGAACCTGAGAA
>JAOXXN010000395.1:126961912-126972627 GCA_026770055.1 Myrmophylax atrothorax
TCCAGGAACACAGTTTGACCTCTCCATGTTATTCCATTCTCAAGACAGATACAGAATTTTGCATGTCCACAGAAACTTGTGCCAGGAAAATAGTGTCCACTATACTGTCAAATAAAGTAAAATAAACTTAAAGAATAGTTTCAGGGGAGTATCTTTGTCCAGCAGTCAGACATCCACAGAGTTGCTTACTCCCATCCCTTTTTCCACAGGGCAGGGAAAGAAAATAGGATGGAAACCTCTTGGGTTAAGCTAAGGACAGGGAGATCACCTAACAGTCATTGTCATAAGCAAACAGAATCATCTGGTGGGAAATGAATTTAATTTAATGACAGTTAAAGTAAGTTTGCATAGTGAGAAATGCAGAAAAATTAAAACCCTGCCTTCCTCTCACCCCTCCATTTTCCCAGACTCAACTTCACTCTTACATTCCTAAATCTTGTACATCTTGTCTCCATGTTTGGGGGAGAGGAGTGGGGACTGAAGGTTGTGTCAGTCTGTAACAACTTTGCTGCCTTTTCTCCTCACACTTTTCCCCTGTTCCAGTGTGGGGATTCTCCACAAGCAGCAGTCCTTGAGAAAGAACCTGTTCCAGATTAGGGTCCTCCATGAGCACAGTGTCCATATTCCATCCACCATGATCTCTTTCATGAACTGCTGGGGAATCTCTGCTCTGGTGTCTTAGCACAGTCTCTCTTTCCTTCTTCTTTGACCCTGGTGATTGCAGGAATGCTTCTCATCAGTTGTTTGTTTTTTCCCTACTCCTCACTTCCTGACAAGTATTTTCACCCATTTGTAAATACATTATTTCAAAAGCGATAGCCACTCTTTTGACAGGCTCATTTGTATTCAGTGCTGGTTCCTTAGGAGCTGGTTGGGACTGATTTGGTGCAGCCTCACCTGACAGAGGAAGTCAGCACCTGGGATAGCAGAGCAGATACAGTGAAAAAATTTCCTGTAAGCCATCAGGAGGTCCTTGGGAAGGAGATCAGCCAACTTATTCAATTCAGAAGGAACTTATTGTGACAGGCGCAACCTTAGAGTGTGAAGAAACACAGAATCATCACAGAGTTTAGCAGTGGCCCAACTTAAGATATTCACTGCAAAGAGTTTTTGTTTTCATGTCTAAGCTAGTATCTAAATTCCTTCTGCATTGCCTGGAGAAGCACTTTAGAATCAGATTCACATCAGTTGCCATAATATTTTCTAAATGAAGGCTGAGGTAAAAACGATACTGAGAAGCACTGAGGAAACAGTACTTAAACAGTATTTAAAAACCGTCTTCTCTCTCTGGGTTAAGAATATGAATGGCAAAAGATTTCTGAAGATAAAATATCTGAATTTTCACTTTTTAGACAAAAAGAAGACTGAGCTCATGAAACCCATCTAATTCCTAAGAAGAGACAGATTTTCTTGAGCTCAGAGGCTTTGGAGTCCAGGAGTCTCCACACTCCAGGGGTAACGCTTGAATGAATCAACCATCTCCAAATATGAAATTTGCCAATTCATCAGCTGATGATGAATCAGAGCTCCAGACATGTCTAGAAGACTAGAGGCAGAGTTGTACTGTTTTTTTCCTTCAGTACTTATTAATAGTAAATGTAAGTGTCACCTTGCTTAAAAGATAGACTATTATTAGTCACATGTTTGGTGCTCAGGGTATGGAGCGCTTAGTCACACAACTCTTTATTGGTGATTCTACTCATTTTAATACAGAGTATTAAAACAGCTGGCCAGTGGTGATTATGTGATTCACCAAAGGTCAAAAAAGTAATCTGCCTGTGCTGGGAAGTTGAAGAGTATTCCAGTTAGGCTATCATCTAGGTATCCTACTCAGTCTAGCCACAAGACTATGAAAGCAGCTGCAAAACTACTTTAAGTTCTATGAAAATGGAAAGAATCAGCCTTAGAGGAACTCTTGAGGTTGCCAGGCTGCAGTCTGGGACTAACTGCTGCAATAATCCATGTAAGGGGTATGAAGGAAAAGAGACATGGGGGAATAAGATTACCAATGCTAAAATAATTACTTTTATGTATAAAAAAGAAAGCTCTGCATGAACTGTACAGCTTTAGAGATAAACAGGGACGTATGATTGTGTCAGTGTAATTTGGAGAGAGGTGGGAGAAGTGAAGCGAGAGCTTTTGTCCCCCAAGGAACTGTTCCTATAGCCCACATCAACAGAGGCATACGTGCTGCTCAGCGCCGTGTAGCCTGACCCATCAAAGGAATAATTTAATCTTCAGAACTTTCAATTTCTTGTCTCTCTGAACCACTTAGGTTCAATTCTTTTAATTAACATTTAAATGAGATTACAATTCCCTGTTTGCATTTTCAAAGGTCATTAGGACTTTACAGCATTAGGCAATGTCTCTTTCATATCAAAGGATTTGAGAAAAGTTCTCACAGCCAGACATTTTATACTTTCCTGGTACTGTCAATCTGGATTTATTTTGCTGCTTCCTCTCTAACTAGTGATTGCACCTCAGCTTGTTAACTAATACAGCCAGAAAAATGGGCATGGTCTAGATTTCTTCTAAAGTTCAGTAAATAGAAACTCCATTGCTAAAATTAAAAAGCTCTGAAGTACTGTTGCTAAATACTCCGTTCTTTATTGCTTTTCTCTTTTGTCACAAATTGTTTATCTTTCCTCCATTTCCATCTATTTATTATGCTAGTAATATTCTATGCATACAAATTTACATGTTCCTTCATCCTCTGAGAGACCCAAATATACAAAGGGCAATAACATTTCTCACAAGATACAAACTTGAGCTGTATGGTCTAAGCCAGCACATAAGCAAAGTGCTGTACAAAGAACTGTGTGTACAAAAGCTGTAGTTTGCATTCAGTATTACAAGCACAGGGCATTCAGCACTGCTCCTCTTTTTGATCCCACATATGTCCTGTCCTGTTAACTGAAGTCCATATGGGATAGTCCAATAAATGTGTCTTCTCTATGCTTTTTTTAATGTACAAAGTCTCTGCTACACACAAGAATTTCAAGAGAGAATCAGTGGAGGAAGTTTCCATGCAGCTGATGAGTGACTTAATTATAGTTAAATTTGAGTTGATTTAAATAAAATAAATAAAAAAGGGGTTGTGTTAAGTTTTCATGGTCAAGTTTTAGTAGCAGGGGCTATGGAAGTGACTTCTGTGAGGAGCCGATAGAAGTTTACCCAACATCCAACAGAGCCAATGATAACTGGCTCCAAGATGGACCTGCTGCTGGCCAAGGCAGAGCCCAACAGTGACAGTGATAGCACCTCTCCAATAACGCTTTTAAGAAAGAGGGGAAAACCCCTGCAACTACAGCCAGAGAGAGGAGTAAGAATATGGGAAAGAAACATCTTTGCAGACACCGAGGTCAGCAAAGGAGGAGGACGAGGAGGAGGTCCAAGCACTAGAGCAGAGATTCCCTTGCAGCCTGTGGTGAAGGCCATGGTGTGGCAGCTGTGCCCCTGCAGCCCCATGGAGATCCACTGTGGAGCAGAGATCCATCTGCAGTCTGTGGAGAACCCCACACAAGTGGATTTACCTGAAGGTGGCTGTGACCCCATGGGAAGCCTGCACTGGAACTGACACCTGGCATGACCTGTGGTCCTATGGAGAAAGGACTCTGTGCTGGAGCAGGTTTGCTGGCAGGACTTGTGACCCTGTGGAGGACCGAAGCTGAAGCAGTCTATTCCTGTGAAAGAGACCCACATAGGAGCTGGTAATGAAGAACTGCAGCCTGTGGAAAGGACTCACTGTGTGGGAGCCTGTGGAAGACTGTCTCCCACTGGAGACTCCAGTTTGGTTATTGCCTGGGCAGTGACCAGTGGCAGTACACAACTGTAGGAAAACCAGGTATGCAAGTTCATGTCATATATTTAAACACAGAAAAGCATCTTTTGAGTTCCCTTTCCATTTTACTTTTTATTTCCTCTTTGTACTGTGATTCAGATACAGTGCTGACATACCCCGTTTCTTTTCATTGTGTGAGATCTCTGAGTGTTGCTGTTCCCTGCATTTATTCTGCTGTCTGCATCTCTGTTCTTCTGGCTGAGAGATGAAAGGGATAAAATTGATTTAACTTATATGTCTTATGAAGAGAGAGTCTTAAATTAATTTCTAAATGTATCTGCCTGTTCAATGGAGAGAGGAACTAACTTCCAAAGGACTCCAGTTAGGGTGTAAATCTATTATATTCAGGTAAAGCCCTTCAGGTTACTTAAGGCGCAGGTTATGAGCTACAAGTTGGCGGTTATGCCCTTTGCTAGACTTTTAAGGGGAATTTAAGTTGCTGACCCCAAACTGTTTTTCTGATAGACTAGGCTAACCTTGGAGAAAGTCAAACTTTTCTTTACCTCTGAGTTTGCTACAGTTCTGAATACAAAGAGTGCCTTACTAGTTGTCAATTATACCCAAACAGAACTCAAAACCTCATCATTCTTCTAACTGAACTTCTTGTGAACTGTGAGATTCTATTTAATTTTGAATTGACGTATTTTCAGAACATGCCTTATGCCTGAAAATCTTATACCTGCTGGGATCATATGGAAAGGATGATGCTATGTTACCCAGTATGCCAGAGTGATTCCTGGAATAACTGCCTTACAAAAGAAGTACCTGCCTTACAGGTTTTTTGTCTAAAATACCTAGCTAGTACACTCCAAAAGAAAATCAGCAATGTACACAGAATGTGGACTGCTATGGAAACAGGATCTGGGAGAGATTTGAGAACAAAGTTATTTGACATTGTGACAGTATTCCAACACTCTGTATCTTCCTTGTAAAACTAGTCTTTAACAGATAATTTAGTATTGCCTTACAAAAGAACAACATGAATAAAAACTCTTCAGGAACTTGTAAAACTGAATCTATTACTTTAATCACAGTATGATCAAAGTCATGCAGTGGGAAGCTGGCCAGTGTGACAGAATAACAACTTCCTCATGTAGAAACAATGGGAGTGCAGCCACACATCATTTGTCGTGGTGAGAATGTTTGACTGATGTTGAAAATCAAAGCAAGAATTATAGAATTATCTATGAACCACAACACAAAAACACTGCACAGTAAATCTCTTATCTAGCAATTAGACAGCAAATGAACAAGCTGTGGATAACAAGAATGCCTTTACATGTCACTTCAAGGTAACATTTTCAATAGAAGAATCCTGGAAAATGAAGAAAGATAATCAATATGATGATTAATGACAGTAATTTCCCCCAAACATCTGGGAAATTAAGCATCCTCTTCAGGAGTTGTTTCTTGCAGTATCTTGTAAAGGGATGAATGAGTTGCAAACCAAACTTCATGTCAATATATTGAACAGTGTAGCAGCAGTGATATTTATTTCAGCCTCAAAACTTCAGAAATTAAATACTAATACAAAAAACCATCTTCAGAAATAGTTTTCAAATACTTTTTTTTGTTTTCTTGGGTGCTGCTTTAGCTTTACATCTAACTACATTCATTGTCATGAATTGTAATTTGACTATTTGAGATTTAAAATAAAAAAATAAAAACACTTGTGGGGAAAAGAGGCATTTAAGTGAAATGTATGTCTGTATGTTGCATTTAATATGACACATACTGAAGAAAGAGAATAAGGTTTTGTTAAGTGTTGGAAAGACTCCTTTGCCTTCTGAATGTTTGTGCAGAGGATCATAATACATTTCCTTTTGAGCTGAAAGTGACCAAAGTGAACATTGGTTAGGCATCGGTCGGGGGCACAAACCAATATACTCTAGCAAAATTCTCCTTATCAATACAGATTCATTTTCAGCAACACCAGCAGTGCATTGCCAATATCCTAGGAGAAAGGGGAGCTTTACTCATGTGTATTGCATACTTTAGGACTGGACAATGATCATTAAAGTGCAATTGCTAAAATCATAGCAGCCCAGAGTTTTCCCAGATGGCTCAGTAGGTGTTTTATAATACATTGGTTTCTTTTATTCTTTGTTTTGAGTGGAAAATGAGCATGTCGCATGCCACTGTATGCTGCTTTCACCTGAAGAAAGTAATATATATTAATAAGCTTTAATTGCATTGACAGCTATTGATGTCCAGATGTTGAGTTGATTGTGTTCACTGTTTGTAATAATTCAAACAAGTAACAAGAAAGTTGTTGGCAAGCAGTGTTTAATAATATTTGTTATTCATAATCATTTTTTTCTAACTCATTAATGTAATACTCATTGTTTCTTGTTTTGAAAGGTTTTTGAAGAAGAATAATTCCTGGAATTGAATTTGGGCCCAAACATTAAAACAAAAATCTAATTATCTGCCACAAAATTGTACGGCAATAGATCTGAAAAACATTGTTATGGCATCAAATATGTTAACTGTGATTGTTAGATGTTTACTAATCAGTTTTCTGTCTAGCATCACCGTTACCTGTGAATGGAATGGTATTAAGAAGACATGGATAAACATAGAAGTTGTTTTAATCAAAATCTTTCAGAAACAACATGCTATCATGAACTTCAGGATTATAAAATATTTAAGACACTTCCCTAAATCATTCTATTCAGAACTGATGTTTTTCCTGTCAGTCACTTGCAGACAATGCACAGCCAGGGATCTTTTCCTCTCTAGTATGTGAGAACTGAAATCAGTGATTTCTCTTTTACATATGCACCTCTGACTTAGAATGGAAAAGAGCAAAGCTTCAGATAACATGGGTATGTGATGAGTTTGGCCTCAGATCTCGGACTGAGTTACAAGTACTGTCTTCTTTCTTGCTAGGACACTGAAACAATAATAAATTTGCATTTTTCTCCAAAGAGACTGAGCTTGTTCCTGGTTTACTATGCCCACCCATATGCATGGGGGTAGAAAACCTATAATCCTTTATAGTCTAAGAAGAATTACATGTTTCTTGATATGGGAAAAATATGGATCTTTGCAAAACTGAGCTGGATGGCCAAAGTTTTACAAAACTCTCCTTTACATCTTAGTCTTCTGGTCTTCTATTGTGATTCAATTTCAAGAAATTTTTTTGTTGTTTTGTGTATCTGTCACCTATTTTCTAACTTGTTTCATTAGACTCACCATTTCTTTACATGGAACTTTCTGTGTTTTTTTTTACATACAACAAATGAGGGAATTCAGCCACCTGATCATTATTTTTGAAGTGGTTATGACAGCAGTATCTGATGAGTGGCTCTTCAGACATTACAGAAGTATGTCCACTGTCACTCACTCCACCTCTTTTCCATACAAATTAGTTTTTCCTACTCTACTTTGACTAGAATATTCAACTAAGGTTTCTTTCACCTTGCTCATACCCATACAAATCCGTAATATCTCTATATATTTTCATTGTTTGTTATTATACATAGGCATTCCTGTTCTGAGGCTAAATTTGACTTTAATGCTATACAGCATCGAAAGAACATCAGCTATAAAACTTACAGTAATATATACCAATTAAACCACAATGCATTTATGAAAATTTTTTTCTGTTCTCTTTTTATTGACAGATTTTTTTTTAATTACAACACAATGAAACGATGGTAAGTACATAAGATGCAATAGTATAAAAAGCCATTTTAACCCTTCCCTTGGTTAAGACACTTACAGCAGACAAGAACTGCCCCACCCCAATTCCCCCTTCTCAAATGAAAACAAAAAATAAATATAAATTAATAAATATAAAACAAATCACTGCACAGCCCTTAACTCTTTGATTGACATGGCAAGAATCATAGTGATGATCCTAGCATGTGACGTTCTATGGTTAAAGGTTGCCGCAGCAGTCAAAGGGTTATAGCATTGTAAACATAAGTACTTTGTTGAAAATGTTCAGTTATGTTAATGTTCTACAGCAATGAGATTATTATCATGACCCCTTGACCTTTAATGACACAACAGTATAAGTAGTTAAAGAGATTAGCTTGGTGAGCTGTTACATAGATTAATTAACCCATTTAATTTAACAATGCACTATGAGGTCTTGATTTACTAATAAGAAACAAGTTGTGTATAATAAAACACTGTTCAATGCATTGATCAATAAAATCAATGAAAAAATCAGTCTAAGCACCACAAAATTTTGCCTGATTATATCTGACAGTCATAATACACTTTAGCACCATTTAGTCAGCCTTTCATTTGCACACAAACAAGCTTTGTGTTTGTCAGTAGAAGCTACCTGAAGGAATAACATATGTCAGTTATAAAAAGGTTACTGTATAGAATGCTGTGTGAGCCAATAAAATAAAATAAAATAACAACAGTTAGATGAAATTTAGTTGCAGAAAGCAAATAAATGCTTCACTTATTTTGATACTAACACACATCCTAATGAGCGGAACATGGGCATGAAATGAATATGGGGCTATGCAGAGAAAAGGGAACAAAATAAGAAATTTGTTTCACACAGATAAATCATCACATGCATATTCTGACTTATTTGTCAGGCTTTTTAAATTAAATGAACAATTGCTGGGTGGTTGAAGAAGTAGAGCTTGAAGAGTTGATGTTTAACAATGTGTGGGTTTTATGGTCATGTTATGCATAAAACCACTTTCAGAGATATCCTATCAACTGCATGAACACCCTTGTCTCTGCATGAAAGGTTGATTTCCTCTTTCTCAGAAGTGGAGGATAAATAAGCAAATCACTGCATAGGCAGAGGCACAACTGCAGTAGCTTCTGCTAAGGTATTGGAACCAGAACAATTTCTGTTGGAATTAGAAATGAAGGATTGTCAACAAGAAAGAAAATGGAATCAGCTGCTAAAATAACACCCAACAAGCAGAACTAAGGAAGAAATCAAGTCTGATAGATACAAGAACACAGCACTGGGAGAGAAAGTAAGGTGCATGTTATTCAGAAAGAGAAACAAGGATGTATATGAAGGTTGGAAAACAATGTACCCTCCTTATATATATCCATATCAAACTCTGATGACAGAATGGCAAAACCAGCTGCACACACTTTAACTGCTACAATACTAACCACAGGACTGCCAAGGAGCAGACATCACCTCCCTCAAACAGCTTCTGATCATACAGGAACAGTTATCACATAGAGCAAACCTCAGAAGTCAAACACAAGCAAGCTGTGACTGAACTGGGCAATGAATCCAAATATTAAAGTAGCAGATGACAAAAAGAGCTCTCCAAAAATATGTTATTTATGATACCTAAAAATTAGGAGCAATCAGAAAACAATGAATAATAGCAAACCATTCTGCCACGTAACAGTGCATATTATATTGCAGCAGTAATGTAATGGTAACTGATGTATGAGTAGGAACTGACTTGTGGTAGAGGAAGGAATCCAGCCATTAAATTCTTTTCTGAATATCTATGACACAGATTATAGACATCAGAATGCAATGGAGAAAGAGAACAGGGTATGAACAGGAACTGAAACCACTGGAAATAATACAAACTCTTGAAATGCAGCTTTCTAGACTGTTCACCTTTCACAGATGTCATAAACCATGCACACAAATAGTATGCAATGGCAGGCATCAAAAATGGTATCTGCTGTAACGCTATTGTACATGTGACAAGTTAAGTAGCCACAAGACGCAAATAAAGAATTGATGATGGTCAGTGCTGGCTGTACCATGCCATTTTCATAAGGACTTAAGGATGACAATGTCACGCGATGGCAGAGACTTCAATAATCTGATGTGAGTAACCTGGAGCTCAGTGCTGGGGTACTGGACAATGAACAAGATTCAGTGAAAGATATACATCAGGTGCCTAAAATATTCACAAGAGATTGGAGAAGGTACCACATCTTCACTTCAGACATAAAAAGTAGCATTTCCTAGTGACAAACTGTAAAAAGTCGTATGTGATTAAATGAGATAGACAACAAAATTGCCTTTTTCTAATTTCTTTATATAATGAACAGATCATTTCCCACTTGCCTACCAAGAACATATGAAATTAAATGTTACCTTAGTTAGTCAGTGCAATGATGGGGAAACACATCAAGGTGCAGCAAAAAAAGGGTAGGGGGGAGGAATCAGAAGTTTGGTTGTATTTATGAATTTACATATAGAAATTGCAATAGATGGTCCAGCCAATGGCCATAAAAGTATTTGTGTTATATACTGGGATATCATGGAAATAAAGATACATAGCTGTCATATAGACTAATCGAGGTTAAAGGCTTCCTTTTCCTTCAGCATTTCATCCAACAGAGTTCTTCAAATCATAGATAACTTTTTGAGTCTAATTTCTGAGAACAAATGTAAGAACATTTCACTCTGACCAGTTTTTCACAGCGATTCAGGCTGATAGTAATTTGACTAAATCTGTCTCAAAAGATTTTGATTGACTCAGATAAATAATGTACTATATTTGCACTCAGGTTTAGAGCAACTATACTGAGTAGCCTTTTGACCAACTGCCTACTGGTGGATTAAGACACCAAATATGAAATTCCATGGACTTTTTATAGCCTAATAGGAGTCTTTGTTCTTGGAGACCAATAATACTTTCAAAGCTATCACCAACTCCCTGGTAATATCTCTTCTCTTTTATTGTTGATTATATGCAATTTTAGTGGTGTTAGTAGAACTTGTCTGCTTCCCTTTCTGACAAACTGGTGTTGTTGTACTTGCAATAATAAACAAAAATTGCTTTCATTCCTTTTCTTATATTCTTCCGGAAGTAAAAAATTAAAATATTCTTATGCGGCTTTTCCTGTGTCTGTCTGCAGTCTTTGACCATAAGACCTAGTTGGTTTTCCTGTTGGTTCT